>JAJJWW010013166.1:0-469861 GCA_023531295.1 Papaver armeniacum
GTATGATTTAAATGTTATCATCATCAACTTTTCGTATGGCTCAGAGTATCCGATCCAACCCAGCGTGTCAACAGTTTCAAATTTCAAAAATTCAAACTTTCCCCTTATTCCTTCTCGTAAATTCAGGAAAACAACTCATCATCCAAAATTTACTCATCCAAAAATCAGGACTTTAAACACCTATGTTATCCTCATTTATAGGCGTAATATTTTCTTTACAGTTTTACAAGATAAATATTATCTTTCCACGTCTATTTTTGGTTACTCAAGTCAACATATTCATCTTTATAACCAATTTATAGTGAAACTTGAACATAAGCGCTCTCAAAGAATACATTTTTTTCACCCAAAGTTTTCTTTTAAAAGAATTATGGCTTCCTCTTCAAACACTCAAATATACGCAATCACTAGTAAGATGCACAATGCTCAGATCCGTGATATTTGTGCAAGACAGATGAGACGAGCAGTTGGTGATAGGTGTAGAATACACCGTATTTAATATCTAGTATTTATGCTTTCTTTGCGAGTTTTCTTGTAAATTATGTATCTTATGTTTGCTTTTGAGTTTATTAGGTGCAATGGAGTCATTTGGAGCGGAAAGAAGTGGAAATAGCTACAAAAGTGAAGTCACAAGTGGAGAAAGGCCAAAGACCAATTGGAACTCGTTCAAATGCAAGATTTCTACTTTTCATTGTGTAGAGGACGAGAAGATGAAGACAATGCCGAAAGAACGGAGTCATTCTGAGTTCGTATGAAGAAGTTATGAGCAAAACAAGAACTCATAAGCAAAGGGCAAAATGGTCATTTTATCGGGAAGTACTATTGGCACCCCCGCTGTACAGTTAAGGGGCGACTCTCTCTTGGAGGAATATTAAAGACATCCAACTATGGTTAAGGGGTTGCTAATTTAGGATGGCCCATATCTGAATCTGAGGGTGTAACTAAACCCACTTCAGAAATATTACCCTAGTCGAGAATTTCATTCTCTTTCTCAATCATTCTCACTTAAATTTAACCTGAAACAAAGATGAGAGAAACAAAAATTCTTTGTATATCGAGTGATCGGAAAAGGAATCTGGTGATGAATGTGAGAAGAGATTGACGAGTCTGTTGGCAAATTAAGATCGAAATCGAGGCAGATGCTGGATTTGTAAATTGATTTATAAAGCCTCAGAAATGGTGGAGATTCAGTTAGGGTTTGATTCAAATCTGGAAGGAAGAACAGATGAGTTGAAATCGAGAGAGTTGGTGGTGAATAGAGAAGTTGTACTGAATTGAAGATGGGTTTCACTCGAGTTGAGTCTTAGCCGCAGCACTGCTAGGGATTGAGATGGTTGTTGCTTAGGAAATTAGTTTGAAGACTTAGTGGGGTTGATTTGGCCTTTGTTAGTCTTGTGGTCTCGGATTTCAAGTATGGAATTGCAAATTTGGAGCTTTAGAGATGGTGATGAAGCAACCTTGTTGCAGCGGTATGCAGTGTGCAAGTGTAGCTGTAGGAGATGGCTATTGATGGCATGAGGTACTGGTTCTTGTGAAGAATAGATGGAGGTCAAGACTGAAGGTGGTGGATATGCTTGTGGAGATAAGAGCTTGATTGAGTTCGATTTGGCCGGGAATTGGTGGTATGTCAGGTGCAAGTATTGGAGCCAGTACCTGATAGCAGTCTGGTTTTAGATGCAAAGAATGGCATGCTGCCTAGAATGTGCAAGACTATGTGTGAAGCCAAAGAGTACGGCGTTGTAGCAGGGAACTGAAGTTAAGATTGCAGGTTATGTTCCAATGAAGTTTGAGTGGAGCTATAAGCCAGGGAGGTTATTTTGCTGGTGAGAGTTGGGCCTGTGATGATGGCAGAGGGGCAAATGTTGTTGCTCTGTTGGATTGAGTCTGGTGGAGTTGTTGGTGGTGTGCTTCATGGCTGGTGGTATTGGCTAGTGCAGCTGAGCTAGAACAGGTACTAGTGATGATAGATGGGATGATGATGAAGTTTGTTTCAGTGATTGCTGTGATTGAATAAAGGAGCGGTTGTGATCTTGAAGCAATGTATAGGCTAGGTTCTTTGGTCAGGTTATGAGCAGACAGGGAAGAAGTGCAAGGATGACAGAATGGTCTTGGGAACTGGAGCGAGTTTGGTGGAGATGGCGAGCCAAGCAAGGAATGAGAGTGTAGTTCAGCTCACTGCAGGTCAGAGTGAACAAAGCTGGGAAATGGCATTGCAGGTGGTTTGGTGGTGTTAGTGGCAATGGACTGTAGAGCTGCTGGTGCTGCAATGAATTATGGCCTGAGGTTGAGGATTGGAACTGTTGATTGTGACAGATTTTGAAGCTGCAACTCAGATGGTTTTGCAGGTGAATGGAATGGAAACTGAGATGGAAATTGCAGTAATCTGGGGGTTGTGTTGTGTTGGATGAATGGTTCAAGTGGGAGTACAGAGATGGCATTGGCAGAGATTGGAGTTAAAATAGCCTGAGCTGGTTGAGATGCTGCTGCAATTGCAGAGCTGTAGGCACTGGTGGTGTTTGTTGCAGTGGTGGATGTGTGTGGCTGAAATGGTTGGTCAGCTGAAGTTTGAATTGCAGGTGGCATTGCAAGAAGATGGTGCTGGGATTTATGTGGGATTGCATACATGGCCATAACTGTTGGATAGGCCATAATGGCTTAATGGCCATGACTGTTGGTTTGCAGTGAAGTAGGGATGCTTGAAGAGTTTGAGGTTGCAGGGCCATAATGGCTGGATAGGCAGCTCTGAAGCACAAGGATGGTGCATCATTAGAGTGATGGCTCATGCAAGACCTTTAGCCTGGCAAGATGGTTTAGCCTGACCTGATTCAGCTGATATGACTCAGACCTGACTCAGGTCTGACTCTGAGATGAGTCATCTGACCTGTTCTGACTCAGCTGAGTCTTGACCCGGTTTGACTCAGTGAGTTGACCGAGCTGACCTGGCCGGTTTGACTTTGCCGGTCACCTGAGCTAGTTTTCCGGCCAAATTCCGGCCGCAATCCCAGTTTTCCGGCGAGCGTTTTTGGGACAATTTCTACACGGGTTTCTCTCCATGGTGGGCCGGGTGAATTTCCAACTAATGGACTTGAAGACAAAACCTAATTTTGGAAGGAGTATCCTTTATGGAAATTGAGGAATATATAAAAGAGAGGACTTCTATCTTTTTGAGGATTATCGACCACGTTTTATTATCTCTTCTACTTTATTCTAGGGTTTAGAACCATGAAGTTTCTTCTCTTTCTTCTTGTTATGAACTCCTTGAATATGAGTACCTTGATAGGTGTAGAATACACCGTATTTAATATCTAGTATTTATGCTTTCTTTGCGAGTTTTCTTGTAAATTATGTATCTTATGTGTGCTTTTGAGTTTATTAGGTGCAATGGAGTCATTTGGAGCAAAAAGACCAATTGGAACTCGTTCAAATACAAGATTTCTACTTTTCATTGTGTAGAGGACGAGAAGATGAAGACAATGGCGAAAGAAACTGAGTCATTCGGAGCTCGTATGAAGAAGTTATGGGCAAAAGAAGAACTCGGAATGGTAAACCGGACATTTCATCGGCTAATACTAATGAGAGACCAGCCACATGTTAAGGGGTAGCCAGATTTGGTTAAGGGAAGTGTTATTTGGAGCCAGTCGAGGATAAGGGGCAACCAGCTGACTATTCACTAAAGCCAGATTACAAATCGTTAAGGGGCACTTCCCCCCTTCATAACTAAGCTAGGTCGTGAACCAGTCTTTCTCTTTTCTTCATTACAGCAATAAAGAGAAAGCAGGCAAGAACAAGTACTGCCATTGAAAATGGAGACTAATGGAATGGGTTTCAAGCATTCAGATTCCATACGGAGTTCAAAATCATTGGGGTCTATCCGGATTTGTGAATAGCGACTAAGAACTCGGTGAGTGGATGAATATGTGAGAGTTTTACAGTAAACTCGGTGAGGAGATTAGCTCTGTTGCACGGATCAAAGAGGAATGTTGGTCGAATTTGTGAGCTCCCGAGATCATGGGTTGTGTATGAATGTTGGCAAGGAAGGCTTGGTGGCCTATGGAGTCAA
Source organism: Papaver armeniacum (assembly GCA_023531295.1). Classification (NCBI taxonomy): domain Eukaryota; kingdom Viridiplantae; phylum Streptophyta; class Magnoliopsida; order Ranunculales; family Papaveraceae; genus Papaver; species Papaver armeniacum. The sequence goes on from JAJJWW010013166.1 coordinate 4,061, forward strand.
TAGTAAGTTCAATAGGTATCACCAGCTTCTGGCATACAAAGTGTTTGCAGAAAAGTCTCGAGTGACAAGATAATGGAGTCGAGGAGTTGAGTGAAGCTAGGGGAGTATTGCAAGAGGCACTTTGGTGGAGTTGGAACCAGGCATTACAGGAGGTGAGTCTGGAGCTGGTTTGTATGTCGATTGAAGTTACTGGGAAGGAGCTGAGGATGATGGCAGCTGGATGTTAACTAAGATGATTCAGGTTCCAGCAATACACTGAAATGTGGCAGGAAAGCAGATGGAGCTAATGGGTTTGCTCAGGTTGATGCTGGGTGTGTTTGTCTGGCATCAGGACGAGTTGGAGGAATGCAAGGAAGGACTGTGGCAGAGCAGGTCAAGAGATGGAGCTGTGGCCTGGATGCAATTGCCAGAACTGAGATGACTGACAGAGGTTACTGACAGCAATGAATGGTTCGGTTCGGCAGTGATGGAGTGGTTGTGCTGAAGGGTTGGAGCTGAATTGCGGAGAGCTGTGATGCTTGTCGCTGCTTGATTCTGGAGAATCTCTGAACTGAGAAACCAGTGGAAGTCAGGGAAGAATAGAGTACGAGTCCGAGCTGGTCTTCTACTGAAGTTTGTGGCAGTGTTAGATGGAAGTGAAAATTGAGTTGCAGGTCTGAAGTGTTGGAGATGTGCTGAGATGAACCAGGCAATGGTGCTGGGAGCTGAAACAAGGTTGTGCTGTGTCTGGCAGTTAGTATAGTGCCAGGGAGGGGTTGATGATGGCTGTGAAGCTATATTGCAGCTGCAATGAGGACTGGTGATTGCTGCCAAAGGAGTTGAATGAAGAAGTTGGTCGATTACTGGTAAACCTGGCCTGGATTGAGCTGAACGGTGAAGGAAGGTCAGAGAACTTGGTTGCTGCTCAAGGGATATCAGTGAAATGCAGGTCTGGCTGCAATGGTGGTGGCGTTGGTTGTGTTGAAGATGATGTTGTGATTCAGCTAGACACAGAAAGGCTGTGGCAGGGCAGGTTCAGGCTAGTTTGCTGCCAGGGACTACACTGTGGAGTCGAAATGGTGATGTCCGTGGTATGCAAGGAATCAGTGCAGAGAATGGGATGCTGTTGACAGTAGAGCTCGAGATATGAAGAAGAATAAGAAAGAGATACCATCACTGGTGATATTTACACGAGTAGACTGAGATGATGGATGAATGAACTAGGGCTGCCAGCGACTGATGAAATAGAATTTGCTGTGACTTGGGATGATGATCGATACTCGCTGACATCAATGAAGAAAGAGCTGAGCCCGTGAACTGATGCCAGATGCTGACGAAGTGAGAGAAGCAGAGAAGAAATGAAGTTTGGCAAGTGACATTGCAGCTGGAATGAAATAGGGAGTATTGTAGCTGATCATGAAATGGTGGACAAGGCAAGGCTGTTTGAGCACTGGTGATGCTGGACTGCATTGGCAATGCACAATGGTAGTGCAGCAGAAATATGGCATGTGGGAGGTGCTGGAACTGTTGCGGCTTATCGGATGGTCATGGGTTTACTGAGAAGAGACGGAGTTTGCTGGTTGAAAAATGCTCGAACGAGTTGGAGGCTATGATCGCTGCTGCGTAATTGAGCTGAGAATGTGATGGATTTCAGAGAAGAAGAAGCATTGAACTGATGGGTTTGTGGTGTATGATTCAGATGGAGGCACTCTTGTTGCTTTTGAATAGTTTAAGACTCAGCTATGGTGGTGTTCTAAAGATGCTGGTGCGGATGGTCGAGCTTGGAGTGGAGCAGAGATCGGGGTGTTTGCTCTGCGTTTGTGGTCGATTGCAATCGATTGAAGACTACAAGACAAATCTGAACCGGAAATGGTGTTGAGGTTGCATGGAGCCGGTAGAATTGATGAATGAGAATAAAGGAGAGAATGGGCTTGTGCGGTATGGCGGTGCTTTGTGCGATTATTGCAGGGGTGAGTTAATGTGAGATCGGTCTTGAGTCGAAGCTACAGAAATTCCAGGTGGGTAGTCTTTGGTACTAATGACCTGGAAGCAGCTCAGGCTTGCAATGGCAGCTCTGGCATGTGGAAGCTGGGAGCAGGTCTGGGCTGTGGTTATGATTGTGATTGAAGTGTGAATGCTTGTGTTGCTGCTATGAATGGGACTGCAATTTAGTGTTGTGCAATGAGTCGCGAGGGTCTTTGGATTGGTGGAATTGATGCATTCGCAGCCGAGAATGGCTTTGAGCTGTGTCGCAGAAATAGTGCGAAAATGGAGCGAAATTGGCAAGCCGGTGAGCATAGTTCCGGTAGCCGGATTTCAGAGGTTAGAGTGTCGATCACAATATTTGGTGAATCGCGAGGGGTATGAGTCTGGATGCAAGAATCGACAATGGGACATATGAGCTACGCATCACGCTTTTGGGGGCGTTTTCGCAAGAGATAAAGAATTGGTTTGGATGATTTTTGTGAATGTTTGGAATGCAGCGAAGGGGAGATGAGTTGCTGGGAGCGTACACTTGCTGGCGACAATTTCCGGTGACGGATTCCGGCGACCGGTGACCGGATTCCGGTGATGACGTCAGCAATTCCGGCGACGCTTTTGGACCCAAAATTCCAGAGACATATTTTTCACTCCTGGGCTTAGTGGACCAACTTGGAGACGGGTTTTGAGAAGAATCAACCTAATTTTGGGAAAGTATCCTTATGGGGAGAAAAGCATATAAATAGAAATTCTTTTCTAGACCTAGATATATCTCCATTAGGGAGACTTCTACTTGTTGTCTAGGGTTTCACATGATAGTTTTCTTCTATGCTTTCTATGATGATTTCCAAAAACACAAGTAACTAAGTTTTATTATTGGTTGAAGATGTAGTTGGATTTTGCAACCAAGTTATGATTTTATGAATTAGTTTTCTCTCAATATTGTCGTTTGATTTCTACGGGTTACAATAATTGCATGATTGATGGATTGCAATATGATTGAATGTTTGTTTAGTCGAGTCTAGAATTGATTGAACTCACATCCATATCTATAGCTATTTTAGGGTTTTCATCGAGCGATAACCTTGAATACGAGTAGCATGATATGATTAGGGTTTGTAGTGATACATCCTCATAGTCATATGTAGAAATTGACCTTTGTTCGAATTGTTTGCGCAATGTATTACAATTGCATTGATTAGCTATTTAAAACTTAATGCTCCTGGGAATTGAACTTGATTAGCGCAAGGCGTTAGGTTATTCTTTAGGTAGATTTCACATACGCAAAGCCCTAATGTGTGTGTTGATAACTTTGGAAATTTACGGAGTATTCTTGCAATAAGGTATTCCATGGCTTTTGATGATAGCGAGATTAAATACGAATTCTATTCATATATTCATAAACTTGTTTACAATTGAAGATGAAACCTTTATCCAATATTTTCACATCCTTGATTTGCGTGCTTTGTTTATTTGCTTTTTGTTATTTTTATTTACACAATCAGAAATTCTTCCGGGTGTTATTTATAGGGAACCATAACAATTTGACAACCTAGACCTCTCTGTGGGATCGATCCTTTCTTGCCCTTGCTATATTTATATTTTGAGTAGTAAGAAAGTGTAATTATATTTGTGTCGCTTACTACAGCGATCAAATTTTGGCGCCGCTGCCGGGGAGGCAGCGGTTGTCAATTGTTTTTGGTTTCTTATTTTTGTATTTAGTTTTTGTTTTATTTTTCTTTTTATTTTTTCTTATTTTCTGGGTTCTAACCTTGATTTGAGAATCTTATTTCAGGTGCTTATTTCGATGGACGGAGCATATTGGAGCAATCAATACGGCTTTCAACCTCAACAACATGAAAACTATCACCCTTATGGGGAGTATAATCAAAACCAATCCTTTGGTTATGATCAATACTCCACGTACCCTATGAGTTATTCTCATACATATCAACCTTCTTATGGTGGTTATGTAAGTGAGCAACCACAAGGAGGGGAGAATAGTTGTTTTCCTTATAATTTTTCCTCTAGTTTGGTAGATGAAATGCAACAATTTATGGACAGCATGGAGTCAATTTGCGGACAACCAAGCATGGAACCAATTTCATCGACCGAATGTGCTCATGGTATGTTTGGCCCAATTTCTGATCGTAGTTATGATCATCTACCCATTCAAAGGGAATATAATTGGCCTAACAATAATGAAGTAAGTAATTCTACTTTTTCTTTGTCGAATGAGCTTTACCAACAAATGGAACACTATATTCAGAATTTGGATGGAACACTCCAAGAGCTTCAAAAAGGTGTTTCCACTTTAAGACAAGGCATTGAAGAATACAAGGAGGAAATGAATAGTTATGTTGAAAAAGGCGAACCTTTGGGGACTTTTGTTGATATTTGTGTAGTTAACTCAACTCTTGATCGTAATAATGATCATTCACCTATTCAAAAGGATGAGTTCGAGATTAGCAACACTAAATTCAGCGAGGACCAATGTTATGATGACTATGATAGTGATGATGATTATTATGAAAATACATCGTTTGAACCTACTCATGGTGACATCCCCGAGGAGTGTACAATGGAGTCTTTTTTGGGATCAAGATGAAGACGAAGAGGAATATGTTGACACTTGTGTAGATTACTCAAGCATTGATCTTAATAATGATCAAGAGCCTATTCAAAGGGTGGAGCTTGAGGATGATGCATTTTCGAGTGTTCTAAAAAAAGTTTCTTATGATAAAATTTGGATCCGCGAAAGAGTATGTGCCTTACAACAAAGAGGAGTATGTTGAGAATGAGACGGTTATGACCAATATTGTGGAAGACCCAATTGAGCTTGCAAATAATTGTAATGATGATGTTTATGTCGATACTTTGGTTAAGGCAGAAACGGACGAAGAATGGTTGCAAGGTTTGATAGAGGACCATGATATAAAAGAGGTGAATAATTCACTTGAGTTTTTCAAGGATGAAGAGGATTCCGTAATACAAGAGATTGTGCAAGGTTTATCTAATCCTTTGCCTATTACTTCTTCTCCTTTACCTCTTATTGGTTTGAATTTATGTGCTTCGAGAATATTGTTGAATGACTTTGTTTCTCGTTTTCCGCCATTAGAGACACTTGATTCTCATACTATGCAGGTTATGGAACAAGAAACCGTGGAAGTACCCGATGTCTATATTCTTTATACACTTCCATGTGTGGACAAGAATAAGTGTGGGGGACGCTTTTATCGGTTCTTAGCTTCACTTTTGTTTTATTGTACTAATATTTGTGTGAAGTTAGTGTTTGCAAAACAGGTTCTATGGACGGATCCCCAACTTTTCAGATTGTTGGTGTATGGGGAATGAATCTTACAAGAAGCTAAGTCGGGCCGTCGACTTTAAAACAAGCGCTTAGTGGGAGGCAACCCACCGGTTTTGTATCTCTTATCCTTTTGCTTTTTATTTTTGTTTCGTTTATTTATTTTTTACTGTTTTCATATCATATTTGCATCCCTATGTTTAATTTCATTGAGTCCGTAATCTATCTTAGAAGAGAATTAGGACGAATACCTTTTTTCGTCAGAAAATTTCAGACTGCGCGTAGTTCATTCCAGAGACCATAACTGTCAGACCGTTTATCGAAACACTGTGAAATTTTGACACTGTGTAGAAAACACGTAGGTGAACAACTTTTGTGAAATGGAGTTTTTCCAAATTCCTTACCAATTTGCACAGTTTTTGCGTTTTATCTGATGTTACGTCAGAATTCAGAACTTTCGGTTTTACACATTGAGGACAATGTGAAGTTTAAGTGGGGGGGAGCATTTATATGTTTGTGTAGTTTGTTTTTGACACCATTAGTGGATGGAACCATTTTGAATGCAGGAGTTGAGGAACCAATTAACTAAAGGGGACGAATATAGCTCAGAAATCACAAATTAATATGATAGTTGTTACCATATCTCGGAATATCACCATATCGCATTCTATTTTTATTTTTCCATATTTATCTATTGTTCTCTAAGTGCTTTGGTGGGTCACTAAAAATCGACGTGTTATTACTGCTAGGATGAAATAGAGAGGTTGAGTTACTAAAAAAAAATAAAAAAAAAAAATAGAAGAAAAAATATATGAAAAGAAAAAAAAAAGGGACCGATCAATTAGACCAAAACGGAATAAAAAGACACTTGGGAATAGCAGTATGTGTGAAACGTAGTCCCTGTCTCCGTCGCCTAAACAAGCGTGGAATGCAGGATCCAAGGCAACTATCATGTACTTGCTGACAAGAAGCATGCGCTTGGATCCAAAAGATCTAATCATGCCGTCTAAAAAAAAAAAAAGAGAAATTGGATCCAGTTTGATCCAATCATATAAAAAAAAAAAAAAAAAAATATTATTGTGTTGAATAAAGTCACTTTTGGTTCCCTTGTATATGCCAATTGATTTGATGTAGCATTCAGCACCAGTAGCTCAATCCAATAGGATTAGGTTCATCTTAGCGGTGACCTTCGACAGAGATATGGGAAACATCGAACACTTGTGAATATTCACCAACATCTACATCTATATCCATCTTCTTAATCTTTTCATTGTGATTGTGGTTTGTTAGTTTCCGAGTATTGTGGCTTGTTCGACTATCTAATTAGAGTTTATTTACTAATATATGAATTGAATTTGCAAGGTACCTCCTCCTGTAGTCATTTTGGATTCATTCATTGATTTGTCACAAATAGACGGAGTTTGAAATATAGGTTTTGTAGGTAGACCTCTTGTAAACCTTCACGAGACTATAACTCGTCCACTAGGGACACCTAGGGGTTTAAAGGCTTGTTATTTATGCTAAAAGTGACCGTAGCCTCGACGACACGGAGTTGTTGTATTTTATTGTTTTGTTTGATTTGCTCGAGGACAAGCAAAGTCTAAGTGTGGGGGAATTTGATAGGTGTAGAATACACCGTATTTAATATCTAGTATTTATGCTTTCTTTGCGAGTTTTCTTGTAAATTATGTATCTTATGTGTGCTTTTGAGTTTATTAGGTGCAATGGAGTCATTTGGAGCAAAAAGACCAATTGGAACTCGTTCAAATACAAGATTTCTACTTTTCATTGTGTAGAGGACGAGAAGATGAAGACAATGGCGAAAGAACGGAGTCATTCGGAGCTCGTATGAAGAAGTTATGGGCAAAAGAAGAACTCGGAATGGTAAACCGGACATTTCATCGGCTAATACTAATGAGAGACCAGCCACATGTTAAGGGGTAGCCAGATTTGGTTAAGGGAAGTGTTATTTGGAGCCAGTCGAGGATAAGGGGCAACCAAACTGACTATTCACTAAAGCCAGATTACAAATCGTTAAGGGGCACTTCCCCCTTCATAACTAAGCTAGGTCGTGAACCGGTCTTTCTCTTTTCTTCATTACAAACAATAAAGAGAAAGAGGCAAGAACAAGTACTTGCCATTGAAAATGGAGACTAATGGAATGGGTTTCAAGCATTGATTCCATACGGGTTCAAAATCATTGGGGTCTATACGGATTTGTGAATAGCGACTAAGAACTCGGTGAGTGGATGAATATGTGAGAGTTTTACCGTAAACTCGGTGAGGAGATTAGCTCTCGTTGCACGGATCAAAGAGGAATGTTGGTCGAATTTGTGAGCTCCCGAGATCATGGGTTGTGTATGAATGTTGGCAAGGAAGGAGCGGTGGCCTATGGAGTCAATAGTAAGTTCAATAGGTATCACCGACACGGCATACAAAGTGTTTGCGAGAAAAGTCTCGGTGACAAGATAATGGAGAGTGAGGAGTTGAGTGAAGCTAGGGAGTATTGCAAGAGGCACTGGTGGAGTTGGAACTGAGCATTACAGGGAGGTGAGTCTGGAGCTGGTTTGTATGTCGATTGAAGTTACAGGAAGGAGCTGAGGATGATGGCAGCTGGATGTTAACTAAGATGATTCAAGTTCCAGCAATACACTGAAATGTGGCAGGAAAGCAGATGGAGCTAATGGGTTTGCTCAGGTTGATGCTGGGTGTGTTTGTCTGGCATCAGGACGAGTTGGAGGAATGCAAGGAAGGACTGCGTGGGCAGAGCAGGTCAAGAGATGGAGCTGTGGCCTGGATGCAATTGCCAGAACTGAGATGACTGACAGAGGTTACTGACAGCAATGAATGGTTCGGTTCGGCAGTGATGGAGTGGTTGTGCTGAAGGGTTGGAGCTGAATTGCGGAGAGCTGTGATGCTTGTCGCTGCTTGATTCTGGAGAATCTCTGAACTGAGAAACCAGTGGAAGTCAGGGAAGAATAGAGTACGAGTCCGAGCTGGTCTTCTACTGAAGTTTGTGGCAGTGTTAGATGGAAGTGAAAATTGAGTTGCAGGTCTGAAGTGTTGGAGATGTGCTGAGATGAACCAGGCAATGGTGCTGGGAGCTGAAACAAGGTTGTGCCTGTGTCTCGGCGCTTAGTATAGTGCCGGGGAGGGGTTGATGATGGTGTGAAGCTATATTGCAGCTGCAATGAGGACTGGTGATTGCTTTGCCAAAGGAGTTGAATGAAGAAGTTGGTCGACATCGGTAAACCTGGCCTGGATTGAGCTGAACGGTGAAGGAAGGTCGAGAACTTGGTTGCCGCTCAAGGGATATCGAGTGAAATGCGTGTCCGGCTGCAATGGTGGTGGCGTTGGTTGTGTTGAAGATGATGTTGTGATTCAGCTAGACACAGAAAGGCTGTGGCAGGGCAGGTTCAGGCTAGTTTGCTGCCAGGGACTACACTGTGGAGTCGAAATGGTGATGTCCGTGGTATGCAAGGAATCGTCTGAGAGAATGGGATGTTGTTGATGATGAGAGCTCGAGATATGAAGAAGAATAAGAAAGAGATACCATCACTGGTGATATTTACACGAGTAGACTGAGATGATGGATGAATGAACTAGGGCTGCCAGCGACTGATGAAATAGAATTTGCTGTGACTTGGGATGATGATCGATACTCGCCGACATCAATGAAGAAAGAGCTGAGCCCGTGAACTGATGCCGATCTCGACGAAGTGAGAGAAGCAGAGAAGAAATGAAGTTTGGCAAGTGACATTGCAGCTGGAATGAAATAGGGAGTATTGTAGCTGATCATGAAATGGTGGACAAGGCAAGGCTGTTTGAGCACTGGTGATGCTGGACTGCATTGGCAATGCACAATGGTAGTGCAGCAGAAATATGGCATGTGGGAGGTGCTGGAACTGTTGCGGCTTATCGGATGGTCATGGGTTTGCTGAGAAGAGACGGAGTTTGCTGGTTGAAAAATGCTCGAACGAGTTGGAGGCTATGATCTCTTTGCGTAATTGAGCTGAGAATGTGATGGATTTCAGAGAAGAAGAAGCATTGAACTGATGGGTTTGTGGTGTATGATTCAGATGGAGGCACTCTTGTTGCTTTTGAATAGTTTAAGACTCAGCTATGGTGGTGTTCTAAAGATGCTGGTGCGGATGGTCGAGCTTGGAGTGGAGCAGAGATCGGGGTGTTTGCTCTGCGTTTGTGGCTGATTGCAATCGATTGAAGACTACTGACAAACTGAACCGGAAATGGTGTTGAGGTTGCATGGAGCTGGTAGAATTCAGTAATGCAGAATAAAGGAGAGAATGGCTTGTGCAGTATGGCGGTGCTTTGTGCGATTATTCTGGGGGTGAGTTAATGTGAGATCAGTCTTGAGCTGAAGCTACAGAGCTGTTCCAGGTGGAGCTGGTGCTGGTACTAATGACCTGGAAGCAGCTCAGGCTTGCAATGGCAGCTCTGGCATGTGGAAGCTGGGAGCAGGTCTGGGCTGTGGTTATGATTGTGATTGAAGTGTGAATGCTTGTGTTGCTGCTATGAATGGGCCTGCAATTTAGTGTTGTGCTATGAGTTGCAGGTTTTCTGGATTGGTTGAATTGACAGACTTCGCAGCCGAGAATGGCTCGAGCCGTGTCGCAGAAAATAGTGCGAAAATGGAGCGAAATTGGCAAGCCGGTGAGCATAGTTCCAGAGCCGGATTTGAAGAGGTTAGAGTGTCGATCACAATATTTCATGTGAATCGCGAGGGGGTATGAGTCGGATGCAAGAATCGACACGGACATATGAGCTACGCATCACGCTTTTGGGGCGTTTTTCGCAAGAGATAAAGAATTGGTTTGGATGATTTTTGTGAATGTTTGGAATGCAGCGAAGGGGAGATGAGTTGTTGGGAGCGTACACTTGCTGGCGACAATTTCCGGTGACGGATTCCGCCGACAGTGACCGGATTCCTGATGACGCCAGCAATTCCGGCGACGCTTTTGGACCCAAAATTCAGAGACATATTTTTCACTCCTGGGCTTAGTGGACCAACTTGGAGACGGGTTTTGAGAAGAATCAACCTAATTTTGGGAAAGTATCCTTATGGGGAGAAAAGCATATAAATAGAAATTCTTTTCTAGACCTGGAGATATATCTCCATTAGGGAGACTTCTACTTGTTGTCTAGGGTTTCACATGATAGTTTTCTTCTATGCTTTCTATGATGATTTCCAAAAACACAAGTAACTAAGTTTTATTATTGGTTGAAGATGTAGTTGGATTTTGCAACCAAGTTATGATTTTATGAATTAGTTTTCTCTCAATATTGTCGTTTGATTTCTACGGGTTACAATAATTGCATGATTGATGGATTGCAATATGATTGAATGTTTGTTTAGTCGAGTCTAGAATTGATTGAACTCACATCCATATCTATAGCTATTTTAGGGTTTTCATCGAGCGATAACCTTGAATACGAGTAGCATGATATGATTAGGGTTTGTAGTGATACATCCTCATAGTCATATGTAGAAATTGACCTTTGTTCGAATTGTTTGCGCAATGTATTACAATTGCATTGATTAGCTATTTCGAAACTTAATGCTCAACGGGAATTGAACTTGATTAGCGCAAGGCGTTAGGTTATTCTTTAGGTAGATTTCACATACGCAGCCCTAATGTGTGTGTTGATAACTTTGGAAATTTACGGAGTATTCTTGCAATAAGGTATTCCATGGCTTTTGATGATAGCGAGATTAAATACGAATTCTATTCATATATTCATAAACTTGTTTACAATTGAAGATGAAACCTTTATCCAATATTTTCACATCCTTGATTTGCGTGCTTTGTTTATTTGCTTTTTGTTATTTTTATTTACACAATCAGAAATTCTTAGGGTGTTATTTATAGGGAACCATAACAATTTGACAACCTAGACCTCTCTGTGGGATCGATCCTTTCTTGCCCTTGCTATATTTATATTTTGAGTAGTAAGAAAGTGTAATTATATTTGTGTCGCTTACGACAGCGATCATACCTAATTATCTATTGGTTATGGAATAGTTGGATTTCACAAAGCATGATTCTTTGATTCAATATATTAGTTTTGTCTCATATCTATCGTTTGCAATTCTCTGAAAGTATTGTTTTATGATTGATTGATTGTTTTGTCAAGTTGCAAATTGGTAGAACTTCTAATCACATCTATTGCTAGTTTAGGGTTTATTATACGCAAAAGTGATATTCCTTGGATACAAGAAGCATAATATGATTATAGTTTGTAGTGATATATTCTTATGATCATATGTGAATCGTAACCTTTGTTAAATTGAATTAGTGCGCTTTCCACGTTCGATTGCTTTGATTGGCCTGATTTCATAGAACTTAACGCATCTAGGGAATTAAACTTGATTAGTGCTTTTACACGTTAGGTTGTTCCTTTAGGTAGAATTCATATTCGCATCTTTTAATGTGTTTGTTGATGACATGAGGAGATTTGCGGGATATTCTTGCGATCAAGGTATTCTAGGGTCTTTGATAAAAGTTGAGATTAAAATATCAATTCTAGTTATTGTGTTGAAAGCATGTTAGTGAATGAAAACGAAATCCTTAACCAATATTTCTTATCCTTGATTTGATTTGTTTGCTTATTTCTTTATTTGCTTTTATTTATTTTATTTCATAAAATCACAAAACTACCGGCGTTATTTATAAGGAACCATAACAATTTGACAACCTAGACCTCTCTGTGGGATCGATCCTTTCTTGCCCTTGTTATATTTATATTTTGAGTAGTAAGAAAGTGTAATTATATTTGTGTCGGCTGACAACCGGTCAGTTGGTTCTAAGTCAGCGATAATCAAATCTTCAGATGAATGGAAAACAACTCTACTTGGCAAACTTTCCATCTCTAGAACTAACTTGCACTGGTCTCCTCCTCCAAGAGGCTCTTTTAAAATTAACTCTGGTGGTTCTTTTCAGCATATTAATAAATTAGGTGGTATAGGACTGATTATTCGTGATTTTGCAGGTACCCACAGGGGATCAAAATGCATCTATCTAAATCATATTCTGAATGCGGGACAAGCTGAATGTAGAGGCTTATGGGAGGCTGTGCATTGGGCTAAGGAGAAGAAGCTAGATAAGGTTGTTTTCGAGCTGGATTCAAAGATCGTGGTGGATGCAGTAAACAATGAAGTTTTTAATATTGATTGGAGGCTTCGTAATTTAATTCTAGATATTAAAGTTTTATTTTCGACTTTTAGATTAACGCAAACATATACCTAAAGAGCAGAATAAAGTAGCGGACAAGTTATCTAAACTTGCTAGAGTAAAAAGATTAAACGGTGTATGGTTATTAGATTCTCCAATTGAGATCACTGCCATAGTGCAGGAAGAAGCTCACCATGTAAACACTCAAGCTTAATCAATTCATTTTTCAGTTTCAAAAATAAAAATAAAAAGTAGCTACAATGATCGACTCTCTTAATTTTTGTGCAAGCCGATCTAGCCTATTTTTTAGAAACAGAGAGAGTAAATAAACCTCCCATTTTTAGGGGAGGCCATGGAAGAATTAAGGGTGACTAATAAAACGAAATAGGGTCACCAAAACCTAAAATCAACCCACCCTTTATCTCCCGTTTTTTCATAACGACGATTCTACCCTTAATAATCGGTAGTTAAATGTGGACCGAAAAATTTATGCGTAGCGCGCCTTGGCGTGCAGGCCATAACTTCCCCGATGCGCTATGATGATGCTACAATCCAGGCCTTAAAGCTAGGAAAATGCATGTCCATTTCCCATTGCAAGCATGCTCGAGGAGCATGATGCAGCTAAAATAGCTTCCACACCGTTCCAACTTACCCTTGTTCTGCAAAGGGTTTAACGTCTTGAAGGCTAGGGCCGATGCACCTTTACATGCATCACTGGCTTCCAAGTCTTGTCTAGGCATAAGACATGCCTTGGACTTACGCATAGGCCATTGCAGGCCTAATACTCCCGCTTCACTTAGCTTAGGCATTGCTGAAAGCATGCACTTGTCTTGCTCGTGCCAAGGGTGCATCAATCAGGCTCATGTCGTACTTTCCTTAGGATTATGCAAGCTCCGCTAACTTGCATATCGATGTAGCTTAGTTTCGAGGCCAAGCCCAATGCGCCATTGGTACATGCCTAAGTTGAACGCCTTGATAAGAAGTATGAGCATCCATGGAATTTAATGCAACTTGCCTCATCAAGTTTGGACACAATCATCTCTTGCGTCGAGCTACCGAGCCAAATGGTATGAAAGGCCAGTAAGCTGCAATCATCTCACAATTAGATGATATGAGCGACAAAGTGATGGACCGGAAATGCTGCAACTCATTGCGTCTGCCTACGTACCCTTCCCTATTCTAAAGGGATCAAGAACAGATCGTAGTTCATCCTCGAAGCGACAAAAGCTTTACCCAACTCGTTTGCAAGGCCGTGGCCTAGCAATAATGGTAATGGCATGGTCCGTATAGGCCGTTTGTCAAAATGCACAATGATTATGCATTAACGAGTCCGCGGTGTGGCATAATGATGCCTTCAAATCATATGCCCCATTGGAAAGGCTACGGAGCTATAAATGAGACTTATGCATCATTTATACTCTTCCGGCTAAGTTATGAAGCTTACCTGGTGCATGGTCCGCATATGCACCTTCAACCAACTACCGCTCCCTATATATGTTAACTTGCAATTTCTACAACTTAGAAAAGGGGAGCGGATTGACATGCCTGATTCACTATTCATGGTCGTTGCCATTTATTTTTGAATAACCGGCAATGATTTCTGAGTTCTGTTCTGTAATGCACAATGATTGCGCACCACTCGTTCTGTCTATTGCACAATGATTGCGCACCACTCGTTTTGTTTGTTGCACAATGATGGCGCAATATTTACTCCGGCGTATTGCGCAATGATCGTGCAATATTGGCTTTAGGCCAATAACCTTCATAATGCGCAATGATTGCGCTGCAACGCCCAAGGCCATCTACCCAACTGGACTAATGCATCATGATGATGCAAAATTGGCTCAAGGCCAATATTCCTCTTAACGCAGCTGAAGCTTGAGATGAAGCTTGTTAGAGCATTGCTCGGTCGAACTCGCATGCGTTGCTATCTCAAGCATGTTTGTCAATATTAGTGATCAAAACTATATGTCTTGATTTCTAGTTTAATTATGACTAAGTCTCGGTCCAGGATAGTCAAGTATAGTTGAGCTCCAGACTCCATGGCGATTATCTTACAAAGACGAAGAACTACTCGAGGAACCGGTGGAACTTCATCCGACTAAAAGGTATGTGGAGACTTGAACTCATATGTCACTCAAAAGTCTATTGTATCTCCTACTCTTGAGACAATAGTCGTATAAGTATGATAGTTTTCATACATACACATTTGCTATTTCGAGCCGAGTTTACTCGCCTATCTTTTTCTCGAAATATGTGTTGGTAAGCTTTCGCTTTAACCACATTTCATCTTTACCCGTGACGAAAGTCATGATGACGTTTCAATCTTGAAAATTGCTTTGATGATGATAGTCGTGAATAATGATTGTTATAACATTATAGAAGAATGTTTCAATGATTGAAATGTAGAGTTGAGATTACCATCTATGGATATAAGCATATATAGTGTGTTCACACATTAGTGTATAAATCCATGTACCGGAAACCAAGTGCGTGCATATGTGTGCATGCGGTATTGGTGAAGGAGACAAAGTTGGGTAATGCGTATCGGCGGAAGTTTTCAACCGAAAATTTCTGTTGAGTTTGTAGTTTGCAAACTAGTAAACCGATCACCTTAGGTACGCGTACCCACGGAAGTTTTCGAACCGAAAATTTCCAACGAGTTTGTAAACTCAAATCCGGTAGCTAAGGTACGCATACCCGTACGCGTACCCAAGCTGGTTATTTCTCAAATCGGTAGTTCATGAACTTAAAACAATAAATTATAAGGAATGCAATCTTTGCAAACCGTGGGTATATTGTTCATGAATTGATTCAAATGAATCAAACCGATTTCGTTTCAATTGTGTCTATGAATAAAGACCTAAGTAATTGAACAACTCTTCAACTAGTTCTTATGAGTCATTTGAACTAGTTATGAGAAAGATGAATACGGTTGATATGAAAGTGCTCATATGGCTAACCATTGGTTAACTATTTGTGAACCAACTAAGTGTACAAGTTTAGGTACAGTTACTCAAACCTAAATGAATACATTTCATTTGTGTGTGACAAGCTAAGTTTCGATCTAACGGTTGAATGATATTAGCTTGTATCTAATCAGGTTTTTCATCTAACTGTGAATATTGAATGCTTTGTTACCAAGGTAACTTAGATTGCAAACACTGATTTGAAAACTATATAAGGGGAACTCTAGCAACTGGAAAATCTAATCCCCACACCTCCTGTGTGATACTAGTTGGTTTTGCTAGAGTCGATTCTCCTTTAACCTTAGGTTTCTTCTCGAGACCCTGTAGGTTAACGACTGAAAGACTTCATTGGGATTGTGAAGCCAGACGAAACTACTTCTCTTGTAGTTGAGCGATCTGATCTTGTCATTTTCTATCGTACGAGTTCAATTGAATAATTGACTTGGGATTATATCTCCGATAGGGTAAGATAAAAAGAAATCACAAACATCTTCGTCTCATCGTTTGTGATTCGACAATATATTGTTTCGCTACCATACGATTAAGACTATTGTGAGGTGATTGATAATACTAGGTTTTTCTTCGGGAATATAAGTCCGGGTTATCAATTAGTTCATGTTCACCTTGATTTATCAAAAGACGGAACAAAACTTATAGGTTTATCTGTGGGAGACAGATTTATCTATTATCATAGACTTTTCTGTGTGATACAGATTTGTTTATTAAAGTCTCCGACTTTGGGTTGTAGCAACTCTTAGTTGTGGGTGAGATCATCTAAGGGAATCAAGTGCGTGGTATCCTGCTGGGATCAGAGACGTAAGGAGCGCAACTGTACCTTGAATCAGTGTGAGATTGATTAGGGTTCAACTCTGCAGTCCCGGACCGGGAAGTTAGTTTATAGTAGGCTAGTGTGCATGGCGTCTTAATGATGTGGTGTTCAAACTGGACTAGGTCCCGGGTTTTTCTGCATTTGCGGTTTCCTCGTTAACAAAACTTTTGGTGTCTGTGTTATTTCTATTCCGCATTATATTTTGTTATATAATTGAAATATCACAGGTTGTGCGTTGTATCGATCAATTGTGAAATCCAACCTTTGGTTGTTGATTGGAAATTGATTGATCCTTGGATATTGTTCTTTGGTACCATCCAAGTTTATATCTCTTGTATTTGATAAAGACTCACAAATTTCTATTTGTTTGAGTATAGATCAAATTGAGAGAAAGAGATATTAACCCCTTGATATATTTTTTATTAAGATTGAGTCTGAGTGTCTACTTGATTCTCTTAAAAGTATATTAGAGTTAGTCCATACAGATTGCTAATCGAAATATTGGGTGAGGTTGTTGTACCCCCACATTTTCAATTGGTATCAGAGTGGGCAAACACGTTTAAAGACCTTATCAGTATGTGTTTGTAGCGATCTGATCTATGGACAAGAGTACTATCTCTGATAAACGCATCACCAGAAATAAAGACTCTGTTTCTAATAGGTCTATCAAAGAGAAAGATCCCTCAATCTCTGTTATAGACGAACCTAGTGTTCAAACGAAACAGACAAACACTGACATGTTTTTATAATGAATCTGACTTTGTTATTCAAGAGGAAACAACTAGAGAGAGTAAACTAATTCTAAACCTTGTTAGAATTCAAGCTGATAGATTCAAACAGTTAAAAAAACATGTCAATGTCCTTCTTGGTGTAGTAAAAGACTATGGCTCCAGTGAAAAGGCTTCATATAATGAAAATCCTGAAGTTTGATCAACTTGTATCTTACTTGAGGCAAAACTTAAAAAGGATGCCTTAGATGTTGAATATCTCTTGAGTAAACTCTCCATTCAAGGATGTTCAGAAAAGTCAACTATACAATCTACTTATATTCAAACTGAAAAAGCTCCAGTTTCAGAAGTAATTTCAGATTCCCTTCCCACTCAAACTAATGTGCAGGGGATTCACACATCAGTTAGAAGAAAGACATCTCCAAACGATAATGTTAGGTCTGAGATCTCTAATAACTCCCGTGATCAGAAAGTGTGCCTTTTTTGTGATTCAAAAGGGCATATAGTGCAAAAAAGGAAATCCAAGTTGAAAAACAAATCGTTGATTCAACTTCAACACACCTTAGATTTAATTCTTAAAGGTGTAACTGACATTCGTATGTCTAAACCTATTGGTTTTAGCACACATTCTGTGTTTCCTACAAGGAAGGTGTTTGTACCCCTAATATTCTACATAAATAAATGGGCTAACTTAGGCCTCCAAAACTCCTGCTAGTGGCAAAGGAAGGTTCATTGGGCCTAAGGTGCTTCCCTTGTTTGCCCAAAAATGTCTAACTAGGCCTAACAAACACCCCATGTACAAGCCCATGGGCTAAAAAGTTTCACAACACAAGCGTCCCACATCATCTTTGACACGTCATCAGAGGTGCCATGTCACCAACGTGACACGTCAGCAAAACAGGTGCCACGTCAGCACAAACGATGATGTGGTAGGTGCCACGGCAGCATAGCTCCTAATGGTGCCACGTCAGCAACGATGACGTGTCAGTCGACACGTCAGCAGACCGAGGTGCCACGTTAGCAACCGGAAGCCACGTCAGCAGGCGGGATGACGTGGTGGATGCCACGTCAGCAAATGGATCCCACGTCAGCATAGGCTATGACGTGGCAGTCGCCACGTCAGCAAATAGATCCCACGTCAGCATAGACGATGACGTGGCAGTCGCCACGTCAGCAGTCGAGGTGACGTGGCAGGAACCATGTCAGCACCGTGCGCCACGTCAGCACTGTGTGCCACGTCAGCAACATCCGCCGGCAGCCCAAGCCGGCGGCCAAAGCCGAGCGGCAATCGCGGCGATTAATTGAAGATCAGCGGTGATAGGTGTAGAATACACCTAATTTACTATCTAGTAGTTTATGCTTTCTTTGCTATTTTTCTTGTAAATTATGTATTTTACGTGTGTTTTGAGTTATTAGGTACTCTGGAGTCGCACGAGAGGTAAAGAAGAAGAAAGCACCCAATTTGAGCCAAAAGGGCAAAAAGGTCATTTACGGGCGAAGACTATTTGGAGCCGAGAGGTGGTTAAGGGGTTCTCATTCGTGGTACCCCTTATCACTCAGCCGATGGGTGTTACTAACACCGGGTAGCCCTTATCCGAGAGGATGGTTATCTTGGATAGCATCCAATTGGGTCGGTCATATCCATGGCTCGAATCCAGGATCCGAACCGGAACCGACTCATGACTTTCATACCCCAACCCTAAACTCGAGAAATTCATTTCAATCATTTTCTTGACCACGAACTGAAATTGTTGAAAAGCGTAGCAATTGCTATTGAATTCTTGTCCGAAATAAAGAGATTGGGAGAAGAAATCGAGATGTCTCGATGGTACTGATTCAAAGAAGAGGGGAGCAACTGAGTTGGTGGTGCTTTCTGGGTTCGAATGAGAATTTCTCCTGAATCGAGAGCTGTTGGTGAGAAGAACAATGGGTTTTGAGTTCGATTGATCGAGAGAAAGGGATCGAGAGCTCATAGATGAAGAGATGGGTTGACTCTCTGCAATGAAGCCGCTGGAAATATTCACGGGAGAAATAGAGTTGAAGCTCAGGGAAACGAAAGAGATGGGTTCGATCTGTGATGTTGGTGGCCGCTGGTCGAAATCGAGAAATTGGAAGAAGGGGATCTGTGGGTTTTGAAATCGATAGATGAGAAGAATCAATAGAGGTAGCGATGCGATTACGGTGGAATGGGTTTGTGGGTGTGTATTTGAGACAGTAAAGACGATGGGTTTGTATCGATATACAACGAGATGAAGAACAGATGGAGAATCGAGATCTTCTTTGTGAAGGTGCGTAATGGATCCACGATGAAATAGATGAGTTATATGAGAATAGATGGGGGTTTGTGGAGTCTCTTTGGTTTCTGAGTCAGTTCAAATGGCGGGTGTTGATGAATTGCATTTGTTCATTGATACGGGGGAAGGTGATGCCGTTAAGAAAAAAATGGAATGGGTTGTGAGCTGAAATTGCAGGAAAGAGTATGATCAGGGCTGAAGAACAAGGAGTTGCATATGAATGGATGCTTCAATAGATGTATGCCTAGGCTTGATTACATGGAAGAAGAGAATCAGAGAAGATGAGAGTGATGTTGTTACAGAGATGCATTGGTGGTCGTTGCCAGGGAATGAGCTATATTGTGTTGGTGTTGGCCTTGAGGTATAGTGTAAAGATGAAGAATGGTGGCCTGAGAAATGGGGATGTATTGACATGGTTCTGTTGCTGGCAAATGTTTCAGATGTTGGGAGCAGGCAAAGTAATGAACCTGGAGATATGTCTTGGCGATCTTTGGAATTCTTGCTATATCCTTGAGATGCAGAGACTGGCAGTGAAATTGGTATTGATCATTTGCAGGAGAAGGCTGTTGAAGTAGAAATTGTGTTGATTGAATGAGATGAATGAGTGGTGCTGAAATGAAATCAGGGTATGAGGTTTGGTGGTACTGCAATAGAATGATGCTGGTGGTGAGATTCAGATGATTCAGATTGGGTCTTGTGTTGGTGGTGTATTCTTGCTTTGGGGAGAATAAGGAGGTGAATGATGAGCAATGGTGGTGAGTTGTTGTTGTGAATTATGCAGCTGTAGTTTAAGTTGCAGGTGGTACTGAGGATTTTTATGGGTTGCTGCTAAGGAGTTCAGATGGATTCAAGAGTTGCAGGCGACAAGGAGAGAACTGTGGCCTGAGTGAGATGAATCTGAAGCTGCACAAGTGAAGAAGGCACAACTATGATGGCTGAGGCGTGAAGCACAATCATTGTGCAACAACACGGCCTACGAGCAGCAATGGCTTATGCCATGGCAACTTAAGCCGAAGTCACCAGATTATTTGGACTCGAATCTCGACTTCAGTTACGACTCGTGACCCAGAGACCTTGACCCGGTTGACTCGACGGTTTGACTTTTTGACCGTTAGTCTTAGCGGTGGACTGACGGAATATTCCGTGAATATTCCCTTGATGAGAGAAATTTTAGTGGTGGCGATGGCGACTATTCGGCCGGATTAGGCCACAATACCGCTTTTCCGGCGGCCAAAATTCCAGAATTTTCTATGGACTTCTCTCATGGGTGTGAAGACTTGGGCTTGGAATTGGATGGAGAATTAGACTCAAATTTGGAAAGAGAAGATGGAAGAAGAGAAAGACTTGAATTTGGAAATTGAATGGCTAAAGGAAAAGGATTCTATTCCTTGGAAGATTTGGAGAATATTGAAGCCTATAAATAGAGAAGTTTTCTACATCTTTTACACACCTCTCTACACACACAACACTTGTGTTTTTGCTAGCTTTTGAAAATTCTTCTTTTTAATTATTTGTGTGAACTTGAAAATTCTCCTTTTAATTATTATTTGTGTGAATTTCAAAAACATGAGTAGCTAATTTTATTATTGATTGAGGATGAATTCCTAGTTCTTAATATATGATTTGAGTTTTGTTTCAATTCTATCTTGAGATTTTTCACATGATTATCGATTGTTTTTACTAATATGAATGTTTATTCATTCATGATTGATTGATAGATTGTTTAGAGTGCACGCTAAATTGATTTGTTAATTTGATCTAAAGCTAGTATAAGTTAGGGAATAAGTAATCGTTCTCGACACTTTACATAAGTAGCAAACACGAGACCTTGCGGAGGGATTCCGTGGAGCAATTGTGTGTGAAAACAACGTTAGCAAGTAGACCTTGATCTAAGAGTCTAACTACTAATATTGACCTAATAAGTTCATGAATCTTAATGCGTTTATTTAAATTACATCTAGAGTGATCTACTACTAGGTGGTTTGGTAAATAGAATCCGGTAGTCGAGAACTTCCGTGTCCGGTGATATAAGGGATTTAGGGGTTTAGCACTGATCTAGCTGCTTTACCTACGGTTGGTGATAATTTGTGACTAATAACATGTGGATGAAAAACATAACTTGAATCATTGTTTTGCAACAAAGAAGGATTCCTTGATCTTGTCTCTCTTATTGATTTCAACTTTATCTTTTAATTGCTTTGTTTATTTTCTTTTACTTTTTACACCCCCCTTTTGTGACAATTTTTACAACTAGAATCTCTTAAACTCCTCGTGTTGAAAAGGAACGACCTTGACTTCCATTATATTATTTTTAATTGAGTGGAAATAAGATATTAATTTGATTGCACCTACGACACGACATCAAATCTTTTTGGGCGCTTGACTTCCATTATATTATTTTTAATTGAGGGGAGCAGCAACGGGCGATTTTTAGTTGTTTTTCTTTTTGCTTTATTCTTGATTTGTTAGATTCTTTACCGTATCTAACTTAGTTTTTGAGAATCTTGTTTTAGGTGTTATACCTTTGGTGAATGCTTAAAGAGGGCAGACCGAGTCCAATACGTCTTCGATCCGGCACTCAACTAAAGGATTTCATTCGATGCGATTAACACTCCACTTCCTCCTTCTTCATCAAGTGATTCGGACAAAGAGGAAGATACAATGGTGAACGTACACTAAAGGACCTAGCTTCTCACAAGCTTGATACACAACAATGGTGTATCCAAACTAACTCAACTTTTGAGATCAAGCCGGGGTTGATTAGAGAGTTACCAAAGTTCCATGGCATGGTGAATGAGGACCCAAACAAACATCTTATGGACTTCTATACCATAGTTATGGCTATGCTTCCACCGGAGACTAATGCGGATGGAGCAATGTTGAAAGCTTTCCCGTTTTCTTTGGCGGGCAATGCTAAGGAATGGTTATATTATTTGCCTTAGGAAGTATCACAACATGGAATGGGATGAAGAAACTTTTCCTCGAGAGATATTTTCCGCATCCAAAGCTACTCAAATTCGCAAGGAGATTTGTGGATTGAAACAACAAGTGGGAGAATCATTGTATGAATGTTGGGAGCGATACAAGAGGTTGGTGGCAAGCTGTCCACACCATCAATTTAGTGACGTTATGATACTCCAATACTTCTCTGAAGCTCTCAACCCAAGTGACAGGTCTCTTCTTGACGCCGCGGGTGGTGGTGCACTAATGAACAAGACGGTAACCCAAGCTACCGAGTTGATTGAAAGTATGGCTGCGAACTCGCAACAATTCTACACAAGAGAGGAACCCATGGTTAGGCGAGTGCATGAAGTTAGTGATTCATCATCACATCTTGATCAAAGGATGAGTAACATGGAGATAATGATGCAAAGGATAGCCGCGGTAATTATTCCGGATGGTGAGACTGAACAAGTGAATGCTTTATATCCAAATCAAAGGCCAAGGTACGATCCATACTCCAATACCTATAATCCCGGTTGGAAGGATCATCCCAACTTTAGTTATGCAAACAAGCAAGCAGCGGTTTCCAATCCGTATGAGCAACAAGGTGGTTTCCAACAATCACGTTTCCAACCTCAACAACAATTTCAACCACAACAAGTCAAGGAACGTGATTCTTTGAATGATGACAAGCTCAATGCGTTAATGCAAGGTGTGCAAGGTCTCACCACTTTGGTTCAACAACACCAACAAAAGACCGATTCGGCAATCAAGGATTTACAAATTCAAGTGGGGCAATTAGCGACCGATGTGAATCTATTGAAAGCTCAAGCGTCCACAAAGCTTCCTTCACAACCATTTGTTAATCCAAGAGAGAGCGTTAATGCGATTACTTTGAGGAGTGGGAAACAAGTAGAGCAACCAAATCAACAAGATAAGGTGTATGATGAGAAAGAGGAAATTGAAACCGCACCAAAGGAGAAAACATCTCCAACCAACCAACCCGAGGAGACGGTTCCTACTTTCACAACTCCACCCCCATTTCCTAGCCGATTTGCTAAATCAAAGAAAGACTTGGAATACAAGGATATGTGGGACATCCTTAAGAAAGTACAAGTCAATATTCCACTCATTGAAGCTATTCGTCAAATTCCTCGTTGTGCAAAGTTCTTAAAGGAGTTGTGCATAAAGAAGAAAAGGTTAAAGGGAATGAAGTCATGAGTGTGGGGGAGAATGCTTGGCGTTTATTCTCAAGAAACTCCCACCAAAATTAAAGGACCCCGGTAGTTTCACTATACCTTGCACAATTGGTAAAACAAGGTTTACTCGAGCTTTGCTAGATTTGGGTGCATCGGTTAATGTTATGCCGTCTTCGATTTATGATTCTTTGAATCTTGGTCCTCTTAAGGAGACCGGGTAGTTCTTGAACTTGCTAACCGATCTAATGTTTACCCGAAAGGGATTGTTGAGAATGTTTTGGTGCAGGTTAATGAGCTTGTATTTCCCAATGCCGATTTCTATGTCTTAGACATGAATGATGAGAATTCTTCCAAGTCTACGCCTTTGCTATTGGGTAGACCATTCTTGAGCACCTAGGAACAAAGATTGATGTCCAAAATGGCACCTTGACTATGGAGTTTGATGGTACACTCATCCACTTTAATATCTTTGAGACAACGCGATACCCAAGTGATGTGAAATCATGTTTTCCCGTGAAAGAGGTTGATCCGGGCTAATGAATCTTGCAAGAGCTAAGTCGGGCCGTCGACTTTAAAACAAGCGCTTAATGGGAGGCAACCCATAGGTTTTGTATTTCTTATTCTTTTTGCTTTTTGTTATTTCTTTTTCTTGTTTCTTATCATGTTAAAATTTCCCACCTTGACTTTACTAGGAGGATTCAATTACATTGAGGACAATGTAAGGTTTAAGTGTGGGGGAGTGGTTAAGCATGTTTTTAAAACAAAAATTACAAAAAAATTAAAAAAAATTTGAAAAAAAAAAAAAAAAAGTTTTACATAAAACCTCCAACTTTTAGAGATTTTAGAGTCACTAGCATACTTCTAGGTATGTTTACATAGAGATTTTGACCGACATAATTGAACTTGGAAGTGTTAGGGAACTACATTCGGATTTCTTGCTTGTTTGAGTGTTAAATAATGGATTTAATCATGCCGGTGATGCGAATTTGGTGCAGGGGGAAATGCGTTATTAGAGTTGCTGATCAATTATTAGTGGAGACTACCCGTATTCATATCATGTGAGGCACCGACCAGAAATTTTCCATCTACTAAAGAGCTTCTTTTGAGTGTGTGTCACCGTAAGTAAATTCCGGGAAGAATGGTGAGCTACCCAACCTCCCACCAATAGAAGCACTACTCTTTGATCTCTTGAGTGCTAATTTTGTCAATCATGAGGGTGACATCCATGGATGAAAGCTTCCTTCTTGTAGTTCGATTTGCAGTTAGCACCATTCTCTCTCGCAACAACAACGGATCCATAGAAACACCATCATCATCAACAAGGAGCGACATGAAAATCTACAAGGAAAGTTGGAAAAAGTTCAAGGTTTACAAGCAACGGAACGAGAAAAAGAGCAAATTTCAAATACAAGTAAAGCAACATACAAAAAGCAGATTTTTACATATATGTTGAGGACTTACAATACAATGAGGTAATTTTATATTCAAGTATGAAGACTTATTCACAAAAGCGAAGAAAATTAAAAGGTGAGAATTTTTGAAGTTTATGATTTCAAGACGATACAAGTTGTGAAGAATCAAGCGGTAAAATACTTCTCCCACGGCCATGGCTTATTTTTTGTATTTTATTTCTCTTGTTTCAAAAAAAAAAAAAAAAAAAAAAAAAAAAAAAAAAATATTTGTTTTGTTTTTATTTATTAAGCCGTGGGGAAGGAAAATTTTTTCAAGCGACAAGGTTTTAAGGTAAAAGAGTTACAAATTGTCAAGGAATTACGAAGATCAAGAGTTTATCATTAATAGTTGAAACCGAAGGGTGATCGATAACGAAGTTATTGACGTTGATGAGGAAAACCCAGATGTTCGTGGAAACAAAGGGTATGCGTTCGACTGCCCATCTAGGAGGAATCGCAATCGACAGGATCTGCGTGATGGCCGCACCGCGACTCCTAGTACAGAGGAAGAGCAACTACTGAATCGGCTAGACGAGCTAGATAAGGAGAATGCTCTACTGAGATTAGAACGTGAAAAACAACCTCGACCTAGGTCTGGTGTTTTGAATAATCAGAGGGTCCGATCTGTATGGCAACGCCTTGGAAATCGGATTGAACCACAAGTCGCAGATTCTAACAGAGATGTGATCAATCTTGATCGACCTGACAGGAATCTATTGGTCACTGGAGAATTACCGAAACGACCCAGGCGAGCAGGGGATCGGACAGCTGCAACCCAACAGAGCGCAGCCAGAACTACGTCTCATTCAAAACGGCTCAGGAATGACGAGAATGAAACTCGAGACCAACACGACGAGGGTAAATTTTCGGACGATCACTATGCTCGTTCGGAGCAAGGCAGGGATGGCAGAGAGACTATTCTGCACCGAAGGAAGAAAATAAGATCGAATAATCATATTCCAGAGGACTGGGATTATGAGAAAGAAGGCAGTTCCTCAGATGGCGACCTAGACGCGATAATAGAAGCTCGTCTTGCCAAGATGATCGAGAAAGTGATGATGAAAAAACAATCCCGAGAAGAAAAGATGGAAAGGCTACATCGAGCAAGCGAGGAGCTCCTTTCAAGCGAGAATATCGAGAATTCGAGGCCGCCAATAAATTTTTTAGTTCCAAAATTACCAGAATTCGATGAGAAAACTGATGATCCAGACCAAAGACGTTTTACACTATGAGACTGCCATGTCCTTGTGGCAGTACAGCGACGAGTTGATGTGTAAAATGTTTCCGCAATCCCTGACGGGAGGAGATATAACGTGGTTCAATCAGCTTCCAGCACAGTCGATCGGGACTTACCATAAGCTGATCGATGATTTTTGCTCTAACTATAAGTACAACAAACGTGACCGGAAAGGATGCCATTCACTGTTCCTTTTAGGAATTCGGAAGGAGGAAAGCATCAGACAATTCACTAGGCGTTTCAAGCAAGAATTAGCGGACGTGGATGGAGCCAACGACCAAGTTGTCATTGCGGCATACAAACAAGCTTACCAACATGATCAAAGAGGTGTGTACGGTTCTTTGGTCAAGAGACCACCAAAAACTTTGGAAGAACTATATGACCGAGTAGAAGAGTACGCCCGAGTGGAAGACGATTCTAAAGCTCGAGAAGAAGTTCACAAATCATCCAATCATCCAAACGATGGTAAGAGAGAAAAATCCAAGAACCGTTCGAACGGACAGCATAATGATCGCGGGGATGTTCGAGAGAAAAATCAAGGTGAATGCATGGAAACCGGGTATCGAAATTTCACGATATGAAGTCGACCCCCGTGAGCATAAGTGTCACGGAGCTGTACGAAAAAATACACAAGGATTTGAGCCCCCCACGTCCTTTGGCAGCAGAAACACGAGATAAACGTGATAGAAGCAAAATCGCAAGTTCCATAAAGACCATGGTCACAAAACTGAGAACTGCCGCTCTTTACAGATGGAGATTCAAAGAATGATCGACGCTGGGAAGCTGCAACAGTACGTGAAAAAGGACTTTGGAAAAGGTCCCGGACAGTTTGGAACGACCAACGTGATTAACGCACATGTGATTAACGTCAGCCACGCCAGGATCCATTCAATGACCAGACGGGCATCGAAGACGAAACCGGGAGGAAGCTCGGGAAGTTGAAAGAATGGTACTTGACAAATCACATCGACTTTGTCGGCGGTAATGGAGCGAAACTCGGGAACTTGGATGCACAAAGATCGAGTTCTATGATGCGACATGATAGGTGTATATGCTCCCCACAATGATGCTATCGTTATAACTGCTTGGATTGGCATGTTTCGTGTACACCGGATTCTAGTTGATATAGGAAGCTCAGTGAGCGTGCTGTTTTCAGGAGCTTACTCCTCTATGAATCTCCCACACGACTTGATTGAGGAGGATGAAAATCCAATTATCGGTTTCAGCGGCGAAGTTACAAAGGCGATTGGAAAAGTGAAGATACCTATAACAGTGGCTGACAAGTCCGTCTTGGGCACTTTCTTGTTGTTGGGTTGCCGAGCACCCTACAATGCGATTGTAGGACGAGACTGGCTGCATGAGATCGGTGCAGTCACATCATCTAATCATCAATGCTTGAAGTTTATTACCCAAGAAGGAGTCGTGAAAGTGAGAGGCGACCGGATGGCCGCCCACAAGTGTCACGAGAGTGCAATGGACGAGTACAAGAAGTCGAAGTTAGCGGAAACCCAGATCATACGAGTCGAAAGGAAATAGCAATTACATAATCATCTCCCTCCGAATCATATAGGGAGAGGACGCGGCTGAATACCCAACGGTTGGCGATCGAGGTCCAGATTGGAGATGAGGAGCACAAAACAACGTTCGTAGGGGCAGATCTGCCTGCACATGAACACGATGGTCTGATTACGTCGCTAAGGGCAAACGCCGATGTTTTCGCATGGAGTTTTGCTGAAATGCCAGGGATAGATCCGAATGTAGCTTGCCACAGGCTAAACATCGATGAGAATTTCCATCATGTTAACGAAAATCGGGAATATGGCACAAAGCAAAAAGGATAGAGTTACTGCAAGTCGAAAAACTGTTGGAAGCGAGGCTTTATTCGACCAAGTGCAATATCCACGTTGGTTTGTCAAATGTCGTACTGTTAGAAGAAGAATGGTAAAATTCGTGGTTCAGATCGATTTTACCGATTTGAATAAAGCATGTCCGAGTGATCCGTTTGGATAAGAGATTTGGTGGATGCAACCGCAGGATATGGGAGACTGTCATTCATGGACGGGTTTTTCTGCTATAACCAAATACCTTTGTTCGAGGACAATCAAGAGCATACTGCGTTCGAATCGACAGAGAGTCTCTTGTTATCTTTGTAATGCCGTTCGGGATAAAGAACGCAGGGCAACCTACCAAAGCACTTGGTGGACCATATGTTCAAGGATCTAATTGGGAAGTCGATGGAAGTATATATCGATGATATGGTAGTGAAATCCGAGCAAAAGGAATCGCATTTTCTTGATCTCGCAAAAGACGTTTGATATCTTAAGGCAATATCGTATGAAGCTCAATCGGCAAAATGTTCATTCGATCATTGTCATCGGGAAAGTTCCTTGGATACTTGATGACGCACGAGAGGAATTGAGGCGAATCCGGAGCAAATCGAGCCATCAAAGAAATGCCATCCCCGAGAACGAAGAAGGAGGTCCGAAACTAGCGGGGCGATTAGCGAACTTTAAACCGTTTCATTTCACGATCGTCGGATCGATTCAAGCCATTTTTTGATGTTTTGAAAAAAAGCAGTGAATTTTGGTTGGACGGATGAGTGTGAAAAGGCTTTTGATGAGATCAAGCAGTATTTATCAACTCCCCAAGTTTTGGTGAGTCCAAAAACTGGACAACCTGTCGGAGTATATCTGGCTGCAACGGAGAACGCTGTGAGTGCGGTGCTGTTTGTTACAGACCCATATGAGAAACTGTTTACTTCGCCGAGTAAATCCTTGACGGGGCGGAAACACGGTATAAGAAAATTGAAAAGATAGCGCTTGCACTTTTTCACGCATCTCGTCGCCTCAAGCCTTATTTCCAAGGAAGGCGGATCGTAGTATATTCGGAATACCGCTAAAGAGAATCCTGGAACGTGCCGATGATTCCGTCGTCTAGCCATATGGTCAAATTTTTCGGGGGCGTATGAGATCAAGTACAAAACCGTGAAGCTGAGAAAAAGGACACGCCCGGCTGCGCTGCTAGCAGATTTTCCCGTGGACGATATAGAAACAGTTCTTTGGAGAAGAAGAGGAATTGTTCAAACCCACCGAGCCAAAGAATCGATCAGACCGGGCGAGTCCGCAATGGAGATTGATGCTCTGAACCATTATGGACTGATTCTTCGATGGGTCATCAAATGTTGGTGGTCTTTGGAGTTGGATGCGTCATCCTTACTCCCGAAGGTTCGAGGATCGAGAAAGCCACCAGGCTAGGTTTCCAAGCATCAAATAATGAAGCTGAATATGAAGCTGCAATAATCGGTTTAAAAGCTGTCAAACAGCTAGATGCAAAGAACGTAAAGCTGGTCACTGATTCCATGGTAGTAGTTAACCAGTTTCTGGGGACCTACAGAGCCAAGGAAGAGAGAATGGCACTGTATTTGGATCATATGAGAGAGCTGGCAAATAAATTCGACCAATTCTCCATTGGGCAGAGACCGCGGTTGGAAAACAGGCATGCAGACGCTTTGGCATATCTTTCTTCCGCAGTCGAAACTGATTCCACCCGTTTCGTTGTAGTAGATTTCCAAGAGTTACCTAGCATCTCCGACAACCAATTCGTTCTGACTCTCGAACACGCTAGTGGGGGCGAGAGGGCAGCTACATCAGCACAGGGGGATACTGAGAACATCGACAGCAACATGGATGTTGACAGTCTAGTGACAGATAAGTCGGGCAGTCATGTTGAAAACATTACAGACTGGCGTCAACCATACATACAAAAAGACCTAACAACCGCGAACTCCGAAAATGAGAAAATCGCAAAGGTGAAAAAGAACTCATGGAGATACTCAATGATCGAAGGGATGTTATACCGCAAACCTGTAGCTTTGGAGCCATTTTTGCGATGCGTGTCAGCCGAGGAAGGACAAATAATACTGGCAGAGGCTCATGAGGGAATTTGTGGCAGCCATTCTGGAGGGCGCAGTCTCACGCACAGGATACTTACCCAGGGGTATTTTTGGCCGTACATGCAGAAAGACGCTAAAGAATACGCGCAGAAATGTGTGCCATGCCAAGAACACGCTCCAATTCCGAAAAGGCCCGCCAACGAATTACATCCAGTTTTTAGTCCCTGGCCGTTCTCTATGTGGGGATTAGACATTGTCGGGCCGCTTCCCAAAGCTCCTGGAGGCGTCAGATTCGTACTAGCCACTACCGATTATTTCACCAAGTGGGTCGAAGCAGTGGCACTAGTACACGTCACCAGACATGATGTGAAAAGGTTCATATGGGAGAATATCGTCTGCAGGTTCGGAATCCCATACGCGATAATATCAGACAATGGGAAGCAGTTCGATTCAGGAGTAATCAAAGACTTTTGCAAGGGCCTGAATATCCGCCACAATTTCTCGTCTCCTTACTATGCTCAAAGCAACGGGCAGGCAGAAGCAACCAACCGAGTTATTATGGACAACCTCAAGAAATGGCTGGAGAAGGCGAAAGGGAAATGGACTGAAGAATTCCCGGGAGTCTTATGGTCCTATCGAACAACCCCAAAAAGATCCACCGGATTTTCTCCATTCACATTGGCGTATGGGACAGAGGAAGTCATACCCACCGAGGTACAACTCAAGACTACCAAAACTCGTCTTTGTCAAGTCCTGGAAAAACGACAAAGATCCGGCTTTGGATAAAGAGTTCTTTGGAAGAACAAAGAGAAACAATTTTTGCAAAGAAGTGGTCCGATACCAGCAGGCAATCAAGCTGGGATATGATCGCAAGGTCAGAGAACGGTCGTTCAAACCAGGGGAATATGTCTTGAAGAAAACCCGAGCAGCCATAATGGAACCAAACTGTGGGAAGCTCGGAGCGAACTGGGAAGGCCCATACATAGTGGATAGACCAGTATCTCGTGGATCCTACTACTTGAGGAATCTCGACGGAACTGAGGATTCGAAGCCATGGAAGCCGTGGAATTCGTTCCACTTGAAAAAGTTTTATCATTAGAAGTAGATTCAAATCCTGCTGTGTTGCACTCTTTTTCCTTTTTGATGGTTTTGTCCCACTGGGTTTTCCACTCAAAGGTTTTAACGAGGCAGTTGTGGTCAAAACAGTAGGTATTTATCTTGTTATTTCAATTTAGAAATTTTAATTCAACATTATGTTGGTATTCCAGACTTTATCAATATTGTTCGTGTTAATTATAAGCTGCTGCGGATGATCGAATCCACAGTCAGCCCTAAATGACAAAACAATACAGTTCGAGTCTACTGTCAGCAACGTCTCTGACACCTCGTGGATAGGGTGAATGCACACGATTCGAGCATTTCTACCCTATCTCAAATTTATCCCCATCATGTGGTGCAGCAAAAAATGTGGCAAACATTTTCATCTATCCGGGCACGTGAAAATGTACACATCCCAAACTCTGTGCGCATCTTGAATAGCAGAATTGGCCCCCTGCGCGAATTCAAGATAGCAGAAAAACTCAACTTTTCACTCCATGCGCGAGCAAAATGCGACAGGAGGTGCACCTGCGCAAGCATTGAGCGACATGACACAAAACATGCGGGGGCGAGTTATATGTCACCTCAACCATTTGGGGGCAAGATGTGTAACACTCCAGCGCAATCAACACATCCTTGGGGACGAGTTGCGTAACACTCCGAACAACACGCTCGGGGGCGAGTTATGTAACACTCCAGAAAAATACGAAATCAGAGGGGAACCCGAACTTCTTAACCCATAATAAGTTATGGATTAAGAGAGGGCGATGTTTGTACCCCTAATATTCTACACAAATAAATGGGCTAACTTAGGCCTCCAAAACTCCTGCTAGTGGCAAAGGAAGGTTCATTGGGCCTAAGGTGCTTCCCTTGTTTGCCCAAAAATGGCTAACTAGGCCTAACAAACACCCCATGTACAAGCACATGGGCTAAAAAGTTTCACAACACAAGCGTCCCACATCATCTTTGACACGTCATCAGAGGTGCCACATCACCAACGTGGTAGGTGCCGATGATGTGGTAGGTGCCATGTCAGCATAGTTCTTAATGGTGCCACATCAGCAATGATGACGTGTCAGTCGACACGTCGGCAGACCGAGGTGCCACGTCAGCAACCGGAAGCCACGTCAGCAGGCGGGATGACGTGGTGGATGCCACGTCAGCAAATGGATCCCACTTCAGCATAGACGATGACGTGTCAGTCGCCACGTCAGCCGCCGAGGTGACGTGACAGGAACCATGTCAGCACAGTGCGCCACGTCAAAGACCAGTGTGCCACGCCGTAAACATCCGCCGGCGGAAGAGCGGGCCCGTGCTCGCGCCTCTGCCGAGCGGCATCGCGGCGATTAATCTGCGATTAATTGAAGATCAATTAATCGGCAGCATGAAAATATTCGGTGTATGTCGATGCAACTTAAATCCGTAATCCCGATTCGGTGTGGCACGACGCAGCTTAATCCCGCGGCCCTTAGATGATTACACCCACTTCTCTTACACCTTTGGTTATCCACACCCCATTGTAATCCCTTAACCATAATGGAAGTTTCTGGAATATTCTGGGAGCCATGCAGGGGATGAATGCCAGAGCCATGCAACCATGCAGTCATGCAGGAGAATTATGGCAGGGAGGCATGCAGGGCCAGTTACTACAAGAGGCATGCAAGGGCCAGTTATAACAGCTGCCATGCAGGATCATTTACTGCAATTCATGCCTGCATCTGAAACGGAAATTGATAACCTATAAATGGATGGTTTGACAATTAAAAAGGTAAGCAATCTTCCATACCAAAAATTCCTGTGAAAAATCCAATACTAACTTTAGCATCGGAGGGTTTTTTGCAGGTCAGAAAAATTCAAGATAGCAGAAAAACTCAACTTTTCACTCCATGCGCGAGCAAAATGCAGCAGGGAGGTGCACCCCTGCGCAAGCATTGAGCAGCATGACACAAAACATACTGGGGGCGAGTTATATGTCACCTCAACCATTTGGGGGCAAGATGTGTAACACTCCAGCGCAATCAACACATCCTTGGGGACGAGTTGCGTAACACTCCGAACAACACGCTCGGGGGCGAGTTATGTAACACTCCAGAAAAATACGAAATCGAGGGGAACCCGAACTCTTAATCCATAACTTGTTATGGATTAAGAGGGGGCGATGTTTGTACCCCTAATATTCTACACAAATAAATGGGCTAACTTAGGCCTCCAAAACTCCTGCTAGTGGCAAAGGAAGGTTCATTGGGCCTAAGGTGCTTCCCTTGTTTGCCCAAAAATGGCTAACTAGGCCTAACAAACACCCTATGTACAAGCCCATGGGCTAAAAAGTTTCACAACACAAGCGTCCCACATCATCTTTGACACGTCATCGAGGTTCCCATCACCAACGTGACACCAACGTGACACGATGATGTGGTAGGTGCCATGTCGTCATAGTTCTTAATGGTGCCACAGACAGAACGATGACGTGTCGGGTCGACAGGTTCCAGGTGTCAAGAATAGTTCGGCGGCGGGATGACGTGGTGGATGCCACGTCCAGCAAATGGATCCCACGTCGGCATAGATGATGACGATGACGTGCGTCGGGAGGACACGAACCATGTCAGCACGTGCGCCACGGTGCCAAGAACATCCGCCGTGCGGAAGAGCGTTTGCCGAAGCCATCCGTCGAGCAGGCGGGATTATCGGCGATTGGTGAAGATGCCGATTAATCGTGATTAATGCATGAAAATATTCCCGGTGTATGTCGATGCAACTTAAATCCGTAATCCCGATTCGGTGTGGCGGGCATGACTTAATCATGCCCTTAGATGATTACACAAGACCTTTGGTTATCCACACCCATTGTAATCCCTTAACCATAATGGAAGTTTGGAATATTCGGGAGCCATGCGAGGGATGAATGCGAGCCATGCAACCATGCGGTCATGCGGGAGAATTATGGCGGGGAGGCATTGGGGCCGATTACTACAAGAGGCATGCAAGGTCCATTTGTAACAGCTGCCATGCAGGATCATTTACTGCAATTCATGCCTGCATCTGAAACGGAAATTGATAACCTATAAATGGATGGTTTGACAATCAAAAAGGTAAGAAATCTTCCATACCAAAAATTCATGTGAAAAATCCAATACTAACTTTAGCATCGGAGGGTTTTTTGCAAAGTACCCCCCTTTTTCCATAATTCAACTGAAGATCGAGGTCACGGATCGATTGTCAGCAAATTCATCCTACAAATTTCTGTGTTTGGGGTAGGAGCAATTTTACCTTACAAACAGAAGGTCAGTTCGATGAGTTCCTCAAATGCACAAAAGAATAATAGATCTTTTAAAAAATATCTTCTAAGAAGAACTCTTGTTCTCTCTCCTATCGGAAATGGAGATAATGCTAATCCTGATGTGAATCATTTATCTAGTGAAGAATACATATATGAGCAGATGAATGACAACCTAAAATTGATTATTGAGGGTTATAAGGAAATCATCAACAAATTGTGTACTCCATCTAGACAACACTCTTCAGGTAAAAATCCTTACTATGTGTCGTATTATGATGATAATAAATTTTATGATAATTTTT
The DNA here is from genome assembly GCA_023531295.1 of Papaver armeniacum. Lineage (NCBI taxonomy): Eukaryota > Viridiplantae > Streptophyta > Magnoliopsida > Ranunculales > Papaveraceae > Papaver > Papaver armeniacum. Next base: position 38,736 of record JAJJWW010013166.1, read on the forward strand.
CACATCATGTGATCTTCTTCCAAAGTAGAGAAGAAATGGGTTTAACCAAAAACAATATTCATTTGATGAGCTAAAGGCTCATACTTGTGCTATTTAATCACAAGGTTGAAATCTCTCATACAAAAATCCTGGTTGAGAGATATGCTCAGGTATACTTGTTGACAATGGTGTTTTCGGATTCTCAAGTTATTTTCTTATCGTCTTTAGCATGAGTATCGTTGAAGAAAATGCTTGCACAAGTATTTTTTTTTTTTTTTTTTTTTTTTTTTTTATTAATTAGAAGAAAGATAAATCTTCCATTACAAGGGGTTTGGTAGGGAGACTAGCAACAAGCTGGGCACCTACAAGGTGTTGCTCATGTACTCTCTTATGAGACATAGATTTTTTGGAGTCATTTAGATTTTCTCATAGTGCAAGAGTTTTTCAGCAAGGTCGTGTGCGTACGACTCGTGTTTTTTCTGGGATTGAGATTGAACTCGTACATGTTCCACGTGTAACTGTCGCGAATCAATTAGGGAAACCCTAAAAAAATTCTTCCCTAAGAAACCTTTAAGTACCCAACCTATTGAGTTACGTAAGTCACGTACGCAAACTCTAGGTTATTTTTTGGGGTTATCAAGAATGTCATCTTCTTCATCTCGCTATGGTGATTTTGCGAAAGGATTTCTTGAGAAAGGTCTTGGTTTCGAGTCAAAAGGGAAGAAGAAAAGAACTCTTGTAGAAGATGGTGCACCTAATGCCTCATGCTATTATGCCTACTCACACCAAGATGTTGAGAATGAGGATATGATCTCTGCTGAAGTGGTTCATGACTTTCTTAAATACTTTGAGGAAGCAAAACTGCAACTTGTTGATATAATGAAGGATCTTGATGTGGTTAGAATTGAGTTGTAAAAGGTTACTACTGTCCTTGGTCTCATAAAGTCACATGCTAAAGAACTTCCCAATGAGGATATCTTCTCCGAAGACGCAGTTGATATTATGAATCACAAGCTCAAAGGCCTTGAAACCCGTGAAGCTGGCGAACGTGAACTTTAATATTAGCTTGTGATCGGTTTCTAGGAGATGTTTTATTTATTTTGTCTAGGAAACTTCTTAAAAGAATTTTTATTCTGGTTTTTGTTTAAGAAGGATAACTAGGGTTTGGAATAGCCATTATTGTGAGTACACATAGCTATGTCCAACGTTTTCATCTTCATGTTTTTAGGTTTATTTGTTTAAATTCTTAAAAATTGTTTGGAAGATGATTTTTGCAGTATTAATCTTTATGGTTTTATATATTGCAATATGTTATGGGATATGTGTGTTTGCGTCCGTGAACTATTATTGTCCCATACGATGTCAAAAGTTATCTCTTTCATATGTCGATATGCATGTATTGATACAAGATCGATGAACTTTTGACAAACAAAAAGTTAAGCCTATTATGTCATTTATTGATGGAAGATAGGTTAAAATCTTTTGTTTACGAGGATTATGTCTATTGTATGTCATTGTGCAAATAGTGATGGAAAATAGAATGAATCCTTGTATACTCCGCAGTATTGATCTTCCCTGATCCATATTTTATGTATATATTGTGTGGCTCCATAAGTATTCTTGTGTGATCATTTCCAACTAGACTAATCATAGATTCATTTGTGGTTATTTTGGTTGTGTATTCCGATTAAATTAATCATGGGATCTCTTGTGGTTAATTTAATTGAGAATTTTGGATACAAAATCATTTTGTGGTTTTTGGTGTCCAAAGAAATCCTTCTTTTTTCGTAAAAGTAAGGTCGCTCTCGTTGTTCTTTCGGGAATGACATCAAATGGGGGAGAGTTTGATGGTTATTTTCAATGATGTTGTAGTAATAGGGGTTGTCGTTCACTCGGACTTAATGAGATTGATTTTAAGAATTAATAAAAGAAAATAAAAGAAAAATATATACAAATATTGTCACAGGATGAAGAGATGTGCTGGGATTCAGGATTCGGCCAAACTCATAAAAAAAGGTTCAAATATTAATTCTTTTAACAATTATCGCTCAACAAATAAAAACATGGACTCTGATTTTTGTCAAGATAGATTCTCAAAAGATTGGTTGTAAATCCTAAGCATGATGTATCAAAACATTTAAGCTAAGCATACCTCGTCAAATTAAATGACAACCAATTAATTCAAATCATATTTCAATTAAAATTAATGCAAAAGTCTTAAAAAAGAATTAAATATTTTTACCCATGTATGAAATTCGTCTTCCTCCGTCGTCCCAGTAATGGGTTCTAGCTCCGCATGGTGAAAACACTCTCAAAGGATTTTTTTCATTGCTCAAAAAGGTGTTTACAAATGATGAAAAGGAGAAAATGATGAAAATCGGGTGTTTGCAACGTTTATAATTGTTGCAAACACTGTTACAGGGAACGATAAAGATGAACTGCCGCTGTTATTGTAGCTTTAAGACTGTCTCCTAAACTACGACCCACGTTTGACAGTCATTTACACTGTAGCATGAACGACTGTCTGGTGTGCGTCTTATGTTCTTCGTGTTCTTGGTGCAGCAACAACAGAAAATAATTCTGTAACTTGGTTTTCTCGATCTGTTGATGCTCTGTACCTCTCCCTAACTCTCCATCCCCCTTCTATGAATCCCGAAACACCTTTTTATACTCGACATCCCTTCAAATCTCTCGTGATCAATGCAAATACATTTTCTTTATTACTGCTGCCATAAAATGGGAATTATTTCCTTATTTCTCTCTATCACTCGTCCTGCTGAAGTTGAATCTCTCAAAACACGCTTATTTCACGGCCAGAGGAACTCCAGATCGTGCATGGTTGCTACGTCCACGTAACTTCCACAAGAAAACCCGAGAGAATATATGTCCACCCTGTTTTCTCGAAACTTAGTTCAAAACTTTATTCTTTTCCTCCTACGCGGCTACTTTGCTTTTTACTGGACTCTTCCCAAAGATAGAATCAAATCAACAACAAATATTCTTCACACGCAACTTAATCAGACCGAGATATTCTGCCTTCAAACAAATCCCGTAACTCTCCCTGTATAGAAACTACGTGACTTTTCTTTCGACTTTAAACCCGAGTGCCAAGCCTGTTTCATCGTGACATACTATTACTAACCAAAGCCCATGGATCTCTGCTAAAAATCCTCAAAACTCGATCGGGAAATTGTTGCAGACGAGAATCAACTTTCCCGCCATAATCTAAATATTTAAACGATGAAAAAAGGTGCCCCTATCCAGGTGTGGGGTGCGAATAGCACTGGGGTGCCCCTTAGCAATTGGGTTACCCCTTATCCAAAGTGGGAGTCCGAATAACAAGTGTCCTCCGGGGTGTTCCGAGCAACTTTTCGAGCCGAATTTTCCAACAATCTTTATTTCCAAAAAATACCTACAAACACACAAAACACCATAATAAGGACAAAAACGAGTACCAACAATACAGAAAATTGAGGACAATTTAGACACGTAAATGCGTCTATCAAATACCCCCAAACTTATTATTTGCTAGTCCTCGAGCAAATTTATTCTAGAAAAATCATTTGAACCCCTAGGTGGCCCTAGTGGCGGAGTGTTGTCTCCGGAGGGTTTACCAGAGGTGTACCCACAAAACCTTTACTCAAGACCCTAGCTATCTACGCTTAACCTTGGAAGGCACTAAAGAATCTCCTTGCTTGGCATACAATATTGACTATAGGAGGAAGTACCACGATGCGAAATTCCAATTGATGTACACGAGTTTGCACTCAAGCATACTAAAATTCATATAAAGTGACAGAGCTCTACTCGGATAGTTTACGGACATCATAAACCTGAGTCAACCAATCACATGGATAGATTAAGAAGATGGATGTAGAGAAAAACGTGGATGATGTTGACTAAGGTGAACCTATCCTAATGGACTGAGATACTGCTCTGGACTAATATCAACACACTGGCATATACAAGGGAACCAGTGGTCGATAATCCTAACTATAGGTCAAATCAGCTGGCATATACAAGGGTACCAGTGGTCGACTTTATTGAATTTATTCCGGTTGGTCTAATGGTCTGGTCTCAATTTTTTTTTTTTTTTTTTTTTTTGTATCTCCGTCACTCTATTTCACCCTAGCAATGGTAAAAAGAAAAAGAAAAAGAAGTGATCAGGATTCTTTCGACGTTTCCATCACGAGGATATGGCGAAACTACCATGTTTTCTTTTCTAACACCTGAGCTCTGTGCTTTTATGAATAGACTCTTCTAGACGTTTCCATCTAATCAGATTGGTTCCTCAACTCCTATAACCAAGATGTTTCCATCCACTTAGATTGGTTAGTGCCATCCTTAATAAACATAAATTTCTAGGCTCTGGAGTTTTATTTACTGCAACTAAAAAGTTTCTCCCATACCCCCAAACTTAAATCTAACATTGCCCTCAATGTTCTAAAGATGAAATTAAAAACATGAACAAGGAGAAACCGTTACCACTTGAAGAAAAGAGATAAGTAAAGATATTATCGTGTCGCATTGGGTTACCTCCCAAGAAGTGCTAAGTTTAAAGTCTTCAGCCAGACATTGGAAGAGATTAGTCACCTCGAAGAATCATAAAGCATCAGCTGGAATAACTGCTGGTCATCTGGATCAAAAATTGCTAACCATAAGAAGAGGAGACTGCAACAGACCAGGAAGATATCCAACACACCCTTATCTATTTTTTTGTTTAATACAACTACATCTAGTTGTGGTTCGGGTTCAGGCTCTATAAAAGGGTCTAGATAAAAAAAATTCATCGGCTGGATTTCCTCAAAGGAAGGATCCTGAAGATCAGGTTCTAGAGTCTGGAAATACTCAATTAAAAACTTAGAAGCACATAATAATAACCTGAATAATTGAGGATCCTCTAAGTCAATCAGTTTTGACTTACACAACTGACCACAATAAGATTGGTGGTCTTCCTTAAGAAAATGTGTCGACCCTAATATCCTAAAGTAATTAGGTTTAGTCTCAAAACTTAATAATTGACACATCTGAAACTTATACGTTCCCACAATTGGAAGGAATGTTTTTGGTGGGAAAACAAAGTCAATCGTGGTATCATAGCCTGGGTTAACCACATCAACCAGAGGATGGGTTTCTAACAACTGAACTTCTTTATGGACACAACTAGGTTCAAGAAAAAGTGTATGAAGATAATCTTGTAAAATGGTTGAGGCACGGATGTCCAGTCCTAAGTGAGGGGACTTTCTGAGAGTTAAAGGTAAGGCACTAGGAGAGTGATAATCACCCCCAAACTTAGAGTTTTCAGTGTCTCTAGATAGACTAGTCACAATTTCCCTAATTTCTAGAACATCAGAATCCTGAAAATGGTCAATTGATTCTTCTAAGTTATTATCAGGTAATGCATCCTTACTCATCTCTACGAGTTTATCGTCTTCTAAGACTAGTGTTTCTAAATCACTAGACTCTAAAACAGATAGTCTCGGGGTAAACTCTTTCCTCTAAACCATCATCACAATCATATAAAGGATTATCAGCGAAAGTTTCTAGTAAAGGCCCGTTAACTAAGGTCTTAATCATAGTTACTTCCTCTAATTCACTTATAGGCACATCAAATAATGGATTATCCAACATATTGCAGGCTAAAGGATCATGAACTACATCGTATAAAACGGTGGCATCTCTAGTCAAATCCTCGTCCTTTCGAATAGGTGAATAATCATTAAAATTATTGGGATTTGAACCAGAAATAGTACTATCATTATAAAGTTCAATTGGAGTAACAAATTCCTGATCACTATGCCTACATATTTTAAATTCTTCATCAACACTATCCTCATCATAATCATTATTATAATAACATGAAAATGGTTGAACCTCATCTAAACAAGTAGTGTTACCAATTCTAACCTCATCATCTTGATTATGTGAATAACTATCTTTATTCTCAAAGGTATTATTGGATACACTATATTGGAAATTCAAGTTATTTCGAGCAATTCTTTCGTTCGTCTCATCTATCCGCTTGAGGGTATCTTCTAAAGAAGTTTCACTCATTATTGTAGTTCTTTCGTCCATAGCTATACCATTCATCTCAGCTAACTTACGTGTTGTCTCAGCTAACTTCCTGAGGACTCTTCTAAAGGAGGAATAGGAACAGAGGGATCATAAAAAGGACTACTTTTCAATAATTTGATTGTATCCTCTAGAGACGAAGAACTAGTACTATAATCTTCTTGCTCGAATGACCGATGCTCGTGTGGATAGTAATTAGGCTCACCATGGTATGACCCATAACCTTCAAAAGATTGGCGTTCCCAACCACTATTCACACTATGGTCATAAAAAAAGTAATGTCCATATTGTTCAGTTGGATAATCATTGTATTGGCTGTTATAATACCAGTTTGACATCCTAACTGCAAGGGAATTCTACACAAACACAAACAAGGCTGACACGACCATAACAAACCTACTGATTTATAGCAAACAAAAAGCATGATGGCTCCACTTAGATTTTTTTCTAGACTAGCTTCTAATCCTTCGAAAGGGAATTCGTTACAATCTGAGCAAACCCCTCTGGAATCAATCCGAGTTTAAGTAAGTTGAATAGAGGCGAGGGAAGCTGCATGGAGCTTTGATACCCAAGGCCTCACCGCATTACAAGGCGGCGCAGTCACGCATTCAACTCACAGAAACCATCATGAACTTCGAAGTATGCTTAATAGAGTAACCAATATTTTTCGAACGACTTTCCTATTAAGCTCGTTACCCTATCGGTCTCGTTCTATTCAAAATTTTAGGATTAGGTTCGCGTTTGGTTTTGTTTTCCTAAGGCGGGCAATAAGAGAACGGTGATGAAATCCGAACCCTTATCTTGTATGGCCAGTCCTTGCCCTTTACTAGGAAATTAAAACAAGTAGTATTCAAGACCTCAACATATATGCATACAAAATCATCCAAAGTAAACCCGCCGACGGGGATTCGCGGGTGTTTAGAATTCTTACCTCCCGTTCCAGACGGGGGATGAACCGTTGAAGTCGACTCGGGCCACTGACTCCTATGTCAGTGTACGAACCCGAGGGGCCGAGACAGTATCGTAACTGTCGTCCTTCCCTGTGCAGTTTATATTTAAACTAACCCTTCCTTAGGGTTTAAAATTAAAAATGTCCAACGTTCAATGTCCAAAAATAAAAGATTACAAAAATAATTACCTAATTACAGTTTCTAAAATAATAATAATAATAATAATATACAAAATCTTCATCTTCGCTCCTTTTGGATTCCTCTTTTCTTTCCTTCTTTGGCTTCGCTTTTGTTTTCAGCGCTTTCTCCTTTTTTTCTTTAGCTCAGTGCCAAATCTGAAAACAAACAAGAAATACCAAAAGGCGTAAAAAAGAACAAAAATAATAAAAATATAAATAAAACCTAAAAACAAATCTATACACAAGTCCGCGTCGGCGGCGCCAAAAATTGATGGTTATTTTCAATGATGTTGTAGTAATAGGGGTTGTCGTTCACTCGGACTTAATGAGATTGATTTTAAGAATTAATAAAAGAAAATAAAAGAAAAATATATACAAATATTGTCACAGGATGAAGAGATGTGCTGGGATTCAGGATTCGGCCAAACTCATAACAAAAGGTTCAAATATTAATTCTTTTAACAATTATTGCTCAACAAATAGAAACATGGACTCTGATTTTTGCCAAGATAGATTCTCAAAAGATTGGTTGTAAATCCTAAGCATGATGTATCAAAACATTTAAGCTAAGCATACCTCGTCAAATTAAATGACAACCAATTAATTCAAATCATATTTCAATTAAAATTAATGCAAAAGTCTTAAAAAAGAATTAAATATTTTTACCCATGTATGAAATTCGTCTTCCTCCGTCGTCCCAGTAATGGGTTCTAGCTCCGCATGGTGAAAACACTCTCAAAGGATTTTTTTCATTGCTCAAAAAGGTGTTTACAAATGATGAAAAGGAGAAAATGATGAAAATCGGGTGTTTGCAACGTTTATAATTGTTGCAAACACTGTTACAGAGAACGATAAAGATGAACTGCCGCTGTTACTGTAGCTTTAAGACTGTCTCCTAAACTACAACCCACGTTTGAGATCGTTTACACCGTAGCATGAACGATGTCTCGGTGTGCGTCTTATGTTCTTCGTGTTCTTGGTGCAACAACAATGAGAAAATAATTTCAGAACTTGGTTTTCTCGATCTGTTGATGCTCTGTACCTCTCCCTAACTCTCCATCCCCCTTCTATGAATCCCGAAACACCTTTTTATACTCGACATCCCTTCAAATCTCTCGTGATCAATGCAAATACATTTTCTTTATTACTGCTGCCATAAAATGGGAATTATTTCCTTATATCTCTCTATCACTCGTCCTGCTGAAGTTGAATCTCTCCAAACACGCTTATTTCACGGCCAGAGGAACTCCAGATCGTGCATGGTTGCTACGTCCACGTAACTTCCACAAGAAAACCCGAGAGAATATATGTCCACCCTGTTTTCTCGAAACTTAGTTCAAAACTTTCTTTTTTTCCTCCTACGCGGCTACTTTGCTTTTAACTGGACTCTTCCCAAAGATAGAATCAAATCAACAGCAAATATTCTTCACACGCAACTTAATCAGACCCGAGATATTCTGCCTTCAAACAAATCCCGTAACTCTCCTTGTATAGAAACTATGTGACTTTTCTTTCGACTTTAAACCCAAGTGCCAAGCCTGTTTCATCGTGACATACTATTACTAACCAAAGCCCATGGATCTCTGCTAAAAATCCTCAAAACTCGATCGGGAAATTGTTGCAGACGAGAATCAACTTTCCCGCCATAATCTAAATATTTAAACGATGAAGAAAGGTGCCCCTATCCAGGTGTGGGGTGCGAATAGCACTGGGGTGCCCCTTAGAAATTGGGTTACCCCTTATCCAAAGTGGGAGTCCGAATAGCAAATGTCCTCCGGGGGTGTTCCGAGCAACTTTTCGAGCCAAATTTTCCAACAATCTTTATTTCCAAAAAATACCTAAAAACACACAAAACACCATAATAAGGACAAAAACGAGTACCAACAACACAGAAAATTGAGGACAATTTAGACACATAAATGCGTCTATCAAATGCCCCCAAACTTATTATTTGCTAGTCCTCGAGCAAATTTATTCTAGAAAAATCATCAGAACCCCTAGGTGTCCCTAGTGGCGGAGTGTTGTCTCCGGAGGGTTTACCAGAGGTGTACCCAAAAAACCTTTACTCCAGACCATAGCTATCTACGCAGAACCTTGGAAGGCACTAAAGAATCTCCTTGGTTGGCATACAATATTGACTATAGGAGGAAGTACCCTGATGCGAAATTTCAATTGTTGTACACGAGTTTGCACTCAAGCATACTAAAATTCATATAAAGTGATAGAGCTCTACTCAGATAGTTTCTGGGCATCATAAACCGGAGTCAACCAATCACATGGATAGATTAAGAAGATGGATGTAGAGAAAAACGTGGATGATGTTGACTAAGGTGAACCTATCCAAATGGACTGAGATACTGTTCTGGACTAATATGAGCAGATGAATGACAACCTAAAATTGATTATTGAGGGATATAAGGAAATCATCAACAAATTGTGTACTCCATCTAGACAACACTCTTCAGGTAAAAATCCTTACTATGTGTCGTATTATGATGATAGTAAATTTTATGATAATTTTTCACATCATTACAGTCTTCTTCCAAAGTACAGAAGAAATGGATTTAACCAAAAACAATATTCATTTGATGAGCTAAATGCTCATACTTGTGCTATTTAATCACAAGGTTGAAATCTCTCATACAAAATCCTGGTTGAGAGATATGCTCAGGAACACTTGTCGACAATGGTGTTTTTGGATTCTCAAGTTATTTTCTTATCGTCTTTAGCATGAGTATCATTAAAGAAAATGCTTGCACAAGTATTTGTTTTTATTTTATTTTAATTAATTAGAAGAAAGATAAATCTTCCATTACAAGGGGTTTGGTAGGGAGACTAGCAACAAGCTGGGCACCTACAAGGTGCTGCTCATGTACTCTCTTATGAGACATAGATTTTTTGGAGTCATTTAGATTTTCTCATAGTGCAAGAGTTTTTCAGCAAGGTCGTGTGTGTACGACTCATTATGTTTTTTTGGGTTGGTTGAGATTGAACTCGTACATGTTCCACGTGTAACTGTCGCGAATCAATTAGGGAAACCATAAAAAAATTCTTCCCTAAGAAACCTTTAAGTACCCAACCTATTGAGTTATGTAAGTCACGTACGCAAACTCTAGGTTATTTTTTGGGGTTATCAAGAATGTCATCTTCTTCATCTCGCTATGGTGATTTTGCGAAAGGATTTCTTGAGAAAGGTCTTGGTTTCGAGTCAAAAGGGAGGAAGAAAAGAACTCTTGTAGAAGATGGTGCACCTAATGCCTCATGCTATTATGCCTACTCACACCAAGATGTTGAGAATGAGGATATGATCTCTTCTGAAGTGGTTCATGACTTTCTTAAATACTTTGAGGAAGCAAAACTACAACTTGTTGATACAATGAAGGATCTTGATGTGGTTAGAATTGAGTTAAAAAGGTTACTACTGTCCTTGGTCTCATAAAGTCACATGCTAAAGAACTTCTCAATGAGGATATCTTCTCCGAAGACGCAGTTGATATTATGAATCACAAGCTCAAAGGCCTTGAAACCCGTGAAGCTGGCGAACGTGAACTTTGATATTAGCTTGTGATCGGTTTCTAGTAGATGTTTTATTTATTTTGTCTAGGAAACTTCTTAAAAGAATTTTTATTCTGGTTTTTGTTTAAGAAGGATAACTAGGGTTTGGAATAGCCATTATTGTGAGTACACATAGCTATGTCCAACGTTTTCATCTTCATGTTTTTAGGTTTATTTGTTTAAATTCTTAAAAATTGTTTGGAAGATGATTTTTGCAGTATTAATCTTTATGGTTTTATATATTGCAATATGTTATGGGATATGTGTGTTTGCGTCCGTGAACTATTATTGTCCCATACGATGTCAAAAGTTATCTCTTTCATATGTCGATATGCATGTATTGATACAAGATCGATGAACTTTTGACAAACAAAAGTTAAGCCTATTATGTCATTTATTGATGGAAGATAGGTTAAAATCTTTTGTTTACGAGGATTATGTCTATTGTATGTCATTGTGCAAATAGTGACGAAAAATAGAATGAATCCTTGTATATTCCGCAGTATTGATCTTCCCTGATCCATATTTTATGTATATATTGTGTGGCTCCATAAGTATTCTTGTGTGATCATTTCCAACTAGACTAATCATAGATTCGTTTGTGGTTATTTTGGTTGTGTATTCCGATTAAATTAATCATGGGATCTCTTGTGGTTAATTTAATTGAGAATTTTGGATACAAAATCATTTTGTGGTTTTTGGTGTCCAAAGAAATCCTTCTTTTCTCGTAAAATTAAGGTCGCTCTCGTTGTTCTTTCAGGAATGACATCAAATGGGGGAGAGTTCTTTTGAACTTGCGCCTAATTGCCAAATCTTTGTGGGGAGTGCGGCTGTGGAATATTTGAGGGGTTATCTTGTATCTTTATAAACTCCGTGATGAATGTATTTAGCTTCGGCTTTATGATTGCATCTAAACAAAGTTGAAATGTACATTTCTTTGGTCTTGAAGTGTCTCCATGGAAATTTCATTAGGATCCCGTTTTCGTACCTTTGCCAATTTTATTGACAAAAAGGGGGAGAATTAATATGTAGTTCACACTACAAATACATATGGTTTTCGGATCATTATGTAAGGGGGAGTGATTTTCGTGTTGAGATGAAGTATTGACTAAGGGGGAGTGATACATATCACCATAGTATTGTTATCAAAGTTGTGATATGAGAACTTTGATGTTGTGTAATAATACTATGACACTGTATAACAATGATCGAGAGCTTTTGTTTTCTCATTTTTATGGCTACGGGACTTCAACAACTATGATGCTGAACTGAACATCTATGGAATCATGGGAGTACTTGGAAAAGACGAAGTTTTCAAGTAATGTTGAAGCACCAAGGAGATCAAGCATGTGGACAAGAAGCTACAAAGTTATATATATTTTATAATCCATTTGTATTGATAGTTTTGTCACTAAAATTGACAAAGGGGGAGATAATTAGAGCATTGCTCGGTCGAACTCGCATGCTTTGCTATCTCAAGCATGTTTGTCAATATTAGTGATCAAAACTATATGTCTTGATTTCTAGTTTACTTATGACTAAGTCTCGGTCTAAGATAGTCAAGTATAGTTGAGCTCCAGACTCCATGGCGATTATCTTACAAAGACGAAGAACTACTCGAGGAAACAGTGGAACTTCATCCGACTAAAAGGTATGTGGAGACTTGAACTCATCTGTCACTCAAAAGTCTATTCTATCTCCTACTCTTGAGACAATAGTCGTATAAGTATGATAGTTTTCATACATACACATTTGCTATTTCGATCCGAGTTTACTCGCCTATCTTTTTCTCGAAATATGTGTTGGTAAGCTTTCGCTTTAACCACATTTCATCTTTACCCGTGACGAAAGTCATGATGACGTTTCAATCTTGAAAATAGCTTTGATGACGATAGTCGTGAATAACGATTGTTATAATATTATAGAAGAATATTTCAATGATTGAAATGTAGAGTTGAGATTACCATCTATGGATATAAGCATATATACTGTGTTCGCACATTAGCGTATAAATCCATGTACCGGAAACCAAGTGCGTGCATATGTGTGCATGCGGTATTGGTGAAGGAGACAGGTTGGGTACGCGTACTGGCGGAAATTTTTAACCGAAAATTTCTGCCGAGTTTGAAGTTTGCAAACTAGTAAACCAGTCACCTTAGGTACGCGTACCAACGGAAGTTTTTGAACCGAAAATTTCTGCTGAGTTTGTTACTCAAATCCGGTAGCTAAGGTACGCATACCCGTACGCGTACCCAAGCTGGTTATTTCTCAAATCGGTAGTTCATGAACTTTAAACAATAAATTATAAGGAATGCAATCTTTTCAAACCGTGTTTATATTGTTCATGAATTGATTCAAATGAATCAAAACGATTTTGTTTCAATTGTGTCTATGAATAAAGACCTAAGCAATTGAACAACATTTCAACTAGTTCTTATGAGTCATTTGAACTAGTTATGAGAAAGATGAATACGGTTAATATGAAAGTGCTCATATGGCTAACCATTGGTTAACTATTTGTGAACCAACTAAGTGTACACGTTTAGGCACGGTTACTCAAACCCAAATGAATACATTTCATTTGTGTGTGACAAGCTAAGTTTCGATCTAACGGTTGAAAGATATTAGCTTGTATATAATCAGGTTTTTCATCTAACGGTGAATATTGAATGCTTTGTTACCAAGATAACTTAGATTGCAAACCCTGATTTGAAAACTATATAAGGGGAACTCTAGCAACTGGAAAAACTAATCCCCACACCTCCTGTGTGATACTAGTTGGTTTTGCTAAAGTCGATTCTCCTTTAACCGTAGGTTTCTTCTCGAGACCCTGTAGGTTAACGACTGAAAGACTTCATTGGGATTGTGAAGCCAGACGAAACTACTTCTCTTGTAGTTGAGCGATCTGATCTTGTCATTTTCTATCGTACGAGTTCAATTGAATAATTGACTTGAGATTATATCTCCGATAAGGAAAGATAAAAAGAAATCACAAACATCTTCGTCTCATCGTTTGTGATTCCACAATATATTGTTTCGCTACCATACGATTAAGACTATTGTGAGGTGATTGATAATACTAGGTTGTTCTTCGGGAATATAAGTCCGGGTTATCAATTAGTTCATGTTCACCTTGATCTATTAAAAGACGGAACAAAACTTATAGGTTTATCTGCGGGAGACAGATTTATCTATTATCATAGACTTTTCTGTGTGATACAGATTTGTTTATTAAAGTCTTCGACTTTGGGTCGTAGCAACTCTTAGTTGTGGGTGAGATCAACTAAGGGAATCAAGTGCGTGGTATCCTGCTGGGATCAGAGACGTAAGGAGCGCAACTGTACCTTGAATCAGTGTGAGATTGATTAGGTTTCAACTACAGTCCAGACCGAAGTTAGTTTGTAGTAGGCTAGTGTCTGTAGCGGCTTAATACAGTGTGGTGTTCAATCTGGACTAGGTGTCGGGGTTTTTCTGCATTTGCGGTTTCCTCGTTAACAAAACTTTTGGTGTCTGTGTTATTTCTATTCCGCATTATATTTTGTTATATAATTGAAATATCACAGGTTGTGCGTTGTATCGATCAATTGTGAAATCCAACCTTTGGTTGTTGATTGGAAATTGATTTATCCTTGGATATTTTTCTTTGGTACCATCCAAGTTTATATCTCTTGTATTTGATAAAGACTCACAAATTTCTATTTGTTTGAGTATAGATCAAATTGAGAGAAAGAGATATTAACTCCTTGATATATTTTTTTATTAAGATTGAGTCTGAGTGTCTAGTTGATTCTCTTAAAAGTATATTAGAGTTAGTCCATACAGATTGCTAATCGACATATTGGGTGAGGTTGTTGTACCCCCGCATTTTCAATTGGTATCAGAGTGGGCAAACACGTTTAAAGACCTTATCAGTCTGTGTTTGTAGCGATCTGATCTATGGACAAGAGTACTATCTCTGATAAACGCATCACCAGAAATAAAGACTCTGTTTCTAATAGGTCTATCAAAGAGAAAGATCCCTCAATCTCTGTTATAGACGAACCTAGTGTTCAAACGAAACAGACAAACACTGACATGTTTTTTTCTAATGAATCTGACTTTGTTATTCAAGAGGAAACAACTAGAGAGAGTAAACTAATTCTAAACCTTGTTAGAATTCAAGCTGATAGATTCAAACAGTTAAAAAAACATGTCAATGTCCTTCTTGGTGTAGTAAAAGACTATGGCTCCAGTGAAAAGGCTTCATATAATGAAAATCCTGAAGTTTGATCAACTCGTATCTTACTTGAGGCAAAACTTAAAAAGGATGCCTTAGATGTTGAATATCTCTTGAGTAAACTCTCCATTCAAGGATGTTCAGAAAAGTCAACTATACCATCTACTTATATTCAAACTGAAAAAGCCAGTTTCAGAAGTAATTTCAGATTCCCTTCCCACTCAAACTAATGTGCAGGGGATTCACACATCAGTTAGAAGAAATACATCTCCAAACGATAATGTTAGGTCTGAGATCTCTAATCACTCCCGTGATCAGAAAGTGTGCATTTTTTGTGATTCAAAGGGGCATATAGTGCAAAAAAGGAAATCCAAGTTGAAAAACAAATCGTTGATTCAACTTCAACACACCTTAGATTTAATTCTTAAAGGTGTAACTGACATCGTATGTCTAAACCAATTGGTTTTAGCACACATTCTGTGTTTCCTACAAGGAAGGTCAGTTCAATGAGTTCCTCAAATGCACAAAAGAATAATAGATCTTTTAACAAATATCGTCCAAGAAGAACTCTTGTTCTCTCTCCTATCGGAAATGGAGATAATGCTAATCCTGATGTGAATCATTTATCTAGTGAAGAATACATATATGAGCAGATGAATGACAACCTAAAATTGATTATTGAGGGATATAAGGAAATCATCAACAAATTGTGTACTCCATCTAGACAACACTCTTCAGGTAAAAATCCTTACTATGTGTCGTATTATGATGATAGTAAATTTTATGATAATTTTTCACATCATAACAGTCTTCTTCCAAAGTACAGAAGAAATGGGTTTAACCAAAAACAATATTCATTTGATGAGCTAAATGCTCATACTTGTGCTATTTAATCACAAGGTTGAAATCTCTCATACAAAAATCCTGGTTGAGAGATATGCTCAGGTATACTTGTTGACAATGGTGTTTTCGGATTCTCAAGTTATTTTCTTATCGTCTTTAGCATGAGTATCGTTGAAGAAAATGCTTGCACAAGTATTTGTTTTTATTTTATTTTTATTTTATTTTAATTAATTAGAAGAAAGATAAATCTTCCATTACAAGGGGTTTGGTAGGGAGACTAGCAACAAGCTGGGCACCTACAAGGTGCTGCTCATGTACTCTCTTATGAGACATAGATTTTTTGGAGTCATTTAGATTTTCTCATAGTGCAAGAGTTTTTCAGCAAGGTCGTGTGTGTACGACTCATGTTTTTTTTTTTGGGTTGAGATTGAACTCGTACATGTTCCACGTGTAACTGTCGCGAATCAATTAGGGAAACCCTAAAAAAATTCTTCCCTAAGAAACCTTTAAGTACCCAACCTATTGAGTTACGTAAGTCACGTACGCAAACTCTAGGTTATTTTTTGGGGTTATCAAGAATGTCATCTTCTTCATCTCGCTATGGTGATTTTGCGAAAGGATTTCTTGAGAAAGGTCTTGGTTTCGAGTCAAAAGGGAGGAAGAAAAGAACTCTTGTAGAAGATGGTGCACCTAATGCCTCATGCTATTATGCATACTCACACCAAGATGTTGAGAATGAGGATATGATCTCTGCTGAAGTGGTTCATGACTTTCTTAAATACTTTGAGGAAGAAAAACAGCAACTTGTTGATACAATGAAGGATCTTGATGTGGTTAGAATTGAGTTGAAAAAGGTTACTACTGACCTTGGTCTCATAAAGTCACATGCTAAATAACTTCTCAATGAGGATATCTTCTCCGAAAATGCAGTTGATATTATGAATCACAAGCTCAAAGGCCTTGAAACCCGTGAAGCTGGCGAACGTGAACTTTGATATTAGCTTGTGATCGGTTTCTAGTAGATGTTTTATTTATTTTGTCTAGGAAACTTCTTAAAAGAATTTTTATTCTGGTTTTTGTTTAAGAAGGATAACTAGGGTTTGGAATAGCCATTATTGTGAGTACACATAGCTATGTCCAACGTTTTCATCTTCATGTTTTTAGGTTTATTTGTTTAAATTCTTAAAAATTGTTTGGAAGATGATTTTTGCAGTATTAATCTTTATGGTTTTATATATTGCAATATGTTATGGGATATGTGTGTTTGCGTCCGTGAACTATTATTGTCCCATACGATGTCAAAATTATCTCTTTCATATGTCGATATGCATGTATTGATACAAGATCGATGAACTTTTGACAAACAAAAGTTAAGCCTATTATGTCATTTATTGATGGAAGATAGGTTAAAATCTTTTGTTTACGAGGATTATGTCTATTGTATGTCATTGTGCAAATAGTGACGGAAAATAGAATGAATCCTTGTATATTCCGCAGTATTGATCTTCCCTGATCCATATTTTATGTATATATTGTGTGGCTCCATAAGTATTCTTGTGTGATCATTTCCAACTAGACTAATCATAGATTCGTTTGTGTTTATTTTGGTTGTGTATTCCGATTAAATTAATCATGGGATCTCTTGTGGTTAATTTAATTGAGAATTTTGGATACAAAATCATTTTGTGGTTTTTGGTGTCCAAAGAAATCCTTCTTTTCTCGTAAAAGTAAGGTCGCTCTCGTTGTTCTTTCGGGAATGACATCAAATGGGGGAGAGTTCTTTTGAACTTGCGCCTAATTGCCAAATCTTTGTGGGGAGTGCGGCTGTGGAATATTTGAGGGGTTATCTTGTATCTTTAAAAACTCCGTGATGAATGTATTTAGCTTCGGCTTTATGATTGCATCTAAACAAAGTTGAAATGTACATTTCTTTGGTCTTGAAGTGTCTCCATGGAAATTTCATTAGGATCCCGTTTTCGTACCTTTGCCAATTTTATTTACAAAAAGGGGGAGAATTAATATGTAGTTCACACTACAAATACATATGGTTTTCGGATCATTATGTAAGGGGGAGTGATTTTCGTGTTGAGACGAAGTATTGACTAAGGGGGAGTGATACATATCACCATAGTATTGTTATCAAAGTTGTGATATGAGAACTTTGATGCTGTGTAATAATACTATGACATTGTATAACAATGATCGAGAGCTTTTGTTTTCTCATTGTTATGGCTACGGGACTTCAACAACTATGATGCTGAACTGAACATCTATGGAATCATGGGAGTACTTGAAAAAGACGAAGTTTTCAAGTAATGTTGAAGCACCAAGGAGATCAAGCATGTGGACAAGAAGCTACAAAGTTATATATATTTTGTAATCCATTTGTATTGATAGTTTTGTCACTAAAATCGACAAATGGGGAGATAATTAGAGCATTGCTCGGTCGAACTCGCATGCGTTGCTATCTCAAGCATGTTTTTCAATATTAGTGATCAAAACTATATGTCTTGAATTCTAGTTTACTTATGACTAAGTCTCGGTCTAAGATAGTCAAGTATAGTTGAGCACCAGACTCCATGGCGATTATCTTACAAAGACGAAGAACTACTCGAGGAAATAGTGGAACTTCATCCGACTAAAAGGTATGTGGAGACTTGAACTCATCTGTCACTCAAAAGTTTATTCTATCTCCTACTCTTGAGACAATAGTCATATAAGTATGATAGTTTTCATACATACACATTTGCTATTTCGATCCGAGTTTACTCGCCTATCTTTTTCTCGAAATATGTGTTGGTAAGCTTTCGCTTTAACCACATTTCATCTTTACCCGTGACGAAAGTCATGATGACGTTTCAATCTTGAAAATAGCTTTGATGACGATAGTCGTGAATAACGATTGTTATAATATTATAGAAGAATATTTCAATGATTAAAATGTAGAGTTGAGATTACCATCTATGGATATAAGCATATATAGTATGTCCACACATTAGTGTATAAATCCATGTACCGGAAACCAAGTGCGTGCATATGTGTGCATGCGGTATTGGTGAAGGAGACAGGTTGGGTACGCGTACTGGCGGAAATTTTTAACCGAAAATTTCTGTCGAGTTTGAAGTTTGCAAACTAGTAAACCAGTCACCTTAGGTACGTGTACCCGTACGCGTACCAACGGAAGTTTTCGAACCGAAAATTTCTGCTGAGTTTGTAAACTCAAATCCGGTAGCTAATGTACGCATACCCGTATGCGTACCCAAGCTGGTTATTTCTCAAATCGGTAGTTCATGAACTTAAAACAATAAATTATAAGGAATGCAATCTTTTCAAACCGTGTTTATATTGTTCATGAATTGATTCAAATGAATCAAACGATTTTTTTTCAATTGTGTCTATGAATAAAGACCTAAGCAATTGAACAACATTTCAACTAGTTCTTATGAGTCATTTGAACTAGTTATGAGAAAGATGAATACGGTTAATATGAAAGTGCTCATATGGCTAACCATTGGTTAACTATTTGTGAACCAACTAAGTGTACACGTTTAGGTACGGTTACTCAAACCTAAATGAATACATTTCATTTGTGTGTGACAAGCTAAGTTTCGATCTAACGGTTGAAAGATATTAGCTTGTATATAATCAGGTTTTTCATCTAACGGTGAATATTGAATGCTTTGTTACCAAGATAACTTAGATTGCAAACCCTGATTTGAAAACTATATAAGGGGAACTCTAGCAACTGGAAAAACTAATCCCCATACCTCCTGTGTGATACTATTTGGTTTTGCTAGAGTCGATTCTCCTTTAACCGTAGGTTTCTTCTCGAGACCCTGTAGGTTAACGACTGAAAGACTTCATTGGGATTGTGAAGCCAGACGAAACTACTTCTCTTGTAGTTGAGCGATCTGATCTTGCCATTTTTTATCGTATGAGTTCAATTGAATAATTGACTTGAGATTATATCTCCGATAGGGAAAGATAAAAAGAAATCACAAACATCTTCGTCTCATCGTTTGTGATTCCACAATATATTGTTTCGCTACCATACGATTAAGACTATTGTGAGGTGATTGATAATACTAGGCTGTTCTTCGGGAATATAAGTCCGGGTTATCAATTAGTTCATGTTCACCTTGATTTATCAAAAGACGGAACAAAACTCATAGGTTTATCTGTGGGAGACAAATTTATCTATTATCATAGACTTTTCTGTGTGATACAGATTTGTTTATCAAAGTCTTCAACTTTGTGTCGTAGCAACTCTTAGTTGTGGGTGAGATCAGCTAAGGGAATCAAGTGCGGGGTATCCTGCTGGGATCAGAGACGTAAGGAGCGCAACTGTACCTTGAATCAGTGTGAGATTGATTAGGGTTCAACTACAGTCCAGACCGAAGTTAGTTTGTAGTAGGCTAGTGTCTGTAGCGGCTTAATACAATGTGGTGTTCAATCTGGACTAGGTCCCGGGGTTTTTCTGCATTTGCGGTTTCCTCGTTCACAAAACTTTTGGTGTCTGTATTATTTCTATTCCGCATTATATTTTGTTATATAATTGAAATATCACAGGTTGTGCGTTGTATCGATCAATTGTGAAATCCAACCTTTGGTTGTTGATTAGAAATTAATTGATCCTTGGATATCGGTCTTTGGTACCATCCAAGTTTATCTCTCTTGTATTTGATAAAGACTCACATATTTCTATTTGTTTGAGTATAGATCAAATCGAGAGAAAGAGATATTAACTCCTTGATATACTTTTTATTAAGCTTGAGTCTGATTGTCTAGTTGATTCTCTTAAAAGTATATTAGAGTTAGTCCATACAGATTGCTAATTGAAATATTGGGTGAGGTTGTTGTACCCCCGCATTTTCTAAGCTTCATCTCTAGCTATGGCGCATCTTTTAGCATGTTCCATATTAAAAAAACACAGGGTGTTGCATTAAATTTACAATCGGGAGAAATTTGTTTTATAACGGAATTTGTGTTTTGTTTTTTAGTTTGAATGCCATGAACAACCCAGAATCGATAGATAATGACATTTAGTTGCCTTTCGATTACAATGTAGCCCAAAAATTGGATTGTGCCAAAATCCTTAAATTTTCGAATTCTCTACACAAACATAATCGGTAGTAAATGAAATTCATTTAACTTCCGATTACAATCGGTAGTAGATGAACTCACATAATCGGTAGTAAATGAAGTTCATTTAACTTCCCCATTACAAAGTAGCCCCAAAATTATGTTTTGCGAAAATCCTTAATGATGGGTTTGGATGTGGAATTTTAAAGGTGGGATTTATGGGTCCATGGGATTTGGTGTAATTACGTTTCCTTCGGAATGTTTGGTTGTCCAAATTACTGGAATCACGTTTCCCATGGGAAATAGTTTTCCAACAAATCCTTCATATTGAGTCCGACCCCTCCCCGCTAAGATTTGCTAGGAAACTTATCAGGATTTATGGACCCACTTTTTAACTTTAAATCTATATATATATATATATATATATATATATACAATTTTAAGATTTTAAGGGTAATACCAAACAATATATGGACTTTAAAACAAGATAATTCTATAAATCCTAGGAAATTTAAACGAGTTACCAAACACACGAGGGATTTACATAAATCCAAGAATTTGTAATCCCATGGGATTATAAATCATCGAAATCGTGAATTTTGCAAACAAACACAAAACATAATCGGTAGTTTCATGATGTTCATAATCTACCGATTGTGATAGTAGCCCCAAATTTAAAATGATCAAAAAATCAATGGAATTTTGAATTTCTCTATTTTAACAATCGGTAGTTTCGTGATGTTTATTATCTACCGATTGTACAATCGGTAGTTTCTTGATGTTCATTATCTACCGATAGTGGTGGTAGCCCCAAATTCAAAATTTTCAAGAACCAATGGAGTTTTGAATTTCTTTATTTTCACAATTGGTAGTTTCGTGATATTTATTATCTACTGATTTTACAATCGGTAGTTTCTTGACCATCTCATCATCTACCGATTGTGGTAGTAGACCCCAATTCAATTTCCTCAAAACTAATGAAATTTCAAATTTCTCAACATTCACAATTGGTAGTATAGTGATGCTCATTTTCTACCGATTGCGATAGTAGCCTCATATTCAATTTTGCAAAACAATGAAACTTCGAGTTTATGTACTTTCACAAGCGGTAGTTTTGTTATGTTCATTATCTACCGATTGTGAGAGTAGAACAAAGCAATGAAGAGAGGAACAAAGTAATAATCGGTTGCTAAAACCAATATTTAACTACCGATTTTAGAAAGGCATTTAGGTATTTTTCTAACCACTAGGACATCCCATAACCCAACCCACTGGATGGGAATAAAAAAAGTCACCCCTAATTCTTTTAGGGTCGCCCCTAAAAGTGCCCATTAAATAAAGTAGTCACTTGGAAGTTTTTTCTTTTTTTTGTTTTGTTCTTTTATCGGGCATAAATTAAACTCCTAACCTATAATTTGGGATTTCGACCCTTGATCAACTGGGCTAATCCCTGTTGGGTAGTCATTTGGAAGTCATCAAAACTAATTCTTGTAGGAAGTTGTATAGAGGGGGTTGTCTAGAATACTCAATGACAATGGGCTTAGTATCCAAGTAGCGCTGATGCGGATACAGAGACGCAGATATGAGGCAGAAGCGGATACAAATAAATTCTCAAAAAATTAGGAGGCGGACTCATTATGAAATTAGTGATATTTCCCACTAAAATGTATACATTATGAATATAATTTCTCAATAATGCTAATAAATTATTGACAAATAACAAATCTGGGTAGGCAGAAGCATGTACTAATGAAATAATACATATATGAAAAATCCAGGCATTTTTAGTAGACATTTATATTGAAATAGTGTGTGACATATACATGTGATGTCAGTGATGTGTCGGACGCGAAGGCTCACGCATCCAAGTGTCCGAACCGAGTCTGACGCGGATACGTGACCATTTTAGGCGCATCCTTTTTAGACCTCGTCGTAACTTGGATTCCTTTCTTTTTTTCTTTTTTTTTTTCAAACAAAATCATTTTGTTGTCTTTATTAATCACTGATTCGGAAAATTATTCATCATCGATTAAAATGCTTATTTTTTGTGCTTAAAATAGGTTAGATTCTTTCGATTAAGTTCTAAAAAAACCGATTTCAGGATCATCTACGGCTAGGTCGAATACCAATTTTTCAATCGCGGTTCAACCTTCTTCGTGTTTTACGGCTAGAAAAAAAATAACTCACATCCGTATCTAGGTTGAATAACCTTACGGCTAGGCCGAAAATCATCGAATCTAACTGTAACCAATGTTTTCGAAAATTTATCGCAAATTTACTAACCGTTCAAGTTTATTCCCAGCTATAGATGGTTTTGGGATCGTTTTTTTAGAACTTAATCGAGAGAATCTAAACTATTTTAATCACAAAAAAATAAGCATTTTAATCGACGATGAATAATTTTCTGAATCACTGATTAATAAAGACAACAAAATGATTCAATTATGCACCATATTTTCCCACATCAAACAAGGTAACACTCCTATTATTTCATTTCTCAATGATAACAAGAAAATCTCAGATTCTCTTGTTGCAGTTGGATCTGCTATTAATGATAGTGAAAATACCTATAAGTGTTCTCAATGATCTTAATTCTAGTTTTGATTCTTTTTCTACATCTATTAGAGTTCACAATCCTCCGATAACTCTAGGTGAATTACATTATCCTTTGATTAGTGAGGAAATAATCTTGACAGAAAGATCTAAATCTGATATTCAACTTGATGAATCAAAAGCTTTCGCTGCTTTTCAACCAAATAGACCTTTCTTAGATTCCAATTATCATCATTATTCTCTTAATCCATCTCATCCTTCAAGATTTTTATATTTGTATCGTCCTTAACTTCCTTTGCCATCTTTTACACCACCACCAACCTCATTTGCTTCTTCTTTTCCTATGAAGAATGCTTCAACTAATCATTTTCAAGCTACCTATAATGATTTTGTAGAAGTGGTGAAGATTCGTTCATTAGGACTTATTAAGAATGATTTTAGACTTAAATTATAAAATTAAAAATAGCAAACTAAAAAAAAAAAAATTGGTTTCAAGATTGTAGAGAAACTGGGACTAAGGATTCCACCGGAAACCAATATTAAGAGATTTAATTTATAATGAATTAATGATTGTGTAACTCTAGAATTTCAAGTTGATTCTAATCTTTGCCTAGATATTTAGATTTTCATAGTTTTAATCGTAAATGTTAAGAATGGAACATCAAAAATAACGCCTAGTCAATAAAAATAATTAAATTCAACTTTAAATCAATGCAAAAATCATATAAAGAAACTAACACAAATATTAACCAAAATTATACCACTTTATTATGGAAAACTGGCTTTCTCCGTCGTCACAGAAGTTGAGGTTTAGCTCCTCATGATGTACTCTCTCAAAATAATGATTCATGTTTAAAGTGTTTACAAAGAAGAGAAAAAGAAAAAATGAAAACCGGGAATTTGTAACGTTTATAAGTGTCACAAACCCACTATTACAGAGAACAATCAATGAACTGTCGTAGGAACGACAATCTTATATGAAGAAAACGGTAACGGTTTAAGAACGACAATTCTCGGCAACTTATTGTTTTTCGTCTTCTTCTTCTTCCGCACCAGCAGAAAACCTTGAAACTCTCTCTGCAACTCTGATTTTTTTACTCCTTTCCACCCCAAACACTCTCTCTATATATATCTTTCTCAAACTCCCTTATAGCCTATTTATACACCACAGACCACAAGAATATCTCCAATTAACCCGAGAATAATTCTCTTTAACTTTCTTCCATTTACAAGAATAATTTCCTTTATCTTTATCTGCACGCGTTATTCTCCATCTCAACCACTCCAAACACGTGAAATACACGTCTGAGATGAAGTCAAATTCTCTAAAGACCCATGCCAACCTCCAGTTACTTCCAAAAATCATCCAACGACGCCCGAGAATAAATCCTTCTCTGTTTAATTGAGAATCCATCCAAATCTCCTATTTTTCTTCGAATCTAAACGACTTGTCAATCATTTTTTGATATAATTGGCTGGTATCAATCCTAAAGAGAGCGAGAAAATCTCACCAAATCTCGTCCAGAATTAATGCAGAGAAATATGCAAATTCAAACTGATTTTTCCCGTCAAAAGTCTGTTGGAGAAGATGGAGTGCCACTATCCGGAATGGGTGTCCCTTTAGCAATTGTCCTCGAGTGCTTTTTCGTAATTTTTTCCGGGTACGTTTACTAATTTTATGGGTGCCTTTATCACTTTTTCGAGCCAATTTTTCCCAATTTATTTCCCAAAAACACCTACAAATGCATAAAAGACCATAATAAGTACAAAAAATGAGCATTAACAATATAATATGAATTGAGAAAAATCAGACACAAATATGTGTCTATCAACCTCATCTACTGCTTCTAAGGTTTACAAACCAACTAGTCATACTTACTTCAAGGTCTATTGACTGCAATCAAAGAATGAATTTCTCCTATTAATAAAGACGTATACCTCAAAATCTGCATGTTATGTTGGCTACAACTGATATCTTATGAGAAAATCCATGGTATACTGACTCAGGTGCTTCAAATCACATCACCACTAATGTTTCTGATCTCACAAGCATCCAATCTTACGATGGGAATGAGCAGATCTTAACTACTAATGGTGAAGGTATGCAAATCTCCAACATTGGTAATACTTCTACGTTTTTGTTGCATAATCATGTAACTTTACTTAGTATCATGCATGTTCATTCTGCTTCTCACAAGTTATTTTCAGTTGACAAGTTTACTAGAGATAATCATTGTAGTATGACTTTTGAGGGTGATGACTTCTATGTGAAGGATCTCAACTCTGGGAACAAAATTTTCTAAGGACAAAGTAAGGATGATCTATATCTTTTGCACTCAGTAGTTTCTGCAACAACTACAACATCTACAACCACTTTATCTCTTGCTGCTCTTCAAGATCAACAACTTTATCTGATGTTCAGGTATCGCCTAGTATTCTTCACATGCGCCTTGGACCCTATTAGCAATTCGAGATTCGGCAAACGTACGGAACGCCATACGTACGCATTATTATTCGGATTCATAAAATTCCAATTCGGTCAAAAATCCGGTTAAGGGTTAGTGATTCGGCAGTAGTTCGGAATTTCATACATGCGTGTATAATTCGATTCACTAATATGAGTTCGGCACTGAGAATTCGATATACGTTAAATTAGCAGAATCACCATTTTTAACATTAGGGGAGGTGAAATACCATACTTTCACGTTTTAAATCAAATATATATAAAATATATGAGTAATACTAGCAACCAATTCATGGTCCGATGGTCGGTATATCATTAAAGTAAATGAGCTTGGGACCGTATGTTCAAATCCCTTCTTCAACCTTTTTGTTAAAAAGGTATATTAAAGAATGGGGAACAATTGAAATCGTATTGGGATGGGTTGGTTGCTTTAAATAGTTTGGCCCAAGTCAATTACACTATGCGAATCATCCACGCGAATAATTCACGAATCTGAATAATTCGCGGATTATCCGGGACAACCATATAATACACGTACTTTGGTCGGAGTTTCAGTAGGACGCGAAAAAGTCGGATTCGCAAAAATTCTCGAATTTACTAACTAGGCCTTGGACATCCATCTTTTCAGTTCTTACAAAGAATACATCATCTTCTTTCTGTTGGTATTTCAAAGAGACCAATTATTTTTGGTCTTCGTCAGTTAGGCAGATCAATCATATTACCATTTTCAATGCCTAGTTCTGTATCTAACAAGGCACCGCAGCTTCTATATATAGATTTATGGAGGCCTAGCCATGTTTCATCTAATAGTGGTTTTAATTACTATTGTAAAATCTTGGATGACTTGGATCTTTCCATTAATGAGAAAATCATATTTTGCAACTACTTTTGTTGATTTTACATTGCAAGTCGAAAATTATTTCGATCTCAATATTAAAACAATTAGATCATATGGAGCAGACGAATTTGTCAACAGAGAACTTGGACTTCTGTTATCCTATGGGTAAATACTTTTCAAACTGCCAACTACCTAATAAATAGATTTCCTGGTGCTTCAATATATATTTCATTGCTCTCTATGAGAAGTTGTGTGGTGCTGCTCCAAATTACAACAGTCTTAAGATATTTGGGTGTGCATGCCATCCTTGGTTGAAGCCCTATACTCTCAAAAAACTGGAACCTAGAAGCAAACTGTGTATTTTTCTAGGCTATGTTGCATTTAATAAAGGCTACAGATGCTTTGAACCATTTTAGGAAAGTTTACATCTCCAGGCATATTACATTTGATGAATTTATATTTTCATCCCTAGCACGCAAACTATTCAAGGTCTCCAATACCAGTACAACCACTCACTTGTTTTATTCAGATGTTTCTCATTCTTATCCAGTCACTCTTGCATCTAACAATTTAGATCCTTCTTCTGACACTGTTCTATCTGACACTGTTTGTTCTGACAATGTTGATACTGCCATCCTTTTACATCACTAGTTGTAGTTATTTTTCCTTGTTCACCTACTACTTTAATTACTTCTGCACCAGTTACTTATGGTAACGAAGCCAATTGCTCGTGCAAACTAGATATGCACGAGCGGGTGGCTGCCATTAAACCTTTTTCCACAAAACCTAGCTTTAGGGTTTCCTGTTCCTCCTGGGGTTGTAAGCGCAATCTCCGCGTCATTTTTGGACATATTTCCCGCGGCATAAAGTTGGGGCGGACGTCAGTCCCCACTCCTTCGGCTACCACTCCTTTGGCTATGCGCTACTTTTGGCCATGCATGTTGTGGCTTGTGACCAAAATAAATTGGCTCATGCACCCTTTTTTTTTAGTAGTAACTTTTCTTCGTTTTGCTCCATTGTAGTAACTTTGAAAGTGCAAGCACCATAAAAAATTTCACTAGGATGTCATCTGAAAACAGTCCCGCCACCATGTTGAAAAAACGTTGGCAACTCCAAGCCAAACACGGATGATGAATTCTTTACAAAGTCTTCCACAGTTAAGAAAACCCATCCCAAGTATGTGGCTATCCTTCTAACCGGTTCGGAAAATGAAGGAGACGTCCAATCGGTTCGGCCAGGGCGCGTAATGCGGTTTTGCCTTCAGAAGAATGAGTATCCTGCTTCTCCCATTGACTTCAAGATTTGCCAGAGTCCATTGCGCTCTTTTGATAAATGGATGCAATTCATGATAAGTCAAGATTGTGTAAGGGACAATCTGACCAGGGCGCAAATCATCAATGCAGTCATGGCTTCTGCTACACTTCAAATCAGGAAAGAAATCGCAGGCTTGATCACTTTTATCTCCATATGGTGTCCGGATACTCACACGACCATATGTAGGTGGGGTGAAATGACCATTTCTTTGGAGAGTGTAGCCATTTTGTTGAACCTTCCAATAACAGGGAATCTTAACATCACCTTGTCTGATGAAGAAGAAAAAATGTGTGCCATTCTCGTCGAGAAGTCTACAGGATTCGTTCGGAAGGAAAATGAGACAAAATGATTCCATAACTGGTGGGTGTCTGAGTGGTTCTCGGATGAATCAGAGTCTGATCAGGAGCTGGATAGTATACTCCATGTTGCGGAATTTTTGGCTCTGTGGCTATCCAGAGATATTTTTGATGATGGCTCTGGCAAGAAGGAGATAAGACAGGAGCTCATCAAATTGGCGAAGGGTGTTGTTCTCCCCATTGGTGGCTTGTTTCTTGGATCTTTGTACACCCATATGGATCACCTGGCTGCGGACATGTATGCTTCTAATGGTTATATGAAAGTCGACTCATACGTCCACGCCACCTTTCTCCAAACGTGGCTGTGGGAGCATTTCAAAAATTATGCTTCCAAGCCGCTGGCCTCCTTTCCTGACTCCTATAGCGTCTCCATGATACTCCGCTAGTTGAACAAGCGTCCAAAACCTGGATCAAAGATCATCGACTTCCTCGACAATGCGTACGCAGTTAACTTTCATCCTTGGGCACCGGTCCATGCATCCATAGTTCAGCCGAACACTTTTGCCTCTGCCTTGAACATGACTTTGCTTTCTGATGAAAAGAACATGAGCATTGGAGAAATTGTATTCATGCAGAGTTGTATACCCGGACATGTGCCATCTTTTTTCAGATGGTCCTATGAGGCAGTTCCTTATAACATTGACAGGGCCGCTCGGCATATGCGTTTTGACCAAGGAGTCCCATTTCTTCGTCAGTCGGTGGCTCCGGAAGAATTGTTGTCAGCTACTCTTGATGCCAGTGTTCTTGCGCCAGGTAAAAGCCTCCCTTTCCTGCTCTCATAACGAAGCCCAGCAATGACCTCCAAATACAATGTGTTCTGGCAGGATGAGTTTCTTGCCATCCATGGATTTGTGAATGACGTGGTGAAAGATCCTCGTGGAAAGCCTTCTTTTGCGGTTTTAGCGAAACATCCATTGTTGAGGGAGCTACCCACAGTTAAGCGAAAATATCTTAGTCTAGATATGATCAGTCCCCAGAAAGGGAGCGAAGGTCAAAAAATCGTGCAGGTGGCTTCCAATCGGGTTCGACAGCTCTTTGATGTGGTTTTCAATTGAGTTGTATTAATAGGTTCGTTGAGACTTGTGAAAGCAATAGATTTTAGACTTAATAAAACTTAACTCAAAATTTGATTTCAAGATATTAGGAATAACCAAGTCACTGATTCCACTATTACACATGAATAAATTATGGTAAATATGCCAAAACTCTAATTATCTTTTAAGTCCCTTATCTCTTAATTCACATATAATCAGACAAATTCTCAAAAATTAATTGTATCCCCTAAGCATAGATTATCTAAACAAAGCATAACCTATCTAATTGAATCACAACTAATGAAGAAAATTTTGCAAATAATTAAAAACTCGCAAAAAGCGTTGATTGAGTGAATTATAAATTATAAATTAGAGAAAATAAATAATTACCAATTATTCATGTGTAAATAGCTTCCTCATTGCCTTGGTTGTGAGAGAATTAGCCGCTCATCATGTTGGAAACACGCTCAAAAATCATTATTATTGCTCAAAGGGTTTACAAATGATGAAAATGGGAGAAATATAATAAAAATCGGGTTTGTAACAGTTATAAGTGTTACAAACCGAGTTGTTACAAAGAACGATAAAAGCTTCCTGTCACTGTTACTGTTGCTTTAAGACTGTCTCCTGAACTACGACCCTCGGTTGTGAGTCGTTATCACTGTAGCATGAACGACTGTTCTTAGGCGTTCAATGTTCTTCGTGCTCTTCAATGGCAGCAGCAGCAGCAGGTTTCTCTGGTGATCAATCTTTCGCCTCTGTGATGCTCTGTAATCTCCCAAACTCTCCGTCCCCCATGAATGAGAGACCCCAGGAACCTATTTATACCGAACAGCACCAAGAAATCTCGCTCATTAACCCACAATAATCCTCCATTACTCGGTGTTAAAGAAAATATTTTCTTTCCTTTTTTATGCATCTGCAGCTGTATAATTTGTGCAAAATATCCTTGTTTAAATTCTGCATGCTTCTTCAGCAAGCCAACTCGATCCAAACACGTGAGTACACGTTTAAATTCGATGCAATCCCGTGATTATCTCTTTCCATGAACGTGCTGCCCTGTTCTCTTCGTTTGGATTATATAGCCAAATTCAGTAGAACCAAATACATACAACAAGTCTGTTAAGCCCAATCAAACCATCCCAAGAAGTTTCAGCCATTGAGTCGCTCTAAAACATCCCCAAAGCTCGATCCCAAATTCTGTTTTTCATCTGCGAGAATTTCCCGCCAAAACTGAATTTTAAACTGAAGAAGATGAAGTGCCCCTTATCCAGCAGCTGGGGTGCGAATAGCAGGTATCCACTGAGGTGCCCATTAAGGTGCCCCTTATCCAAAGTGAGGGTGCCTTTAGTACTTTTGTCCGGGGGTCCAAATAGCACTTTTTGAGCAACTTTTTCCACACAAGCGTATTTCTCCAAAAACACCTACACAAACATAAAAACACCATAATAAGTACAAAATCAAGCACTAACAATAGAGACACTGAGGACAATTTAGACACAAAAATGTTTCTATCAAATACCCCCAAACTTATTATTTGCTAGTCCTCGAGCAAATCTAATCTTGAAAATAAAAAGACTACACTTAGCACGTGCAGCAAGCCGTTAAACCGCTAGGTGGCCCTAGCGGCGGAGTGTTGTCTCCGAAGGGTTTACCTGAGGTGTACCCACAAAACCTTTACTCCAGACCCTAGCTATCTACGCAAAACCTTGGAAGGCACTAAAGAATCTCCTTGGTTGGCATACTTATTGACTACAGGAGGAAGTACCCTGATGCGAAATTCCAATTGTTGTACACGAGTTTGCACTCAAGCATACTAAAATTCATATATAAGTGACAGAGCTCTACTCAGATAGTTTCTAGACATCATAAACCGGAGTCAACCAATCACATGGATAGATTAAGAAGATGGATGTAGAGAAAAAACGTAGATGACGTTGACTAAGGTGAACCTATCCTAATGGACTGAGATACTGGTCTGGAATAATATCAACACACTGGCATATACAAGGGAACCAGTGGTCGATAATCCTAACTCTAGGTCAACTCACTGGCATATACAAGGGTACCAGTGGTCGACTCTATTGTATTTATTCTGGTTGGTCTGGTGGTCTGGTCTTTTTTTTTTTTTTTTTTTTTGTATCTCAGTCACTCTATTTCACCCTAGCAAAGGTAAAATGAAAAAAAGAAGTGATCAGGATTCTTTCGATGTTTCCATCACGAGATATGGCGAAACTACCATGTTTTTTTCTTCTTCTAACACCCGAGCTCTGTGATTTTATGAATAGACTCTTTAGATGTTTCCATCTAATCAGATTGGTTCCTCAACTCCTACAACCAAGATGCTTCCATTCACTTAGATTGGTTAGTGCCAACCTTAATAAACATAAATTTCTAGGCTCTGGAGTTTATTTATTCTAACAAAAAGGTAATAAAAAGTTTCTACCCCACCCCCAAACTTAAATCTAACATTGTCCTCAATGTTTCTAATGAAAGAGCAATACCAAAAAGTAAAGTAACATGAGGAATCAATAAAGAGAGAAGTCGGAAAGATAGTACCTGGGTGAAGAGAGAAATCAAAAACTAATATACAACATACAATCGCCTCGATGGTCAATCAAGGGTAAACAGGGTCCTCCAGAGGGACCTCCTCAACATCACCTGTAGGAAAGGGCTCTAAAAGGGTTTCAATCTACGATCGTTAACCTTCGAAGAACTACTACCATCCGGTGTCTCGATCTCAACAGCTCCATGAGGAAAGACAGTGCGAACAATAAAAGGACCCGTCCACCGAGAACGTAACTTCCCAGGGAAAAGATGCAAGCGGGTATCATACATAAGAACTTTTTGACCTGGATAAAATGACTTCCTTAAAATATTTCTATCATGCACAAGTTTCATTTTGTTCTTATATACTCCTTAGCACTATCGTAAGCATCTATACGAATCTCTTCCAACTCATTGAGTGGAGTTTCCTCCGGGCTCTCGCCTTGTCAAGTGAAAAATTTAGCTGCTTAACAGCCCAATAAGCTCTATGTTCTAACTCAACAGGTAAATGACATGCCTTGCCATACACAAGCCAATAAGGCGACATTCCAATGGGGGTCTTAAACGCAGTACGGTAAGCCCATAAGGCATCAGTGAGCCTAGACGACCAGTCTTTCCGATTAGGATTAACTGTTTTCTCTAATATACGTTTTATCTCCCTATTGGAAACCTCTACCTGACCACTAGTCTGTGGATGATACGGGGTGGCTACCTTATGTGTAATACCATATTTCTTCATCAAAAGTTTAAAAGGTCCATTACAAAAGTGCGACCCTCCATCACTAATTATAGCTCGCGGTGTACCAAAACGTGTAAGTATATTATTTTTCAAGAACTCAATCACAACCCTATGGTCACTGGTTTTACACATAACCGCCTCAATCCACTTAGAGACATAGTCTACAACGACAAGGATGTATAAGTTACCAAAAGAATTAGGAAACATACCCATAAAGTCAACACCCCACACATCAAAGACCTCGACAACTAAAATAGGGTTCAAGGGTATTATGTTCCTACGGGAAATGGTTCCTAATTTATGGCAACGTTCACAAGTAACACAGTAACTATGGGAGTCTTTAAACAACGAAGGCCAACAGAATCCACACTGCAATATCTTAGCAGCAGTCTTCTTAGCACTAAAGTGACCCCCACAAGTATGATCATGACAAAAGGAAATATTACTGGACTGGTCACTCTTAGGTATACATCTCCTAATAATCTGGTCTGGACAATACTTAAATAAATAAGGATCATCCCAAAAGAAATGCTTAACCTCGGCTAAAAACCTAGAACGATCTTGTTTACCCCAATGTTGGGGCATTCGACCAGTAATAAGATAGTTCACTATATTCGCATACCAAGGTAATTGGGTAACAAAGAACAGTTGTTCATCAGGAAAAATATCCCTAATAGGAGTAGAATCATCAGGGGTATCCACAACAAGCCTAGACAAGTGATCTGCTACTACATTTTCTGCACCTTTTTTGTCTCTAATGTCTAAGGAAAATTCTTGTAACAAGAGGATCCATCTAATCAATCTAGGTTTAGTATCCTTCTTGGAAAGAAGATACTTCAAAGCAGCATGATTGGTGAAGATTATGACCTTAGAACCTAAGAGATAGGGTCTAAACTTGTCTAAGGCAAACACAATGGCTAACAGTTCCTTCTCCGTAGTGGTATAGTTCAACTGGGCATCATTCAGAGTTTTGCTAGCATAGTAAATCACATGAAGTAATTTGTTTTCTTGCTGACCTAGCACAACACCAATAGCATAATCTGAAGCATCGCACATGATCTCAAAGGGTAGGTTCCAGTTGGGTGCCTGGACTATGGGGGCGGTAGTAAGTAAAGTCTTAAGCTTGTCAAAAGCCTCTAAACAAGTATCATCAAAGACAAACTTAACATCTTTTGCAAGCAAATTGCAAAGAGGTCTAGAAATCAAGCTAAAATCCTTAATGAATCGACGATAAAAACCTGCATGCCCTAAGAATGACCTAATATCTCTTACGTTTTTTGGGACCTGTAAAGTCTTTATAAGGTCAACTTTGGCTTTATGTACCTCTATACCCTTAGAAGATACAATATGCCCTAAAACAATTCCTGATCAAACCATGAAATGACATTTCTCCCAATTAAGCACTAGATTTTTTTCCTTACACCTAGTCAACACTAATGACAAATGATGCAAGCACTCATCGAAAGATGAACCAAACACTGAAAAATCATCCATAAAAACCTCTAAGAACCGTTCTACCATGTCAGAAAATATGCTCATCATGCAACGTATTTGAAAAGTCGCAGGGCGTTACATAGCCCGAAAGGCATGCGTCTATACGCAAAGGTACCAAAGGGACATGTAAAAGTGGTTTTCTCCTGGTCTTCTAGGGCAATAACGATCAGATTATAGCCGGAGTAGCCATCTAAAAGCGATAATGACTATGTCCAACTAATCTCTCTAGCATCTGGTCGATGAAGGGAAGGGGAAAGTGGTCCTTCCTAGTGACCTTGTTCAATTTCCTATAGTCAATACAAACACGCCAACCCGTGGTCACTCGGGTTGGGATTAACTCATTATTAACATTCTGGGCCACAGTAATACCGGATTTCTTGGGAACAACCTGAACGGGGCTGATTCCACTTCTTCATCTCGAAATGGGGTAGATAATGCATGCATCTAATGACTTAAGAACCTCGGTTCGAACTACTTCTTTCATATTAGGGTTTAGTCTTCGTTGCATCTCCCTAGAAGGTTTGGTATCTTCCTCTAAATAGATTTGATGCATACAAACAATAGGACTTATACCCTTAATGTCTGCTATGGTCCACCCTAAAGCTTCCTTGTTGTTTTGAAGGACGGTCACTAGCCTAGTTTCCTGATCACTGTTGATGGTGGATTTTCGTTTAAGGTTATATTTGTAAAAACCAGAGAAAATCATGCGCTAACATCTTGTAAAAGATAAAGCCATCTATAAGTGTTGGATACTCCCTCACTTGATTCACCAAGAATGGAACTTGTAGCAACGGTCCCATTCTCAGTGAATTTCATATCGCCTTGTATTTCGTACTCATTATCGGTGTGGCATGATGGTTGAGTGTTACTCATATAGAGTAACACGAACCTCCAAGCACTATAATGAAACCATGTACGAAATACCCGTACAGGCTGATTCTCGGTGTGTTATACTAGCCCGAGCCCTCTCGGTGTGTTATACTAGCCCGATTGAGCCCCTCTCGGTGTGTTATACTAGCCCGATTGAGCCTCTCGGTGTGTTATACTTGATTGAGCATCCGGACTTGATCAGTATCGGTCTCCGGATATGATACGATCGCAGTCATCCAACTCCACAAGCATGATTGGATGACCACAGATCAATTCCATCACCCTAAGCATGGTATGGAATACCCACGGCCTTAGCTTGCCAGATATGATCTGATCGCAGTCATCCAACTCCACAAGCATGATTGGATGACCACAGATCAATTCCATCACCCCAAGCGAGGTATGGAATACACACAGCCGACCCGCATGGTCGGCCATTGGCTTCGCTTGCCAAGAAACCGTCCATACCAAGCATTATGGAATGGGAAACCCTAAATTAGGGTTTGCGGCATATTACATGTGCCGCAAAACGGTCTCAACCATCCATCTTCGCAGGTATAGGTGGAGGGTGTAGATGTAGACTCAAAGGGCCGGAGCATGTCGACACAATCACCATGTGACTGCCTACACACTTGACCAATCGGTCAAAACCAACCATGGTTGGTTACAACACATTCGTCCACCTGAAAAATAGCATGGTCGCGCGGCTTTGAAAGCCAAAATTAGGGTTCAAGCCATCACGCGCGTCCATCTTCTCCCGGCACGAATGGAGGGTCACAGATTAGATTAAGCAGGTCCGGTCATACCAAAGATGACCACCGTGGGCCCATCTACCTCTTCATGCGGTCGCCAAGGCATATCATGCCCGGCCAATCCAAAACGCCCGATCAAACATGCGTGGTTACACTTCCCAAATTGCAAATCGATCTCGACCACTCAACTTCACCGGACAGGTGGGTGGCTTAGATCACGTTTTCATGGGACGGTGAGACATGGGCGTGAACATCAGCCTACCATCTTCACGCCAAACCAACCGGCCAAGACCGACCAAGCTAGGTCGTCTTGGAAACGCAGCCGGAAAAAAAAGAGTATGGCGCGCGGCTTCTTGCGGTATCAAACTCTTATCAAAAAAATCGATCTCGACCACTCCTCTGCTTAGGTCAAATTGAGTGGCCCGGATCGCGCTTTCATGAGGGAAAGGAATACAGGCACCTACACCATCATGCCGTCAACACGCATGTATGGTCGGTCCTCTCCAAAATCCTTCCCATGCTTGGTTTCGACCAAGCTGAAGAGTGATGCTTGCGCACCTCTTTAAAAAACCTAATTTCATCAACGGTCGCGGATGAGTGTCTCAAACATCATCTCATCCGTCCGACTTCACCAGCTTGGTTATACAACCCTGGTCAGGAGTTATTTGGTTAGTGAGGAGTCATTACCCATCACTTTACCACACCGCAATGCAAACACGTGCATAAAATACACACGATACTTCACAAGTATCGACTTCCGAATAACACGGTTATTCAACTCAAAGATTACATGCTATCTTTCGTGGATCCACGATCCACATTCCAGACATCAATCATGTCACAAATCGGGGGATACATATCGGGGTATTGGTCGGCGGTTTACAGCGTGCGGCGTGCAACGCGCCATCACAAGAACGTGTTAGGAAGTCATGGACGGTTAGAGATGAACAGGAAAAGTGGGCAAGACCGGTCGTGTGTTACCGACACACAACTCCACTACTCGATCATTCCACTACCTCCACTTCCCACGAGAAACGTGAATGAGGCTCAATGACTTGTATAAATAGGTTCTCCGCCCTATTTCCAACAACAAGGAATAACGGAGAACAACACAAGTTCAAACAAGACAGAAAATCAACACCCGTGAGCCTCCTTACATTAACCGTAAGCCTGCTCACTTTTTCGTCACAAGTCATAAGCAAGCCAACATCTTCACAATCTCAACACCTTCTTTGCTTCCCTCCCTAAGATCAACCCCATCTCCTTCACTTTGTGACCGAAACAAGTCGGAACGGCCATTTCTTGGTTTAGGCCGGACTTGCTGATTGATCTCTCGAATCTACAAGCACTCACCGCGCGGTGCATTTGTTGAAGGTTTAGATTCATTCCTCATCCACACCCCAAATTACCAAATTCCCGCATGAGTAGTTTTCACCCATCAACAATTGGCGACCACGGTGGGAGATTGATCTCTCGGTTACAAGAATCAATTCTCGAATTCGTTTTGTCTCACGATGTATCCTCACTCGGAATCCGCGAGGTGGTTCGGATATCATGGGAAGCATAGCTAGAATCTTTGGAGGATGTCTTGGCAAATCAAGTCGGTATCACCGGAAAGCGGAGCGAGACATTTCGCCTTTTGAATGATATGGCGGCACAATTACAAGAAGCATCGACAGGCATCCACTCGGGCAATGCGAATCTTTAACCAGAGTCACATCTTTACCGGTGGAGAAGCAAAAAGGCGCGCAACCGCAGGAGATCCAGGAAGATGAACAACATGGTCCGGTCAACAATGCAGACCGATGCAACTCCCGGGAGAGGAGACTTATCCAGAATGCTACGATGTACGCCGGATAAAGAAGGGGAACCCGCAGCCTATGGAGCCTTGCCGGAGGATTTATACCTCAAAGCTCTTGCCGAAGCCCTAAGACTGTCCAATCCGCGTCGGCCTTCCAACCAATCAAGAAACGCTTGAGGAAGGAGAAATCAATCAACAAATGCCCGAATACAAAGGATGGGAGCGTTCAATCCGGTCACTCAAGCGGTGACATTACGACACCTTCTACATCCCTCTACTTAGGAAGACAATCCGCAGAGACATGATGGCGCTCGCAAGTCTTCCAACTTCATCTCCCCTGTTCCATATCAAAGCCACGGGGACACATCGCAACGCCGCTAACGCAGAAAAGTTGGACACAAGGTACTTACATTTCCCCTTCCCAATGAAGAAGATTGGAGCTACTGGAGACGTGGGTACGAAACGGAGAGATAAAGCTACCCCGTCTGGCGCCCACCCTTTTGGTCAAGAAGTAATGGACCCGAGGTCTGTCATTACCACCGGTCCCTTCATCACCCCACCGGTGAGTGCAACGCTTTGAAGCGCATTGTTCGGGGAGAAGCTTGGCTCGGAGAGATAGCTTTGAGAAGTTAGTGCGGAGGATTTTCTTGGAGAGGCTACTCGGTTTGATACAAATGAGGCTTCAAAAGCAAGTAAGTTCTACTCAACAATTTTACAAGAAAGATAGTTTAGAATTCACTGGGGACTTAGCATCCCACACGTGGAGAAAGAGGCTCAGTAATCAAACACCGTGTCTGTTTCATTCATGCTTTCCTTTCACACAACGTTTGCAACTTCATATGACATGTGCAATCATTCATGACCAAGATGCAAATTTCATTTAAAATAACCTCTTTCAGAAAAAATCATTCACCAAACTATCTCAAAATGAACCAATTCAATTACCTATTAATTCAAAACCGGTAGTCAAAGGAATCCTCACTATCACTCAAAAACAAGAGCATCTAAAAAAAAGACAAGTAGGTAGCTACGATCCTTGAGGAAAGTCCTTCAAGAAGCAACTCGTCCTTCGGGCAGAGAGACTTTCATCCTTTGAAGTACAAACCTGCTTGACTTCAATTCCTTAGGCAACTTTTCAACCTCTTCTTCCGCGAGTAACACAAAGATACGAGAAGGGGCTCCGTCCCTATAATTTCGGAGCTACCGTGGTCAATACACCTTATGCAGCCGTCACTTCTACCACCGGTGCCGACGTAGCAGGAGATGTTCCAGTAAGTGTAACACCTCCCGTCACACAGAGTCGAAGCGACGCAAATCCCGACAACTCCTCAAGCGCAACGCCTCCCGGTAGTCACCGAGCAACAACTTTCACTCCCATCGACGGACGAGGAGCCGGAGGGACGAGAGGAGGACCACCATACATTACCATTTCGAGACTTGATGGAGAAGCGGGAAGTTCTTGCTAAGACTCAAACGGATATGGCCGCAACTCGAAAGAGGTATTTCAGCGCGCGGACCTACGTGGACCCGATCAAATGAGCGACATCGATATGAACGGTCTGTCATGGAGATTCCTACACTGGGGTGATCCTCAGCCGATCCTCCCGTGTCCAACGGTTACTACGAACCGAGAGACCGGTGGATTAGGAAGCGGCATCTCTAGTGGAAAGCTTGTGTGAACTCTTGCGCCTCTCAAAGAATCAACGTGCGAGAGATGTTTCGTAATTAATAAAATAGCTACGGACGTACACCTCGACTCCTTCACGTCCCGAAGTCTTAA
This sequence comes from Papaver armeniacum, assembly GCA_023531295.1. Lineage (NCBI taxonomy): Eukaryota > Viridiplantae > Streptophyta > Magnoliopsida > Ranunculales > Papaveraceae > Papaver > Papaver armeniacum. The sequence goes on from JAJJWW010013166.1 coordinate 78,154, forward strand.
GCGCATCGAAAACACTGTAAATAATGTTACATTTACGAGAAGACGACATGATGGCGAGAAAAAGATCACGCCGGCCCTACATGTTACCGCACACATCAAGGGTTCGAGTTCGGGAGGGCCTCGTCGACACGGGGAGCATCTTCCAATGTGATTTCTCTCAAGACTCTCGGGACGGCCAAGGTTAGCCCATGCAAGATTGTGCGTCATCCCACCACAATGACGGACTTGAAGGAAACCAGACCAAAGCACATACGGTGAAGCTTCAACCCATACTCACACCAAAAGGGGACGCACTTTCGAAGCAAGACGTGATTAGAAGGGGAAGACAATATACGGCGTCGCTGTTAGCAATTGCAGGGGAGGCGACACCCGTCTCTCCGCCCAATGGAATGCTCCAAAGCGATTCTCCTCTCACCGAACATCGACATGTTAGTAGATGCAACCATGGACACGGCATGTTCTCCTCCATGGATGGATGTAGCGGCAACAACCGAGATAAGGATGTACGAGCGTGACGCAAGGACATATATCTCACCAACGGGCGATACAACCTTCCAGTATACAAGCGGTTCCATGAAGCGACAAGGGGAAAACCATCGAGATACAATATCTGCGCGTCCATCAACTCCAACTCCGGTACCACGTGCACGAATCCCACAATGATGAAACAACGTCCAGGTATTCCATACCTGGCTCGACAACAACCACTACGGACAAACCATGTAAACCACGCTTGGGGACTGAGGCTCAGCATGAAGTTCCTTCACCGTCAGTCAAGGACTTCTTCAACATGAGAAAGATGGTGGTCAAGAATCATGGATTCGCAAGGGTAATCGAATCAAGAGGAAGCCACTTCAACGCTCCCTCCAGCGAGAAGTCGCTTCAATGGTCTATTCAAGAGCCGCCGCAACGCTCTCTCCGAGACCCACGTTCGCCGAGAATCCTTCTTCAACACTCTCTCCAGGACCCACCTCAACGGTCGCATCGAAACCACTTTAACATCCTCTCGAGACGTTTCAACACTCAAAGCCGCATCAATAATCTGCGCTCCGGTCAAGTTATCTCGTGATGTACTCATTGCTCAACATACGTCTCATCCATCCTTCATAAGGGCCAGTGAGCATGAAAAACCTAAAAGTCGATAGGAGAATAGTTATCTTGTGGAACAGATATTTTCCTATAGTTGAAAAGGCGCGGTGAACAACTCATCATCAATGTTCGGCATATCTTTGAAGCTTTCAACACCTCCCCGACTTGGCACCGCATTATCTCGAGAAGACATCTCAACAGGATTCTTTTCTTCCACAATGAAATAAAAGACAGGGAGTTAGAACTTGTATGAAAATACGGGGAGAGATGTAGTCACACGGCAAGACACAACTCACATCGGAGCACACAATGGCGGTCCAAACACCATTCAAGTCCGGTATAAATTTTAGTGCAGTGTTGATTTCAAGCACGGTACAAGTTTCAAGACCGGTACAAGTTTCAAGTTTGTCGGGCGTATGTGGGTGAGACTCACGTTCAATCAGCGGATACACAACAAGCCCACATTCGAACAAGCGAGCGCAGTAGCCCCACGAAGCGAGGTGCGGCGATCCGTCGATTAGGCACAACCCCACGATCGAGTGAAGCGGGTGCAATAGCCCCTCGACCGGCGAGGGCATAGCAAGGTCGATCGAAGCGAGCAAGGCCGACATCATACTAGGGAAACACTCTCCTATATGCCTTTTGAACGTGACATACTCCAAGGACGGGATGACCGTCCCTCCAGTAACATCTAACTTTGCCTCATAAGTTTTATCTTTAATTGTCACCATCTCATGCCTACCACACAATAGTGTAACCATTATGTGCTAGAGCGGGGACTTAATGTTGATGGTGGATTTTCGTTTAAGGTTATATTTGTAAAAACCAGAGAAAATCATGCGGCGACATCTTGTAAAAGATAAAGCCATCTATAAGTGTTGGATACTCCCTCACTTGATTCACCAAGAATGGAACTTGTAGCAACGGTCCCATTCTCAGGAATTTCATATCAGCCTTGTATTTCTGTACTCATTATCGGTGTGGCATGATGGCGAGTGTTACTCATATAGAGTAACACGAACCTCCAAGCACTATAATGAAACCATGTACGAAATACCCGTGATGGTGATTCTCGGTGTGTTATACTAGCCAGAGCCCTCTCGGTGTGTTATACTAGCCCGATTGAGCCCCTCTCGGTGTGTTATACTAGCCCGATTGAGCCCCTCTCGGTGTGTTATACTAGCCCGATTGAGCATCCCAGGACTTGATTTGTATCGGTCTCTCGGATATGATACGATCGCGATCATCCAACTCCACAAGCATGATTGGATGACCACGGATCAATTCCATCACCCTAAGCATGGTATGGAATACCCACGGCCTTAGCTTGCCGAGATATGATCGATCGCGGTCATCCAACTCCACAAGCATGATTGGATGACCACGGATCAATTCCATCACCCCAAGCGGGTATGGAATACACACGACCCCCACGCATGGTCGGCCATTGGCCTTCGCTTGCCAAGAAACCGTCCATACCAAGCATTATGGACGGGAAACCTAAATTAGGGTTTGCGGCATATTACATGTGCCGTAAAGCGGTCTCAACCATCCATCTTCGAGAGGTATAGGTGGAGGGTGTAGATGTAGACTCAAAGGGCCGGCGCATGTCGACACAATCACCATGTGACCGCCTACACACTTGACCAATCGGTCAAAACCAACCATGGTTGGTTACAACACATTAAATCCACACTGAAAATAGCATGGTCGCGCGGCTTTGAAAGCCAAAATTAGGGTTCAAGCCATCACGCGCGTCCATCTTCTCCGGCACGAATGGAGGGTCTGAGATTAGATTAGCAGTCCGGTCACACCAAAGATGACCACCGTGGGCCCATCTACCTCTTCATGCGGTCGGCCAAGGCATATCATGCCTGGCCAATCCAAAACGCCCGCTCAAACATGCGTGGTTACACTTCCCAAATTGCAAATCGATCTCGACCACTCAACTTCATCGGACGAATTGGGTGGCTTAGATCACGTTTTCATGGGACGGTGAGACATGGGCGTGAACATCAGCCTACCATCTTCACGCCAAACCAACGGCCAAGACCAGACCAAGCTAGGTCGTCTTGGAAAACGCGCCTAGGAAAAGAGTATGGCGCGCGGCTTCTTGCGGTATCAAACTCTTATCGCAAAATCGATCTCGACCACTCCTCTTTGCTTGGGTCAAATTGAGTGGCCCGGATCGCGCTTTCATGAGGGAACGGAATACGGCACCTACACCATCATGCCGTCAACACGAATGTATGGTCGGTCCTCTCCAAAATCCTTCCCATGCTTGGTTTCGACCAAGTCGAAGAGTGATGCTTGCGCACCTCTTTAAAAACCTAATTTCATAAACGGTCGCGGATGAGTGTCTCAAACATCATCTCATCCGTCCGACTTCACCGACTTGGTTATACAACCTGGTCGAGTTATTTGGTTAGTGAGGAGTCATTACCCATCACTTTACCACACCGCAATGCAGTCTGCATAAAATACACACGATACTTCACAAGTATCGACTTCGAATAACACGGTTATTCAACTCAAAGATTACATGCTATCTTTCGTGGATCCACGATCCACATTCCAGAGACATCAATCATGTCACAAGCGGGGGATACATGCGGGGTATTGGTGCAGCGGTTTACGGCGTGCGGCGTGCTGCAACGCGCCATCACAAGAACGTGTTAGGAAGTCATGGACGGTTAGAGATGAACGGGGAAAAGTGGGCAAGGCCGGTCGTGTGTTCCGACACACAACTCCACTACTCCATCATTCCACTACCTCCACTTCCCACGAGAAACGTGAATGAGGCTCAATGACTTGTATAAATAGGTTCTCCGCCCTATTTCCAACAACAAGGAATAACGGAGAACAACACAAGTTCGAGACGAGGCGGGAAAATCAACATCCGAGCCTCCTTTACATTAACAGTAAGCCCTGCTCACTTTTCTGTCACAAGTCATAAGCAAGCCAACATCTTCACAATCTCAACACCTTCTTCGCTTCCCTCCTAAGATCAACCCCATCTCCTTCACTTTGTGACCGAAACAAGTCTGGAACAGCCATTTCTTGGTTTAGGTAGGACTTGCATGATTGATCTCTCGAATCTACAAGCACTCACCGCGTAGTTGCATTTATTGAAGGTTTAGATTCATTCCTCATCCACACCCCAAATTACCAAATTCTGCAGGAGTAGTTTTCACCCATCAACAATCACTATCCAAGTCGGAAGCAACAATCACAGGTAAAGTCTCAGACGGGCCTAAAAACACATACTTGGGGTATCGGCAATGGTTTTAGGTCCAACTTAGGAGGCTCTTCTAATGAAGGAACTAGGGTAGACTTAGAAACTGGTAGTGGTTCGAACTTAGTTTTCCATCCATTACTAGTGTCTAACAAAGGGGTTGAATCTAACAAAGCATTCACCTCATTAATCACATTATCATCATCGAAATCAATCCCAAAGTGAGCTAGGCATTTCTCTAATGGATCTTCTAACAAAGTGTTTGGTAATGACTCCTCGACTAATGTTCCTATCATGTTTACCTCTTCTATGCTCGAGTCATCTAGTTCATAGGGTAGCTTACTAATATGAAAGACGTTCATCTCAATAGTCATATTACCAAAAAGACAAATTCATAATACCAGTTCGACAATTAATGATCGCATTGGATGTAGCTAAAAACGGGCGACCTAAAATTACCGGTATCTGGTTCTCTGGGTCAGGGACAGGTTGGGTATCTAGGATAACAAAATCCACCGGATAAATAAACTTGTCGACCTCTATGAGAACATCCTCGATCACACCCCGAGGAATTTTAACGGACCTATCAACTAACTGAAGAGTCATCTGGGTAGGTTTCATCTCACCAAGTCCTAACTTAAGGTACACATGGTATGGGAGTAAGTTCACACTGGCTCCTAAGTCAAGCAAAGCTTTCTCAACACGGTATTTACCTATTGTGCAAGAAATAATAGGGGACCACGGGTCTTTATACTTAGGAGTAGTGGTATTCGAATAATAGAACTCACGTGACTAGCTAGGAAGGCTTTCTTTTGAACACTAAGATTACGCTTTCGTGCACACAAGTCCTTAAGAAACTTGGCATAAGCGGGAATCTGCTTAATCGCATCCAACAATGGGAGGTTGATAGTAACCTGCTTAAAAACCTCCAATATATCATTAAAGTTGGACTCCCTCTTAGTTGGAACTAGCAGCTGGGGGAACAGGGCTCTGGGAACAAAGCCTGGCTCAATACGACCCTCATTGGCCTCATTAGAGACTCTATCAGTCTCCTCATCATTTTCTGGCTCAGCAGGGTGAACTACAGCATGTTGACTTTCAGGCATGGCGACCTTATTGTCAACTTTCTTTCCACTCCTAAGGGTTGTAATAGAATTCACATGATTGTACAATTTCTCTCCTTTAGGGTTAGGATCAGTATGACTAGGGAACCTTCCATCTTATTTCTCACTAAGGAATTTAGCTATTTAGCCGACTTGAAGTTCTAATTTAGCAAGAGACTGGAAATTATTCTTAAAATTCTGCTTGGTTTCCTCTTGAAAATTACCCCGGCTCTTTACTAACATTTCCTGGCTTTGTGATAGCATATCCACGGCTCTTTCTTAATATACTAAGAGATTCCTCTAAGCTAGTTATTCTATTCTCGGATGGGTTCTGGGCTCGACCGAAGAGTTCTTAGTATAACCAAAACCCGGGGAGGCTGAGAATTACTAGACTGACCTTGATTTTGGCCCTTAGACCAAGAAAAATTAGGATGGTTTCTCCAACCAGGATTGTAGGTCTCTGAGTATGGGTCAAACTTCTGACGGTTCTCAAACCTAGCATTTTTATAGACAGCATGAGCTTGCTCTTCACTAACCTGACCTTCCCAAAATGAGTTACCGGGCTCTACTCCACAATTAGAGACTTGAGAGGTTCTATTAGGTTCAACAAGGGACCTATGTTTAGACTGACCCATCTCCAAAGCTTATAACCTTCTAGACAAAGCAACAAACTTAGCATCTGACGCAAAACTCGTATCTACCATATTGGTGCTACTTCTATTAACCAAGAGTCTTTTAGGGGGTTCAACGCAAGACTCCCACTGTTGGGATTTCTCAGCAACAACTCCTAAGAAGGTAAAGGCATCCTCAGCACTTTTACTAGTGAACTCACCAGCGCACATAGACTCGACCATGGCTTTGGTCGAATAGTCTAAACCATCATAAATAATCTCTACGAGTTTCATCTTATCAAATCCATGGTGAGGACACTGGGATAGGAGATCATTGAATCTCTCTAAAAACTTATAAAGAGACTCTCCCTCTTGTTGCACACTAGCACTAATTTTACGCCTAACATGTTTTGCAAGTTTTATGCTTAGGGTAGAATTTCATATAGAAAGCAGCAATAAGCTCCTGCCATGTTTCAATGGATTCAGATGGTAGGTTGTTAAGCCATGTCTTGGCTTTATCTTTCAAGGAAAAGGGGAACATCTTAAGTTTCAAAATTTCATCAGTAAGGTCTTATATTCTAACTATCCCACAAATTTCCTCAAAGTCCATAATATGAAAATAAGGGTTCTCATCATCTTTTCCTAAAAATATAGGGATCATCTGAAGAATACTAGGTTTTATCTCGAAATTAGCCGTATTGGATAGCAATTTAATGCACGAAGCTCGGTTGGTCCTAGTTGGGAACATGTAATCTTTCAAAGTTGCCATCGCTGGCACAACTGAAGTACTTTCCTCACGAAGAGACAGATTCTTAAAACAGAAGTTTCCAAAAACGGGGCTCTCAAAATAAGAGTCTTCGATTTCCCCTCCTTCACAAGAAGAACTACTAGGTTTGTCACTAATCAAACGACCTAGAGTGTTTCTTTTCCAAGCCCGTTCTTTAATAACCTCGGGCATACATTAGAATAAACAAAAAGAAGAAAAATCCTAAAAGGAAAGGAGGTTCTATGCAAACACAAACAAGGCTGACTCCACCACAGCAAACCTACTGATTTCTAGCAAACAAAAAGCATGATGGCTCCACTTAGATTGTTTCTAGACCAGCTTCTAATCCTTCGAAAGGTAATTCGTTACAACTGAGCAAACTTCTCGGAATCAATCCGAGTTGAAGTAAGTTGAATAGAGGCGAGGAAGCTGCGTGGAGCTTTGATACCCAAGGCCTCACCGCATTACAAGGCGGCGCGATCACGCATTCAATTCACGAAACCATCATGAACTTGAAGTATGCTTAAAAGAGTAACCAATATTTTTCGAACGACTTTCCTATTAAGCTCGTTACCCTATCGGTCTCGTTCTATTCCAAATTTTAAAGCTTAGGTTCGCGTTAAGTATCGTTTTCCTAAGGCGGGCAAGAAGAGAACGGTGATGAAATCCGAACCCTTATCTTGTATGGCCAGTCCTTGCCCATTACTAGGAAATTAAAGTACATGTTTTCAATTCCTCAAAGCATATATGCAAACGAAGGAATACAAGTAACTCACCGACGGGGATTCACGAGTGTTTCGACAAACTTACCTCCGTTCCAGACGGGGATGAACCGTTAGTCGACTCGGGCCACGACTCCTATGTAATGTACGAACCCAAGGGCCGAGGCGATATCGTAATCGCCGTCCTTCTCGCAAAACAGTTTAATATTTAAACTACCCTTAGTAGGGTTTTAAAAATAATATCCCAAAGTTTAAAGTCCAAAGTCCAAAAATAAAGTGCAAAAGAAAAGGAAAGTCTAAAAAAAAAAATATCTAAAATAAATAAATAAATATATCTTTTTTTTTTCTCTCTCTTTTTAAAAAAAAAAAAAAATCTTCTTCTTTCGCTCCTTTCGCTTTGCCTTTTACTCCAAGTCTTTATGTATTCACCAAAAGCATTGGCAAAATTTTCTTTCGCTCCAAATTCCAAATTCTGTAAGGAAAATACAAAAACCCAAAAACGTAAAGAAGAACAAAAACAAATAAAAACCTCAAAAAGAAAAAAATAATATCTAAAAACTCTAGCCTAAAGACAAGAACAAAAACAAATAAAAACCTAAAAAAAAAAAAAAAAAATATCGCGTCGAAGCGCTAGCCTAAAAAAATTGATGTGGTTTTCAATTGAGTTGTAGTAATAGGTTCGTTGAGACTTGTGAAAGCAATAGATTTTAGACTTAATAAAACTTAAAAATAAAGAAAACTTAACTCAAAATTTGATTTCAAGATATTAGGAATAACCAAGACACTGATTCCACTATTACACATGAATAAATTATGGTAAATAAGCCAAAACTCTAATTATCTAAGTCCCTTATCTCTTAATTCACATATAATCAGACAAATTCTCAAAAATTAATTGTATCCCCTAAGCATAGATTATCTAAACAAAGCATAACCTATCTAATTGAATCACAACTAATGAAGAAAATTTTGCAAATAATTAAAAACTCTGCAAAAGCAGTGATTGGGTGAATTATAAATTATAAATTAGAGAAAATAAATAATTACCAATTATTCATGCGTAAATAGCTTCCTCATTGCCTTGGTTGTGAGAGAATTAGCCGCTCATCATGTTGGAAACACGCTCAAAAATCATTATTATTGCTCAAAGGGTTTACAAATGATGAAAATGGGAAAAATATAACAAAAAACCGGGTTTGTAACAGTTATAAGTGTTACAAACCGAGTTGTTACAAAGAACGATAAAATCTTCCTGTCACTGTTACTGTTGCTTTAAGATTGTCTCCTGAACTACGACCCTCGGTTGTGAGTCGTTATCACTGTAGCATGAACGACTGTTCTTAGGCGTCCAATGTTATTCGTGCTCTTCAATGGCAGCAGCAGCAACAGGTTTCTCTGGTGATCAATCTTTCACCTCTGTGATGCTCTGTAATCTCCCAAACTCTCCGTCCCCCCTGAATGAGACCCCGGGAACCTATTTATCCCGAACAGCACCAAGAAATCTCGCTCATTAACCCACAATAATCCTCCATTACTCGGTGTTAAAGAAAATATTTTCTTTCCTTTTTTATGCATCTGCAGCTGTATAATTCGTGCAAAATATCCTTGTTTAAATTCTGCACGCTTCTTCAGCAAGCCAACTCGATCCAGACACATGAGTACACGTTTAAATTCGTTGCAATCCCGTGATTATCTCTTTCCGTGAACGTGCTGCCCTGTTCTCTTCGTTTGGATTATATATCCAAATTCAGTCGAACCAAATACATACACCAAGTCTGTTAAGCCCAATCAAACCATCCCAAGAAGTTTCGGCCATTGAGTCGCTCTAAAACATCCCCAAAGCTCGATCCCAAATTCTGTTTTTCAGCTGCGAGAATTTCCCGCCAAAACTGAATTTTAAACTGAAGAAGATGAAGTGCCCCTTATCCAGCAGCTGGGGTGCGAATAGAAGGTGTCCACTGAGGTGCCTATTATGGTGCCCCTTATCCAAAGTGAGGGTGCCTTTAGTACTTTTGTCCGGGAGTCCAAATAGCACTTTTTGAGCAACTTTTTCCACACAAGCGTATTTCTCCAAAAACACCTACACAAACATAAAAACACCATAATAAGTACAAAATCAAGCAGTAACAATAGAGACACTGAGGACAATTCAGAAACAAAAATGTGTCTATCACTCTTGTGACCTTCAGTTCTTCCAACACACGGGTATGCATGAACTCCTTATTAACTTGATTGGATTACACAAATCTTCTGTTTTGTTGCTGATCATCTCTTCCCTTTTGACTCAGGGTCTCAACAAGCTAAACGCCTTCACCAGACTTGCACGTGGCCAAAAAGTGGCGCCTTCTGAAGAAAAGTGTGGCGATACTGAGCCTCTCAGCAGTGAAGAGGAAGATGAAGAAGAAAAAAGCTTAGAGTCCGACGGTGATGGGGAAAGTACTTCAGAGCGTAGCAGTGAGTCTTCTTCCAGTCCCAGTGGGCCCACAGATGAGTCAGTGAGTCTCCCACACGTTTTCCTCTTGGACTATTTATTTATACCGAATAAATGCTCAATTGGTGATATTTACAGGAAGAGGATGCTTCTGAAAATAACTCTGAGATGGAGATCCACAACAATGAAGATGTAACAGTGTCTCCAATCATGGAAACCGTACCCGCTGATAATCTGGAGATGGAGGTTTATCATCATGAAGATGATGTTGTGTCTCCAATGACGAAAAACGTTGTCGTGACGACGGGCGTGATTGTTCCCAAAGAATCTTTGCTAGTCGCACATCCAGCCGCAGGTGTCGTTTTCGATCCTCCATTTGAGGGTCACGTGTTGATTGGATGATTCAGTGTGCCAGCGAAGTATGCGGAGCTATATACCATGATATGGAGAAGGTATGGGCACATTGCCACGACCAGGAAGGTTGATAGTCGCTTTGCATTGGTTAAGCGCATGGAGGAAACCTTATCTTCAATCCATGACATGTGCGGCGTGACTGGACACACTATTTCTGTAGATGTAATCAAAAGTTGGGAATTCCATCGGGATATGTGTGTGAATTTCAAGTTTAACGCTTCCTGGTTCTGTGAAGGATTTTCCAAAATCCAAAAGCTGCAGACTGAAATGGATGAAGTCCCTTCCGCGGATTTTATTAACCAGCATGAGTCGGAAGTTGAGAGGTTATCCCAGGAGTTGAAGTTGAAGCAGGACGCTCTTCAAAACATGAAGGATGCTTTCTCCAAGAAGAACGGGTTGTTGTTGGACAATTTCCCTTGAATGCTTTTATTTTTTCTGAACCTCCTTTTCTTAGGTTTTTTTTTTTAAAAAGGCAAGAGACGCCTCTTTCATGGTTTTGATTTTCTGGTTTTTTGGATTGATAGATGATTGCTTATTATAAGAGTTTTGGATTATTTTTGGAATGGATTGTTATTCTTGGAACGATGGTACTTGGATCAATTGATATGTTGGAATCCGAATTATGAATGTGAGTAGTACAATTATTCTAGAAAAATTGTGAAACCGTGAATGTTGCATGAAAAAGAGAAAATATGATATGATCTGAAATCTTGGGGTGATTGGGTTATCGATTTCCACTGTCAATACGAATTGATGCTTGTGTACACCTCCAATAAATCCAAAACAATAGGTTGTGTAAACATTGTCTGGCAAAACTTACTCGCTTTAGGGTCTTTCACCAAAACTGAATCTTCATGGCGTAAATCCGAGTTTTTGTGTGACGTCATCCTTGCCGCGAGAAGTCCCCAGTCACTCTTTATTGTCTGAGCAAATTACGAACTTCATGTCTTTCTATCAAATCATCAATGGAAATGGGGAATCGGCTTCCTCTGGCTCCTCCGGTCTCTCGTCCTGATGGTGGAGTAGCAGCGTCTCTGGTGACGGTTGGAGGTGTCACACTTGAAGAAACGTTGGGGGTGGTGGCAGCGGTGGCGGCAGCGGCTCGGCTCCAGTGGACCCGGAGGTGTAACGCCTGAAGGAACATTTTCTGCGCCGCTGGTGTTGACAGGTGGCGTATTAATGCCACTGGAAGGAACGTTAATACCAAGTATGATTTCAGCGCTAGTGTTTTCAGGGTTTGTTGCTGATTCGGGCCTGAGTTCTACCATTTTGAGATCGGTACTGAAAAATGGACTTGGAAACTGGAAATTGATATTGCAACCGAGAGATTAATCTCCCACTGTTGTCGCCAATTGTTTGTGGGTGAAAACTGTTTCTGCTGTTTTGGTAATTTTGGGTGTGTGGATGAGAAACAAATCTAAACCCTAAACAATGCACTGCATGAGAGTTCTTTTGATTCGAGAGATCAATCTGTACAATCCTGGCCTAAACCAAGAAATGGTCGTTCCAGGCTTGCTTCGGTCACAAAGTGAAGGAGAAGGGTTGGTCTTAGGGAGGAAGCGAAGAAAGTGTTGAGACCGAGAATGGTTAATTCTCGAAGATGTGGCTTGTTTTATGACTTGTATCGAAAGTGGGCGGCTTGCAGTGAAAAGCTATCAGTTCTTGGTGATTTCTGGATACTATGTTGCTGCCGACCAAAAACTTGTTGTTTGGTGGAAATATGTGAAACCTATTTATACAAGTCATAATAAAACGTACCCTGGTCTCGTAGGAAGTGGGAATGATTGAGTGATAGAGGAGTGGAGTAACATATAACCGTCGGAAACCATGCTTCCATGATGAAGGAAGTGGATCCGTTTATACCCGTTACTTCTTGCCACCACTAAATGTTCCGTTTCCTGACACTTTCTTATAACGGGCGTATTGCACGCCGCACACTGTAAACCGCCATACCAATACCCTGATGAGTATCCCCCAGTTTTGTGACATGTTTGATGTCTCGAGTGTTTTCGTGGAAAACATGTAGCAGCTTGCTACGTGTGGTAAGTCAACGTTAAGAGACTTGCCGCAGGAAAATAGCATGTGGTGCTATTAGGCTTATCTCGGCTGGTCGCCTAAAACTTGCCACAAGCCTGTCAGTTCGGTGGAGAACTTGGACGGCTGAGATTGCATCTCATGAGGAAGGGTAGACATTGATTATGGCCATATCCTGTTGGCGCCTGATAATGGCGAAGTGGCGCCATTGGCATATGCCAATGGTATAGTACCACATTTAGCGCATGCCAGTGGCACTGCGACATGGTTGGCATAGTTCGTGTATGCCAGTGGCATGGTGGAATGGCTGGCATAGCCTGTGCATGCCAGCGGCACGATGGTGTAAGTAGCGCCTGGCGTAGCCATGGTCACTAGATTTTGGTTTATTGGTGTTAGACTCCAATTTGGTGTGGCAACATCAGTTTCAGTGGCCACATCAATCCCATGCTTTGTGGAACATTATCTGGCTTGGTTGGCGTAGCAACTTTGCCTAAATTAGGGTTTCGGCATGCCGAAACCCTAATTAGCGCATATGGCACGCGGTAGGTGGCCGTGGCATGGCATTTTATACAAACGGTGCCAGAGTCATGCCAGAGGAGCCATAGGCAGGCCACCATGTAGAAGCGGTCACAGGAGCAAATATTTCCACGAGTGGTTGTGGCGTGGCGCCTTTTTTAGGGTTTCCTAAGTCTGCACGGCTTGTGGCATGTTGTGGTCCCGGGGCGGCATAGTTTTGTGCCACGATTAAAAGTTAGGGTTTTATCCACCGCCACTAGAGCATGGCCGCGCTTACGGTTAGGCTAGCCAAAATTGAAGTCTGTTGTGATGCTGGTCACGAACAGAGAGTGGGTTGGTACGTTTTGGCATGTGTACTAGGCATGCCCGCTTGGCATGTGCGCCTGGCATGCTCATTTTGGCATGTTTAGCATGTCGTTAGTATGTTGGCGCGGTTTTTGGGAAGCCAACTTAGTATGGAGACTTCTTGACACAATTTCCACCTCTTTTAAAGCTGTGGCAGGTTTGGAGCAACCTGATTGGTCAATAAAAGTAAGGGGCCGGCCAAGCACGGGCGTGGCCACCCTTTTGGTGTGCGTGGCAGGCTTAATGCGACCTGATTGGTCGACAAGGAATTAGGGCCGGTTGGGTAGCATGGGGCGTGGCCAAGTGGCGCCGGCTAGCCTATGGCATGGCCACGCTTCCCTCTTTGTTGCTCCTACTCCGCCGCTCTGTTTATTCTTTGCTTTCTGACTGATTATTTTGTGCAAGGATCTTAACCTTGGTACTTGGAGGTCCGTGCTGCGAGTGAACACAAATCCGTCATGCCATACCAATATTAATTAAGGGTTCTGCCGGGGAACATAAGCACAAGAAAATTACTCGAGAAGCTCAAAGCATCTGTGAGTAATGCAGCTAGGAGCTTATACACTCATTAGGCTCTATACTAGTGGACAATTCATCTAGGAGCTTGAGTTTCAATATAGTATGAAGAGAGACATGGGCACTCATCAGATTTTGATATATTCTCCAAATTCCCTGCGGAATATAGACATATCAATGTCTACTACATCTTATGCCCGGTCAGGTGGATAGACTTTTACGAATTTAGCCTTGAACTAAAAACCACCATCAACACCCTTCTAACGAAGCTTTCCAGCAGAGTAATGACAGAAAAAGAACAATTGTGGGTGAAACTTCTAGAAGCGAAATACTACCACGACTCGAACCCTTTTGAACCGTCGAGAAACTATGAACTCTCTTGGATCTGTTCAAGCATCCAAAAAGGTCTCAATATTATAAAAGGAAATTTCATCTTGCAAGTGAAAAATGGAGCTAATACGAAGATTTGGGAAGACGATTGGATACCTAATACGGATAGAATAAATAAACCAAGTGATAGAGTTGACCCTTTGCCGCAAAAAGTTCAAGAGTTATTAAATAATGAAGGATCCTGGGACACTGGAAAACTAGATGAACATTTTTCGCCATAAATAAAGGAAAAAATATTAGCAATTTCTCCGAGTAAAGATAAGGGAGACATGATCAGATGGAAACACCATCAATCTGGGGCTTTCACGGCAAAAAACATATACAACTACCTCATCAATCAAAATACAGATAATGATAAGAATATTGATTTCCCTTGGAAAAAATTATGGAAGCTGAAGGCAATCCCTCGGATTAAACTATTTATTTGGAAACTAGTTCAAAAAGCGCTACCGACCACTAGTAGACTAGCAGCCCACAACTCTGAAATATCTCATGAGTGTCCTTTGTGTAATATCCAATCGACAGAAACAGAAGATTATCTATTTAGAAAGTGTCATTTCGCTAGATCGATTTGGTTTGGCTGCTATATGGACGATGTTAATTCGCAAATTAACACAGACTCTATTAGCAAATGGGTTGAAATATGGATATCAGATCCTAAATTTTCACAATTTTGTGAACAAATTGCAACAATCCTCTGGTTTATTTGGAAATATAGATGTGATGTGGTGTTTAGGAAAATCACCCCAGATCCAATTTCATTGATTCAAAAAATTTAGAATTTCATCCAGTCTTCAACGTATAATAAAGAGGTCAAAAATAAAGATATCCAAAAAAAAAAGAAAGCATCTAAACCTTCTTGGAACAACATCAAGGCGGATTGGATAATCTTCACAGATGCGTCGTATAATAAAGAGAACTTATCCATGGGATATGCTTTCATTCTCTACTCGGTCGATCAAGAAGCCTTTATGCATCTTTCTGCAGGTTTGGATTGGGCGTCTTCGGTTTTTCACGCAGAAGCAAAAACACTTTTAAAAGCTTTAAAATTGCTGGAAGACAATATACTTTCTAGCGTCTTTATTGCTACAGATTGTAAAGTGCTGGTGGATTCTATCAACAAAAAAGGAACTGGTGCTTCGTGGGCAGCAGAGAATACTATAGAAGAAACTTTGTTTATTCTAGGTAAATTACCACAAACTAAGGTAAAATATATAAGCAGAGATCACAATGCAACAACGGACTCAGTGGCAAAAGAAGCAAGGATCAGAAAACTACAACACATGTCAAAGCATTTGCATCAGCAAGTGCAAAAAGAAAGCATTATTTCTAAAAAAAAAAAAAAAAAAAAAAAAGCCTTCTGTATTATATTGTTTCCTTAATATTACTTTTTCCGTCAAAAAAAAAAAGTAGTTATTATTTTATGATTTTTGTTAGAGGGAAAGGAAAAAACAGATTCGAGGAGAGCAAAAATTGGGGTTGACTCGTTAACTAATTCCAGTTTTATATATAGTTATGAGTCGGACGTAGTTACCCTTACTCTTCCGGTTTCTGCCTACCTGTGTCCTCAAACTTTCATTAAACCTGTTTCGTAATAGCTCCTAAGGTTTAACGAACAATCCCAGCGAACATAAATGGTTATTCAATTTTTGCAATGATGATACTTAGGTTCAGAATTATAATACGATCAACTTGATCAGACATGAAGCAGCCGAATAAAGAGGTCAAATATTTGGATTAATTAAACTCTCCAAGTTCGACTTCATCTGTACCTTTAAGAGTTCTTCCTCCTCCCTGATGAAAAGCAAGATTGATTTTGATCGTTAGATATTGGGCTAAGATATTAAGACAAGAATAGGGGAGAGAAGTAGTATATTTGATGTAGTTTTGAAGCATAACAACAATAATAATAATGATGAACATACTGGTACATAATAGAAACCAATGAAGAGAAATTAGAATACTCTTCTTTTTTTGAAGAAATAAGATATATTAAAAACAACTAACCAACTTGGTCACCTGAGAGGCTTACAATATTAGTGTCAGAGATAGGTAAAGTTGGTTGTTGTAACATCAATTTATATTTATCCACTAACAAAGACCGATAAATACAATAAGGAGCAACAAAGTACTCCAATTAACACTACGCACATATTTTCTTGCTTCTTTAGCTAGAGTATCTGCAACGCTATTAGCTTCCCTTGGGACATACTCAAATCCCAAAAAATTATCGCATTGAGTAGCAATTTTCTTCGCTTCGTTTAGAATAGATTCACATTGCCAGAGAATTCTATTGCTTGTGCCATTCAAATAATCCACCACTCTCTTACAATCTCCTGCAATGCTAAATGCCGATATCTTTGCTTCTTTTTCCCAATTGGCTCCTTCAGAGTTGCAACTGCTTCTGCCTCTTCTGCACTGGAAGTACTTTTGGGTCCTGCTCTTGCTCCTTCCATAGTACCTGCATGATTACGAACAACAATGGCAACTTTGTATTAGAATTAGCATCCAACTTCCAAGAAAGCATCCACATTAACTTTCAACTCATTTAGACTGGAGCGGCCCATTGAGGTTGATTGTGTAATGTGTTTACCACCCTTGGAAATAAAACATTTGGGTTAAGAAGTTCAGCTCTAGGTGTCCAAAACTGAATGTGCCTCTGAATAGTGAGGGATGTCGTAATTGAGGAGCTAGCCTTATCCCTAAACACCCTGTTACACCTCTCCTTCCATATAAACCAACATTTTGTTCTTTGCAAATTGCAGAAATGCCTTGAGCAACTCCATTCATCCAAGAGCAAAAATGTTCCTTAAAAGAGGCATTAGAATGAACAGAAAGAAGTGAAGGACAAGGAGGCAACATCCAAATAGATTTAGCAAAATGACATTCAGAGAATAGATGTTCCATTGTCTCATCTTCTGTTTCACAGAAAATACATCTTGAAGAGGCTTTTCTAGTATATCTAGACAAGGTATCATTAACAGGTAAAGCATTATTCAAACATTTCCAAATGAACAATTTGATCCTTTGCGAAACCTTTAGGTTCCATATCTTTTTCCAAAAAGTTTTAGAATGCTCATTACTCCCTAACGACATAGAAGGATCATTAAGTTTAGCATACATAGACTTAACAGTGAAGTTACCATCCCTAGTTAACTTTCATCTTATCCTGTCTTTATGTAACAAATTGTCAGTATTGCAAAATAAGTTGATGTTCAAAATTTTAGAGATAATAACCAAAGGAAAACAAGACTGAAGAGTAATTAAATTCCACTTATTGTTGCAATCAATTAAGTCTGCAACAAGTGTTAGATTAGAATACTCTTCACTTCATACTAGTTCTAACATGTTTAGAGATCAATGCCGTCAGCAACACTTTATTGACATTCCAACTAACAAAAGAAGACTTGCGACAACAAAGGAATATCAGACAAGATAATATTAGAACTCTCCATCTTATTTTTCCTGATTTCCTCTCTTAATTTTTCATGGCTGAAGGAATAGTCACACCTGCAATGATGAATCAAAGTAACACCAACGTAAGACAAATTAAAAAAAAAAAAAAAAAAATTAGCCACAGCACATATATGATAAAATCTTTCTACAGTAAAGGAAGTATGGAAGATCAAATTATTGATCGATCAAAATATTTTAATTTTTAATTATCAGTACTTACTTCCACATTTGATTCCATGGGGGAGATCCTTGCCACAATACTGAGCAACATAGAGCACTTTTTTGATGCTAACATAATTCTCAATCTGAGGAGTAACATGTTGACAGACACAAGGAATATCAACTCCCCGAACAACATCACAACATCCTCGAGATGGTCGGAACTTTGGTCCAACCTTCGAAACATATTGAGCACACCGGCTAGTCAGTCCTTCGAGATCGCCATCACATCCATCAGCTGAAACTCCATTAGTACTGGTAGCTGCTAATACTACAACCATCAATACTGCAAACCCAAGAAACCCGACCTTTGATGCCATATTCTTTCTTGTACTACTAGATTATACTACGATAAATGATACTTCTATATTTCTTTGTTTGTGTAGGTTTTGCGATATATATAGGAAATGAAAGGCTCGGACAGAGGGGTAATTAGGCTGTACACTTCAACTTTATACATATTAAACAAAAGTAGAAAACAAAATGAAGTTAAAACCGGTTGAGTTCGAAAACATTCCAGTTAGAAAAAAAAAAAATGATCACTGACGGATAGTAACAAATCTACGACTCTAGTGATATTTCTATAATAATCATGCGGTTCTAAAGAGTAAAGACTAGAGAAAAAAGATCAATAAAAAAAATCTGTGTTAGTTTTTTTTTTAGGGTTTTTTATTTTATTTTTGAATAAAGTTGAGGGTATTAAAGAAATAATTCTCACCCGTGACAAAAGTAGAAAACAAAATGAAGTTGTTGAGGCAGTTAGGTCGGGCAAATGAGAGGGAAGTGCTGTTTTGGAAATTGGAATTAAGGTGTGTAGGACAGACAGACCGACAAAGAATAAAGAAGAAAAACAGGGATTGTGGGAGTGTCACAAGTCACGACCTGGGTCAAGGTCAATGGTCGTGAAAAAGTTGAGATGGATCATGCCATCATATTCATGGGAAATAAGAAATAAGTTGAGATGGAACCAAGGTTTGAAAAATGAGTCACGACCTGGGTCAAGGTCAATGGTGGTGACGTGAATAGAAGAACGTCATTCACTCATTTGTGAAAATTGGCCTTTTTGATTTGATTTTGGACCCATAAGCTTTAGCAATGCCTCATACGAGTTAATTTCCACAATTTCGGCTAACAGACTGAAAAACAAAAAAGTTCTTGACAAGATAATTGCTCCGAACCGGTTAGCATTCATCTTGAAAAGATAAATAATGGATAATACTCTTAAAACTAAAATCTAGATAGAGTTTAAAGTCTCACAATTGTGTAGACTGTGTTCTTTTCATTCAGTATATATATGAATACAGATACAGGTTGTTACGAACAATTCAATCCTAATCTATACAAGTCAGTCGATAATACAGGAAGAATAAACTTGTTACAACAACCACAGAAACTTTGGACTTGGACTTATTGGTTAACTTAGCTGAAATACACCGGAAGACTTGCTCTTGTTTGTTAAATGTTGTTGTTCCGTGGCTGCATAGCTGCTGGTAGACTATTGTGACATATACACGTCCAATACCCGCTCAAGTTGGAGCGGGCAAAGAATGAGGTTGAACGCCCAACTTGCGGACAAGTGTCGAAATTGATCCACTCCCGGTGGCTTGGTGAAGAGGTCGGCTAATTGAGCTACTGATGGTATATGTGTGGGTTTAATAAGGCCAGATAAGAGCTTTTCGCGAACAAAATAACAATCTATTTCTATATGTTTAGTTCTTTCGTGAAAAACTGGATTTTCAGAAATATGAATAGCCGCTTGGTTGTCACAATACACCGGAATAGGCTTGGGAATAGAGACACGAAGATCAGAGAATAAATAATGCAACCATTGCAATTCAGAAGTTAGCCTGGCTAGAGCCCTATTCTCTGCCTCAGCTGAAGAAAGTGAAATTGTTGGTTGTTTCTTGGATTTCCAAGATATAGGACTATCTCCTAACATTGTAAAATACCCTGTCGTTGAGCGACGAGTAGTTGGGCAACCTGCCCAATCAGAATCAGTGTAACCAGCAAGAGAAAGTGAGCTAGTTGCAGAGAGAAAAATCCCATGACTAACGGTTCCTTTGAGATAGCGAACCACACGATAAGCAGCATCCAAGTGACCAGAACAAGGTTGTTGCATAAATTGACTTAAATAATTGACAGAATAAGTGATATCAGGGCGAGTTACCTGAAGATATAGGAGTCGACCAATTAATCGTCGATAAATACTTGGATCAGGTAGAGGGTCTCCTGAGGTTGGTAGTAATTTAAGGTGTTGTTCCATAGGGGAAGCAGCAATCTTAGCTCCTAAAAGACCAGAATCCTGAACAGTGTCAAGAATATATTTACGTTGTCCAAGAAAAATACCTTTTGGAGAACGAGAAACTTGAATGCCCAGAAAATATTGCAAACGCCCAAGATTTTTGAGCGGGAATTTGGCTTCCAGTTTATGTTTCAGCTCTTGAATAGCCAAGTCATTAGTACCTGTAATAATAATATCATCGACATAAACCAAAACATAAATAGAAATTGTTCCTGAATGAAAAGAGAAAAGTAAATAATCAGCACGAGATTGTATAAAACCTTCCTCAAGTAAGGCCGTAGAAAATTTAGCAAACCATTGACGAGAGGCTTGCTTAAGGCCATATAGAGATTTATTGAGTTTATAAACACGAGTATCTCCCTTTTTCTGAAATCCTGGAGGAAGTTTGATGTAGATATCTTCATTAAGATCGCCTTGTAAAAAGGCATTGTTGACATCAAGTTGATGGAGAAGCCAATTGAGGATGGCAGCAATAGACAACAAAACACGGACAATAACTAATTTAGCAACAGGAGCAAAGGTATCATGATAATAAATACCTTCCCGTTGTGTGTATCCTTTGGCAACCAGACGTGCCTTATGACATTCAATTTCACCATTCGGCTTATATTTAATCTTGAATACCCATTTACAGCCAATGGCAGATTTTCCAGGAGGAAGAGTAGTTATAGTAAAAGTATCATTATCTTGTAGAGCAGTGTGCTCTTTGACTATGGCATCACGTCACTCTAGAATTTTAATAGCTTCCGTAAACGTGCGCGGTTCATCATTAGCAATAACCAAAGAGAGAAAAGCACGATGTTACGGAGTGAATTTATCAAAGGAAATGTAATTTGTAAGAGGATAAAGTGAATTAGATGTACATTTGTTAACGAAGCAAATGTAATCTTTCAAGTGAGAAGGGCGATGATGTTCCCTGGTCGATCTTCGTAAAACAGTATCTTCGGCAGAAATAGTAGGATTAGAAACTACTACATCGGTAGTGATGGCAGGAGAATTGGACAAGGGAGTAGATTCAATCCCTGTAGAAGTATTAGTATCACCCGTAGTTTGGGTGAATGAAGTAGAATTATCACGAGGCAAAGCAGGTGAGATGATAGTGGATGGTGCACCCAACACAGGAAGTGTTGGAACTACAGACGTGTAGTCCTCATAGAAAACATCAGGTTCTATAGAGGTTGAAATTATATTGTCATATGTCAATTTAGCATCTTTGAAAGGAAACAGATGCTCATGAAAGACAACATCTCGAGACACAAAGGTGGTCTTCGTGGCAATATCTAAAACAATGTAGCCTTTGTGATTGTAGGGATATCCCAGAAATACACCAGGCTTAGCTCGTGGATCAAATTTAGAGGTGATCTTTGTGTTCCGAGCATAACACAAACAACCAAAAATACGAAGACGACGGTAGTTAGGCACCGTACCAAGGAGAACTTCATGTGGAGTTTTATGTTGCAAAACAGGAGTAGGCATTTTGTTAATGAGATAACATGTCGTGATTAAACATTCACCCCAATAAGTGATGGGTAAATGTGGTTGAAAACGAAGAGCTCGTGTGACACTAAGTAGGTGACGGTGTTTTCGTTCGACAACACCATTCTGTTGAGGAGTGGAAACACAACTCCGTTGATAATGAATACCACGGTCTTTAAACCATGTTTGATTTCTCGGGATAGAAATTCCGAGCCATTATCAGACTGTAGTCTTTGCAAGGTATAAAGAAAAGGAATTCGAGTACCAGTAGATATGTGATCAATTTTGTTAGAATATTGAGTGATAACAAAATTAAAAAAATACTGGAGAAATTTAAAAGTCTCACTTTTGGTGTGCATGAGATAACCCATGTACAACGGGAAAAATCATCGACTATTGTGAGAAAATACTTTGCACCAGTAAGTGATGGTGTCACAAAAGGACCACATATATCAAAGTGAATAAGTTCAAAACAACGTGTTGAAAATAATAAAATTTTATTAAACGATAAACGGATTTGTTTAGCCAAAGGACAGACATCACAAAAGTGAGAAGAACTGGACTTAATATAATCAAAAGTACGACATAGGAATTTAAAACGTTCTAAGCTAGGATGACCTAGCCGACAATGCCAAACATCGGCAGACGCTTTATTACATAAGACTCTAGGCGTGACTGACTGTTGTGGATGAACTTGGAGATGATACAAGCCGGAGATCAAATCTGCCTGACCAATCACTTGTTTCGTGACTCGGTCCTGAAAGAAACAAACATTGTCCAAAAAATAAGCAATACAATTGGTTTGGCGAGTTAAATGACTCACAGAAATAAGATTGAATTTGAAATTAGGAATGTGGTGCACATTCAAAAGTTTAAGTATGGGAGAGAAAACAACTTCGCCAATATGCTTAACAACGGAGAATAAACCATCCGGTAATTGCATTTGAATCAAAGACTGGACAGGCATATATGACGTAAAATATTGCAAAGAGTTACAGATATGGTGTGTTGCACCACTGTCTATGAACCATGGATCAACAAAAGACGTGGATAGAGTCATACCTGCAAAGTTGACACGGGGTTCAATCGGTGCGGATTCTAGTGCAGGGTTGATCAAAGCTAGAAGACGAGCATATTGATCAGCAAATAGTGTTGGAATAGATGGATGAATGGCATATGTATCAGCTGTCACGGCTGTAGCAGTAGCAACAATTTGCAGATTATTATTGGATGGAGGTAGAGAGTTGTTGGTGGTAGGAAATCCATGAAGACAGTAGCATTTGTCTCGAATGTGGTCGTGTCTGTTGCAGTAATCGCAGTGTGGGCGCTGGCGTTTGTTCTGGATTACCGGAGCACGAGAGGTTGATGGAAAGTGCCGATTAGAACTGAGAGCAGCAGCGTCGGCGTCAGCCGGTTAGCGGGAGCAAAGAAGTTATGTTCTGTTGTTCTTCTTCCTGTTGAACCAGGTTGAAGATGCGCAGAGCAGTAGGGAAGGGTTCCATAGTCAGTACTTGACTGCGAAGATTTGAGAATCTATCGTGGAGACCCTGCAAAAACTCCATGGCACGATCCCTCTCCAGCCTTTCCAACATGTGCTTTCCAACACCACAAATACAAGCTTCCGTAGAAGCGACCAGAGAACCATACTGGTCCCAAAGTGTTTTTATTTTTGTATAGTAGAGTGAAACATGCAGAGATTCCTGCTTGATGGAAGCAATTGCTGATTTCAAACGAAATAGAATTGGAGCATTGGATACACAAAACCTTACCTGCAAGCCCTTCTAGATAGCATAAGAAGAAGCTGCATAGATACAGCTTGCGCGGATATCTGGGTGAACAGAATTGAGAATCCAACTTCCCACTAGGTCGTCACAACGTTTCCAGCAGCGATGGGTGAGATCATCTTCTGGAGGTGGTAAGGAGCCATCGACAAATCCCAATTTTCCTTAGGCATTCAATGCCTCGGTAATTCCTCGAACCCAGGCACCATAGTTATCAACTTGAAGCAATAGAGAGAACAGAATAGTAGCTGGATTATCAGAAGGGTGTATAACATAGGGATCAAGGATTCGAGAGTTGCTGGTATTGGCATGGTTTGAGTTGTGAACTGGAGAGTTTGGGGAGGATTGATATGATTCAGGCATGGTTAAAAATCTAGATAAAAGAGAGAGACGGAGATGAAGCGGAAGTTTTAAAATTAGGGTTCCTAGGATCTACAAGGATACCATCTTAAAACTAAAATCTAGATAGAGTTTAAAGTCTCACAATTGTATAGACTGTGTTCTTTTCATTCAGTATATATATGAATACAAATACAGGTTGTTACAAACAATTCAATCCTAATCTATACAAGTTAGTCGATAATACAGGAAGAATAAACTTGTTACAACAACCACATAAACTTTGGACTCAGACTTATTGGTTAACTTAGCTGAAATACACCGGAAGACTTTCTCTTGTTTGTTAAATGTTGTTGTTCCGTGGCTGCATAGCTGCTGGTAGACTATTGTGACATATACACATCCAATAGATACAGTGTTGCTCATGAAATGTTGCATTTTATGAACATTAGTAAATCCTATAAAAAGATACTCAGCCTTAAAACTTGATTTATCTAAATCTTTCGCCAAAATGGAGTGGAATGTTATTGTTTATATGTTTAGTAAGTTTGGGTTTAGTAAAAAATGGTGCAATATTATCTTTGGATGCATCTCAACCGTTATTTCAACAATTCTTCTAAATAAGGTGCCAAGACTACAATTTAATCCTTCCGGGGTCTACAACAACGAGGTCCTTTATTCCCATATTTGTTTATCACAGTTCTAGAATGTTTATATATGCTGACTAAAATAAAACCTTATCAGGGATGCAGAAGTTAATCTATTATATCATATTTGTTATTTGTAGATGAATGCTTTATATTTTGTAAAGCTGATATTACTTAAATTAGGCCACTGATGAGAATTCTAGATAATTTTAGTATATCTTTTAGGCAGAATATAAATTATCACAAGTCTTGAGTATATTTTAGTAAAAAGTGCACCATAAACATATGAAGATTATGTCCAAAATGCTAAGAATTCAAAGAATATCAAAAGATGAACAATATTTAGTAGACATAGAGCTTTAGATTTGTAGTCTTTACTTGATAAAACTTATAGGACTCTCAATGGCCAAAAATTATCTCGGGAAGGTTGTATAGTACTTATAAACTCAATATTATCTGTTTTTCCATGTTACCAAATGCAATGTTTTGAATTTTCTTCCTTCGTTTGTTGACGGTGGATCTTTGACGAAGGCTAAAATTGTAAAATTATAGTTTTGTGTATTTCTGACCTAGTTTCAGACGAATATACGAAATTCGTATTTTATGATTTAGACATGAAAACTCATGTACCCTCTTCAGAGAAAAAATACGTGACGACAATTATTGGAGTCTCTCAGCTGAGCTTTCAATATTCCCCGCATTTCATCATTTATATTGAGCAATTTCAATATATAATGCTCAATTGCAATATCCACTTCTGTATAAAATCAAAAACGATTGGACGGCTCTTTAGTATAGAGCGATAACGTCTTCAGGATGTCGCCAATGTTCCCTGACTATATATAATATATATGTATAAAATCTTAATTATTGGACGACTCTTAGATGGATTGACCACTAGTATAGAGTGATAACGTCTTCAGGATGTCGCCAATGTTCCCTGACTATATATAATCATTGGACGACTCTTAGATGGATTGGCCAGTAGTTCAGAGCGATAACGTCTTAAGGATGTCGCAATGTTCCCTGACTATACAGAATAAATGTTCAGAATGAGTACGGCGCTTTTACTCGATTCTCGAATAAATGTGTAATATTTATTAATTGAATTCCTAGAAAATATACGATTTTCACCACAATATTCTATTACTTCAATTCACGGCTTTTCTTAGCTAAATTCCATGGATTAGTAATAAGTATGCATCTTTCGGGCATATTGGCTACCATCGAGTAAGCCCCGAGAAAATAGTGCGGGTGTACTTAGTAATAATGCACAAACGGGCACTCAAAATATGGACGAAATGAGGATATGGAGAGCTAAGCAAAAAATAAATAAAAGGAAAATAAAATAAATACAAAAAGAGGCGCGGGACCGGGCACACCGGCCGGCCATGCCGTGGCCGGTCCCGCACCTCTCCGCTTCTTTTATTTTACATTATTATTCGGGCCGCGAGTTATAATCCCAACGGTGTCACTATCCATGGACAAAAACTCCAACAAAATAAAATGTTCACAAAAACCCCATTTAACATAAATTGTCTATATTACCCTTCTAGTTTAAATCACCCCAACTAAAAAAAAAATCAACCTCACTTTTAATTTTTATTATATTATCACCAACAACAACAACCCACCGCCATCAACTAGCAACACCACCGACCACCATCCGCCGCCGACCACCACCATCGATCGTTGCCGACCACCACCATCACCGACCTCCGGTCGCCACCCACCACCGCCGCAAACCACCACCCACCACCACCGCGCCACCACCGCCACCAATCACCGTCGTCGTCGCCGCCGTCCACCACCACCACTGCGCCACCACCACAGACAACCTCCGCCGATGACCACCACCGCACCACCGCCGCTGACCACCACCACAGACCACCGACGACGACCACCGCCGAGCAACACCACCATTATCGCTGGCCACCACCATCACCAACCAGCCGCCACCTCCACAAAAAATGAGTTTCATTGATCAGTATTCAACAAAATGAGAAAAAAAAATGATGAAACCAAACAGAAAAAATGATGAAACCAAAATTGGTGAAACCAAAATTTGGTTTCATCATTTTTCCACATATTGTTATTTCACCAACACAACTTCAATGATGAAACCAAACACGCCGACTTCCAAGTCAGGTCGAATAAACTAGAAAAAAATCAGGTGAAACCAAAATTTGGTTTCATCATAAAAGAAATGAGAAGGAAGAAAGAAGAAAAAATGAAACACAATAAGATGAAACCTACAATAAGATCAACTGCACCACCCCCATCGTCGCCACAACCACCAGCACCACAACCACCACTATAATTACCTCCTCAACTAAAATTAGTTTCAACAAAAAATAATCCACATGTGTCTCACCATCAAAAATTGGTTTCATAGAGATAAATATTCAACAAAATGAAAAAAATACAATGAAACCTAATTAGGTTTCATCATTTTTCCACATTTTGTCATTTAACCAACATAACATCAATGATGAAACCAAACCCGCCGATTTCCAAGTCAGACCTAATAAACTAAGCAAAAATCAAGTGAAACCAAAATTTGGTTTCATCATAAACTTAATTTTCATCATTAAAATCTTTGGCTTCAAGATAGAAAATAGGAAAGTTTGATGAAACCAAGTTTGGTTTCATCATAGATTTACTATTTTTATCAACCAAAACTGTCAGAATTTGATGAAACCAATTTGAAGGTATTGGTGATAGTTTTAGATGATAGAAGGAGGAGGCAGAAGTAGTGTTGGTGGCGGATCTGACATGTAGTGGTGGGAAAAAACAGAAGTAAGAGGAGGCGATGTTGTTGATGGAAAATCAGGACGTAGAAAGAGAAGAAGGTGATGATGGTGAATGGAGGAGACGGAGGTATTGTTGGTTGCGAATCTGGAGATAGCGGCTGGTTTAGTGGTGGCAAAGCTACTGTTGGTGATAGATCTGAACATAAAAGTAGAAGAAAAGAGAAGGAGGTGTTCGTGGAGAAGATGGAGGTGTTGTTGGTAATGGATCTGGACATAACGGCTGGTTTGGTGGTGGCGGAGCTATTGTTGGTGATATATCTGAACATAAAGTAGAAAAAAATAGACTGAGGTGTTCGTAGAGGATACGGAGGCGTTCGTGGAGGAGACAGAGGTGTTGCTGCTGGTGGTGATGGAGGTATTGCTGCTGGTGTTCATGGAGATATTTGTTGCTGCTGGTGGTGATGGTGGTGGGGAGAAGGAGACGAGAGAAAGAAGAAGAAAGAAGAAGAAGAAGAAGAAGAAGAAGAAGAAGAAGAAGAAGAAGAAGAAAAAAAAAAAAGATAAAAAAAAGGGTATGTTTGGCTTTCTTTTAAGTAATAAAAACTAAATTTGCTCATTATTATTTGACCTGGGGTTTTTGTGCCACTTTTTAATCAAATGGTTTTTATTTATTAAAAATAATATGGCTGGATGTTTTGTACCACTAGTTTGGTCACCTTGGTTTTTTATGACTAGTTTTGTTATTCTATAATTCTTGACTCCCCCAATCGAGCAAACCCTCGGTTTACCATATTTTGTTAAATATTGCTCAATTCTAGCCTACAAATCAAATGGTCACATGACTAATTACTAGGTCTTTTTTACCAGTAAATATTAAGATATCGTTATTTTAATATTCTAAAATATTAGATGTTCAAGCAAGTAACCTACTTGCTCATTCAAGCAAAATTGAGAGTTTTAGTCAAGATCAAAATTCTTTTGAAAATATTGGATGATCGACCAATGGGATATTGATGCTCAGAGAAATTGGACAAATTAATATAATATTATTTCGTCTAGCAATTAAAGGATAGCAAAACCGAACATTAACTATCAATATTAAAATATTGATAGAAAAACCGAACATTAACTATCAATATTAAAATATTGATAGCTGGATCAATATGAAAATTAATGGTGCTTAGACCTAATTAGAATTAACATTAAGAAACCCTAATTTGGCAAGCGATGGATCAAGGAGATGGACGACTAACCAATGGGTAGAGAGACCGGTCGACCAATGGATATGAAGATCGGCCATTACTGATGGTAGGACCGGATAGGCGACATATGGATGATTGTCCAATTGGTGTAAAGAGGATATACCAAAAATAGATGCATGGGATTAATTGGATGATTAATCAGTACATGTGATGAACCGGCCATGGTGGCTAGAGGGAACGACCAAGACCGGCCATGGTAGTGCACTGGCCACAATATCGACGGTCGTCCATTCCTGAGAATTTTGGAATTTTTTGTGGTCCTCCGAACATTATTTTTATATTTTTAGAAGAGTTTGATCTTGACTGAAACTCTTGATTTTGCTCTGATGAGGAAGTATGATTTTGTTCTAAAGACCAATATTTAAATTTATTAAAATACTAATATTTAGATATATTATATGGTATAAAAACCTAATGGTTGCCGGGTCACTTGCATTGTAGACCATATGATAATTGAGCAATATTTGACAAGATATGAAAAATCAAGGAAGTTGATCTAATGAGGGAGTCCTTGATTAAGGGAATAATAATATAATAAATAAAAAGTGAACGCGCTCCTCTTTTTTTATTATTATTACCATTTTTTCCTTTCTCTCTTTTATATCTCCTTTGATGAGTCTTCCATATCCTCGTTTGTTCATGGTTTTGGGTGCTCGTTTGAGCATTGTTATTACATACACCCACGCCATTTTCTCGGGGCTTAACTCGACGGTGGACGGTATGCCCGAAAGGCGAATATTCATTAGTAATTCATATGATTCAAATGAAAAAATCTATGAATTGAAGTAATAGAATATTTTGGGGAAAATAAATATTTTCTAGGAATTCATTGGTTGAATGTAGCGATAGACTTTATTTATAAGTCGCTTCATACTAGTAGGCAATTTATCTAGAAGCATTATATTCATTCAAGAACAGGGTACATGATGGCAGTAATACCGTACCTGTTCTGAATAATACAACCAACACTAGTGACACCCTGAAGACATTATTGCTTTATACTGGTGGTCAATCCGTCTAGGAGTTATCCAATCATTCTCAATTTTATACATAAGCGGATACTGTTATAGAGTATATATGATGAAATATGCAGAAATATTAAAAGTTCATAAGAAAGACTGATATTTTCGTTACATATTTGTGCTTTGAATAGGTTACATGATCGATCGGAGATCATTGTGAAAAGAGCTTTCGTACCTG
Organism: Papaver armeniacum; assembly: GCA_023531295.1. NCBI lineage: Eukaryota > Viridiplantae > Streptophyta > Magnoliopsida > Ranunculales > Papaveraceae > Papaver > Papaver armeniacum. Next base: position 107,761 of record JAJJWW010013166.1, read on the forward strand.
AATTATAAAATATGAATTTTGTATATTCGTCTGAACCCGGGTCAGAGATATACAGAACTATGATTTAACAATTTAGCCTTCGTCAAAAATCCACCTTCCACAAACTCAAATGTTTGAAATTTCGGAAATTTCGGCCTTGTAATATGGGATTATAGAGAGAAAGACTCAAGAATCTAAAATCCAACTAAAATGAAATTAAACTTTAATTTTCACTAGTTTAAATAAATGAGGGAATAGAAAACTTAACCTTTGTTTTCAAGATCGTTAAAATATCTCTTCTAAATCCATTATACAAATAGCAGACTAGTCGGGGTTAATATTTTAGTTCACTCATAGTACTATATTTATCCGAAAGAGGTTTAGTGAATATTGTTGGATATTTTTCAAAACATATGCATTTTTTTGCCGCTACAATGGGCAATCCCATGGGGTGTCATCCCCCGAGTTTATGGTCGACCTGCCCTGGGTCAAGAAGGCAGGGTTCTAGCAGAGTGCGAGACATCATCTCGTCAAAGTAGTCAAGATGATTCTCATTCAAACACATCAACAAAAAAAATTCTTATTGTTTTCTTTCTCTTCTAATAGGATTATCATAAACCTTTATATAGTATGTTCTTGGTCGGATAAAGGAAGTACAATCCTTGAATTCGATTAAGGTGTTAGAGGTTCTTTGAATCATGAAGGTATAGTTCATTGACCTGTTAATTATCTGAAAAGATGTAACCAGATACATATATTAAACGCCACATGTTGTATAAGGTAGTGAATTTACCCATAACAACTCAAGTATACCTCGTAAATATCGACTGAAATTACAACCTAGATAGTATCGGTGATTCCATTCGTTAATATACAACACAAAGAAAACTCGCAACTATTTGAAACATCCCAAACATGATTATAAATTTTTTTTCTAATGTCCCAATTATTTCATCATCCAGTAACTTTATCTTTATGCTATATATCATATATATCGGCTTAAAGTCTAAATTATAGTATAAGATTACTTTAGTAGAATTACTAATGAGAATTACCAATGAGTTTATGATCATCCAATCACTCAACATTGAAATTATTAATTGATGAAGTATATCCCCAACTTAATTATTAAATTCTTTCTTACAAACTTGATTATTTTATATAGTTTTTATGAGTTTTGAATCTACCGAGGATTAGCTTCAAATCCAGGTCATCCAATAACTTTATCAATTTATTATATATCGGCTTAAAATATGAATTATTAATTAAGAAAAAAAAAAAGATTTAGAATTTGGAGATCGTAGAAGTGATAGAAAATAGAAGTGGTAGAAAACATTAGTAGAATTACCAATGAGTTGCAATATCCAAACGAAATCATTCATTCACTCAAACATTGAAATTATTAATTGAAGGGAGTACATGACTAGATTGATACAATAATAATCAGAATATTAGAAATTCTCCCATCTTATTTATCTTGGGTTCCTCTCTTAATTAGTTTCTTTTCATGGCTGGAGGAATACTCACACCTGCAACGGCACAAAGTAACACCAAAATATAAGACACAAGACACATCACATACGTGCAGGAAGATATAATAAAATCTTCTACAGTAAAAAAAAAAAAGTAATTATAAAGATCAAAATATTTACAATTATGAGTACTTACTTCCACATTTGGTTCCACGGGGAAGATCCTTGTGACAAAATTGAGCAACATAAATCACTTTCTCAATGCTAACAACTTGCTCGATCTCAGGAGTAATATATTGACAGACACAAGGAATATCAACTTTCTGAATAACATCGCAACATCCTTGAGTTGGGGGTGTCTTTGGTGCTGCCTTGAAGACAAAAGGAGCACACTGAGAGACCAGTCCCTGGATATCAGCATCACATCCATTAGCTGAAACTCCATTATTAATGTTACATAATGCTGAAACTCCATTAGTACTGTTACACAATGCTCTAACTCCAGTTCTACTGTCAAACGATTCTGAAACTCCAATAGTACTGTTACACAATAAAACGACTACCAAGACTGCAAAACCTAGAAACCCAACCTTGGATGCCATATTCTTTCTCTTACTGGATTATGATGATTTACTCTATATTTCTTTTTGAGTTTGTAGGTTTTGCAATACTTCTACTACAGTATATATAGGAAATGAAGGCTCATAGGGCGATACTCTTAAGGCATGTAATTCATTCATAAATGGTACCTGCTATTAATTCAAAAGATATGGAATTTATTGGCAATAAATTTTGAAATTAAGAATCAATTGTAAATTTGTACTGTAATTTGTTTTTTGGTATTCCTGATGTTCTGGCTAAACTTACGTTTTAGTAATTATGACGTTCCATGAATGGCATAACGTATGCACGTCAATCAATAAAAAGGGTTTTCCCTATTTTCCACCCCTATTTTTCCTATTTCCGATCCCCTTACACTTTCTACAATTATATTTACTTTTCAATTTTGGTTTTCCCTATTTACCATCCATAAAAGCCAAACTAAGTGTAATCATAATTATTACCAATTTTATTTATCTTCTTCTCCCTAACTAATCAAACAAAAAAGAAAAACCAATGAAATCGTAAGTTGCATATTTAATTGGCAACTAACCAAAAAGTCGTTATTATGAAAGATTCCGTTAATAAAAATCTAGAAAAAAGAACTCAAACCCTAGAAGAATAGAACATCCAAAAAATTATATCAATTCCATCTTATGTGACCAAGATTTAGAGGTCATTGACATCATCAGTAATCTATGTTTTTGTCTTCTTTTTTTTTAATTCTTGAAGAATTGGCCGCCTTTGTTTTCCTCGGAGTATTTTTGGCTTGTCCAATATCGATCACCTTCGACCTTTATGTTTGCCTCCTTCTGATTCGGTTATTCATGAGCGCTCTCTGTGAATCCTCTAGGGGACCATTAATCTATCAAGGGGAGGTATACAACTTTGATGGGCCCAAAACTACCAGACATGAAACCATAAAATGATCACGCCACTACTTCCATTTTAGCACTGGCATTTCTCTGAGACATCCGGAAAAAATTAGCGGCTACATTAATGTAGGGTCCCGGAGCATATACAAGTGGTTTATAGAGTTACGACAATGTTGCCTACAACGAAAGGAAGGAAGAAAACGTGAGCTTCCCTAAAGTCCATGAATGGAAGTTACTTGGTGCTTGAAGATAGTGGTGGATTGTGGACGTGGGGAAGAAGATTTAGTGGCAGGGGTGGAGATGGAGGATAATCTGTAAAGTATTTTATTTATTTTTTTGATTGGTTGCCCAGGGATTTTATTGTTGAGTGTAAATAAAAAGTCAAGAGATGTCACTTAGGATACTTGAAAATTAATGTGGATGGTACATAGGAAAAGTGGGGATGGGAATTTATGTGGATGGGAAATAGGAAAAATGGGGATAGGAAATAGGGAAAACCATAAAAAGATTACATGGGTATGTAAATTGTAATAACAATAATGGATATTTCCGGTCCCGGTCATCAAATTTCAAGGGTACTGCACCAAATGTAAATAGTAATTAATTATTTTCTTTTACCATGCATCAACTGCTCTGTTGATCAAGTCTATCAAGCAGCACCTAACGAACAAATGGCTAATGGTGTTAAATCTATCCTGATATTATTTAGATGGCTTCTATTTTGCAGGAAACAGCAATTGGCTGCGAGGAGGTGCATCATTAGCTATTGACCCGAAGCAAGCTGAAGTGATTGAGAAGCAGTATTATGGGCAAAGAGGAATGGATGGAAAAAGCTACATCTGTAAGGGGACTGCTTGAATGTAATAGCTGCGCTTAATGGGAAATCCGCTGCAGTGAAATTGACAACATACAATCTAGTCTATGATGCACGGGTTATTCTTAATTCTTTGATCTCTGGATATGTACTTACTACTTATGCACATAGAATAAGAAGAAGAAAAAAATTTGGAGAAGATTACTGTACCCAATACAGGTTCAAATTTTTGAAGAAGATTACGTACCCAATACATGTACGTGGGAGAGGTTTTACCATTTAGTAAGAAAGTTGAAGCACAGAATAAGAAAAAAAATCATCATCAACCATGCCTGAAAGAATTTCCTAGTGGGGAAATTCCATCGAATAACAGACAGGATGCCTTTATTAATGTAGTATCATGCACAAGCGGCAAATAGATAGAATATTCAGTGCAAAAAAATTTACATTTGGAACAACAAGGTTGGACACACCACTTTACAACTTCCCAAACACAGTCCAGTGGTCAACAAACATTCACCTTCTGAACTGGGAAATCAAGGGATTCCATTACCTTCACCAGCTTCATTAGAAGATTCCAGTAGACGATGGAATCCGGATTCCTTTCTGTTACCAACTTAAAAGAGTTCAATTCCCCTGTGCCTGAGAAAATTCTGGCTACAGTGTCAGTATCTTTCTTTTTTGTACTGTTGGAGTCCCAGGATTCTTGGTATGGTTCTATACGTGTCAAGATAATGTTTGTTTAGGCAGCAGACTTTTGCAATGATACCTGCGCAGCTTTTACTCTCTCAAATTCTGTACAAGCCTCTGGTGTGTCCTCTTCACTGGGTGGTACTAATTGCCAGAAGAGAGGAAGGTATGTTTCCCACTCTTTCAAAATAAGAGTGCCTCTGCTGCTACCAGTTTTCTCCTACAAAATAATTTTACATTTAAGTTCTCATATTCGTTTCAGAAGAAAAAAGCCTGCAATGATGCCTATTGAACAAGCTCTATATGTAAGTGCTCGATTTGAGTGGATGGACTTACAACATGAGCTTCTATTAGACTCTTCAATTGTACTTGCCCTGCAGGTGCAATCACTCTCTGAATCTTCACGATCTCCTTGTTTATCTGTGGCAGTTTCAGAAGAATGAATATGAGGAGAGGATTCATAGTGCTACCAATGTCACAAGTGATGCAGTATGGAGTGAGATATGCGTAACAAATAGGTTATACCATTTTGATTTAGCTGTACAGCAGGCCTTTTCTCTATAAACTGCTGTAAAATTAACATGACTGTAGTACATTTTTTTCTCAAGGATTAGACCACGTAGGAACTTACAGTTTCTGTCCTTATTCTTATTCTTATGCCATGGCACATTACGAACCATGATTTTGATTTAAAAATGTTGCACCATTTTCACTTCTTGCACTTATATAGAAGTATCACTAATCTCAAATTTTCTTAAACCTAAAAAGACAATAAACATTACAACTAACCTTGGAGATGAGTGTGTCATCCTCATCAAGCATGTATGCCAAACCACCAGTCATTCCCGCAGCTACATTTCGTCCAACCCTGATAAAGAATGAAAACCAGCAGTGGCATTAAAATCTAGCATTTCTTTTTTTTCCCCTTTTTATTATCAAAAAATTAGGTAAGAAAAAAAAAATGAAGCAGGGGACAATAGAAGGAGTTACTCACTTTCCAAGTACAACCACACAACCACCAGTCATGTACTCACAACAATGATCTCCAGTACCTTCAACCACGGCTTGAGCAAGAGAGTTTCTTACAGCAAAACGTTCCCCAGCTTTTCCTCGAACAAATATTTGACCTCCGGTAGCACCATAGAGGCATGTATTTCCAACAATAGTCGCTTCTTCAGGAACGAACCCAGTACTCTCTACAGGAGTTACAACCACTTCGCCTCCGGCCATGCCCTGGTAAAATACAATTTTACTACTTGTTTTAGTAGAATGTACAGAATCATGGATCATATCTGTCCATCCACGTCTAACTTGATTCAAGAAGGTTATGTGATTTGTGGGAGTTCGACAGACTTAAATGTTACCGAAGATAAGGAGGATTGTTCATGGGGTCTATCTGGTCTATCTTATTGAATCCCCACATTTAGACGTGTCCTACAAATTTGAACAGATCCAGCAGTTATTCCCACATACCTTCCCCACATAGTCGTTAGCTTCTCCAACAAGTCGAATGTTCATTCCAGGAGTCAAAAAGCATGCAAAGGACTGCCCAGCACTTCCATTAAACCTGAAGATATGTAGTTTTCATTATTAGCTGATGCAAACTGTGACCAGACAGAATTTATAATGCACCACACCCCGACTTACGTTATATTGAGTTGTCCTGCAAAACCGGTATCGCCATACTTCTTTGCAATTACCCCCGCAAGACGGCCACAAACAGATCGATCGATATTGTAGATATTTATGGTTTTGTTAATTACTTTTTCATGCTGGATGGCGTCAGACACCTGCAAACAGGAAACAAGGCTAAGGAAAACGTCCAGACACAAGCTAGCATTTGTAATTCTAACAATCATAAAGTTACTCCAAAAGGCACAAAAACAGGAGATGCTTGGTTAAGGACTTAATCATCTGTGAAATGGTCTAAGGTCCAGATGTTTCTTAGACCTCATACTTAAGAATTCTCTTGCTCAAATGAGATCCCTTAAAATTTTACGAGAATGTTAACTGGTCTTTGGTTCAAAAGGGAAATGTCAAAGATTCATTGTTATAACTATGTCTGATTGAAGGTATGTCAAATGACATGGATTGTTCTTTGTTCCACTCTGTTAATAAAGAATATTTCTGCCATTACAATAAAAATTGCTAATTCTACAGAAAAGCAAGATAGAATATTAGAACCACTCCAAAATTGAAAGATTAATAAAAGATGCCAACAAATGATAGTTTCATAACATGCATAGGCAACAAGAAAAACTATGTATATCAAGTTTAATTTACAAATAATAAAAGCTTCAGTCTAGGTATGGATTGTTAAACCAGAACTCAAGAGAATCAATCACCTAACATACTGCATCCTCCTAAGGATTAAGTAAAAGGTAATCTTTACCTCTGGATCAGAAAGCAAAACGTCATCCAAGACATGACCATTTGTGTGAACATCCTGATTTCTTATCTGAGTGCTGCTCCATTTTGGTAACCCAACATTCTGGAAACCAATCAGAACATAAATTATGTGAGAAATCATATGAGAGAATATGGAGATGCTATGGCATTTTAGCAAGTGAACACTAAAGTTCCTCGTCACATACTGCTAGAATGTAGCTGAGATCAAGCTGCTGAGTCTTCACCAACGAAATATCCCTTGGTCTTAATAAATCTGTTCGTCCAATAACATCATCCAACTTGTCATAGCCCAACTGAGCAAGTATGCCTCTTACCTGGAAAAATGTAAAACCTACATTAATTTGTATCCAAAAGGTGAACTTGAAACTATTAGCGATCTTTATACCTAGCACAACGAAACTGGAAAAGTTTAATCACCTCTTCAGCAACATATAGAAAGTAGTTCACAAGATCACCAGGCACACCAGGGAAACGGGCTCGCAGCTCTTCTCTCTGAAAGAGGAAACTAAAGGTATTGAGCATATATACTACGAAAAGGAATCAAAATAATTATGTACAACTCAATGATTTAGCACCTGACTAGCAACACCAACTGGGCAGTTATTTGTGTGACAAATTCGTGCCATAACACAACCTGTAGCAATCATTGCTATAGAACCAAATCCGTACTCATCAGCTCCCATGACCGCAGCCATTAGGACATCAACCCCACTTTTGAAACCACCATCAACACGAAGAATAACCCTTTCCCTAAGTCCATTTGAAATGAGTGTCTGCGAAAAAGGTTACAGATACCAAGATTAGAAACCTCATCAGGGGTCTCAGGGAAAATAAATCTTAGTGTACTAATAAATGGGAAACTACCTGGTGAGTTTCTGAGAGCCCAAGTTCCCAGGGACCACCAGCATGCTTGATAGAACTTATAGGGCTAGCTCCAGTGCCCCCATCATGCCCTGATATCTGCAAAATCCGATTGTTACAACTTTAGAATAGAGTTCACAGACAGATTCTGAAAACATTACACCACAAGATTTGAAGCTAAAAAATGGGAATAGAATTTCTTGGCCATCTCACGTAGCAAGTTCTTAGCCAAACATAAGGGTGCATAACTATTAACCATAAACTGTAACTAAAAATAGATTTAGATGAACATTTCAAGGGTACCTGAATAACATCAGCGTTACCCTTCGCTACACCAGAAGCAACAGTACCAATACCCGCTTCTGCTACAAGCTTCACGGATACCTTTGCCCTGGGATTAACCTGTTTTTCAGGTAGAAGTCAGTAGCTGTTCCATGTAAACCTTCATATTTTAGCACTCTATGATAGCAACTTAGAATTCTTTCTCATTATAAATACTTTAGAATGGAACTTTGATCAGAAGATAACCAGACCAAGGAAGCAGAAATAGTTCACCTGATGAAGATCATAAATCAGTTGGGCAAGATCTTCAATTGAGTAAATGTCATGGTGGGGAGGTGGGGAAATAAGTGGAACACCAGGTTTTGAGTTCCTTAGTCTTGCAATATATGCACTAACTTTCTTTCCAGGCAGTTGCCCACCTTCCCCAGGCTTTGCACCTTGAGCAATTTTTATTTCTATCTGCTCTGCATTGGCCAAGAATGTTGGCGTGACACCAAAACGACCTGAAGCAACCTGAAAAGATTCCAAATATGGCTTTTAATTTGCACGGAATACAAGAAAGCAATTCAAAAAACAGTGTTTTCTCCAGCGTAGATAACCACCGCCTGATCTATCATAAGAGGCATCAACATTTAAGGAATCAACTGTTGCGGTTTCTCATAAAGAGACAGCTGACTCAGCAAAAAAAATTAACTCGGTATCGACAATTTAAGAAAAATCTGTACTCTGAAACGCATTTGGGGACCATTAGTGGGGTTACCTGCTTGATTGCACTTGTTGCAGTATCCCCATTCTGAAGGCCTTTGAGATGTGGAAGTGTAGCGGAGTAGCCGTCAACTACATCTGCCAGTGGGGTCCAACGTATAGGATCCTGCATAAACAACGCAAAAAGTTCCAACTGAGCGAACATTGTGCTTCAGGATCACAATTGAAAGCTCAAACCCACTTTACAAGCACAAAAATTGATATATCTGTTCGAACAAACTACCTCTCCACCTTCACCAGAATTTGATTTGCCACCTATTCTATTCATTGCAATTGCAATGGCTTCATGAGTTTCTCTTGAAATTGCTCCGAGAGACATTCCACCAGTACAAAAGCGTTGCACAATTGAAGTTGCAGATTCAACTTTCCCAACAGGAATAGAGGGTCTGTCACTCTTAAACTCAAGAAGATCTCGAAGAACCTGGGTGAAAACAAATACTAATTAGCCAGATTTACAGGACGTTTCAAACCAGTAACTAAAGGCAACTACAGTTACTCACATTCACAGGACGGTTAGCCAGATGCTGCTGATAAACTGTGTATGCACTCTCGCTCTTTTCTCGAACTGCTTTGTGAAGCAGTTTTGACATCTCAGGATTGTTTCCATGGTATTCACCTTCGAATAGACAGACAATTAAGATTGAGCACTTTGTTATCAGGGGACCACTCTATATCACACACTGAATTGCAGTATGCTAGCAACTAAGCTAATACTTATTTAATGCAAGATACTCAATCCCGTCGTTGAGGAACTCAAGTAAGCTTATAGCAAATTTGAACATCTTTCGAGGAAAAAATTGATACCTCCAGGTCTGAGTTGTATGAATCCAAAATTTTCCAGTCTCTTTGCAGTATCTTCTGAAAAAGCTTTAACCCAGAAAGACATAGTTTCCCTTCCCAACTGCAGAAAACAACTAAACTCTGTTAAATATATTCCCACATAACCTGTACTCTGGAATTGTGAAGTGTGCAAGTCTTGGACAACCCTTCTTAATCTGGTACCAGAACAGGTGTTTAGTTAGTTTGTTCAAATTGTCGGTTACTAGTTCTGATTGAGAGGGAGAATAAGAATTAGCCAACTTGAGGTGTACAAGCCAACCCATAACCCTATAAGCGGCTTTGAACCAGCCAGCCATGTTCTATCGTTTTGTCTTTGTTATTACCAAAAAGATAAGTGAGATATAGAACAACTTACACCGAAAGTGCCGCGAAACATTTCTAATATTTTGGGACATCAGATTCCATGAAATCGAACAAATAAAAAAAAAAAAATAGTGCCACGATAAATAGAGACAAGAACTTATTTGTGGCAGTTGTACCTCATTTAGATTCAGCCCTCCAACTTTTGATACACTTCCACAGAAAGCCAGATCAACAACCTCACTTCCTAGACCATAAATCTCAAATATTTGTGCCCCACAGTAACTAAATAAAAACAAAGAATAAATCAGAAAATGTAGAAACAGAATGAATTGATAGTCGTAGAAGCAACAGAACTCTATGAATCATCCAACACCAAAAGACATAAAAAGGATTAGAATTCCGAAGTAAAATTGCACAGAACAAACCTGGAAAGCAATGAGATGCCCATCTTGGAGAGAATTTTAAGTAGACCAGATTTAATTGCCTGAATTGGGATATCCGAAACAATCAGCAGAGTAATAAATTGTGAGGTATTAGAAAAACTACACAAAAATGAAAAAATAAGAGGACAAATTGATACGTAATCTTTGAAAGAACAACTCAACGAACATGAATTATTGGATGTTATGCTTGTCTTATTTTAACATTAGTAGTGAATAAGAATTCACATTGGAGGCTAAGCTATATCTCCACCATGATGATTGGAACTACTATGCCCTCTTTTATACAAAGATCATTGGGTGACGCTATTTCTCCTTCTCCGTCTTTTAACTTTTGTTCTCACGAGGTCACACAGGATCAGCTGTAGGCCGACTTGGTATAAAGTGCACCAACTATTTCAATACTTATTGTTTAACTTATGCCTAAAACGTGTTGTTCTTTAAGAATGTTCTCTGCAGGTTCTCTTTAGCGAAAGGATACATGTGACAATGTTGGGTTGATATTGGATTAATAATGAAACTATTCCACGAATTTTTGCTTTGTTGAAATGAATCATCGGGCAACTAACACATTCTGCTGGCGAAGGATACGTCACTTAAAAATAATTTTGCAGATCTTATTCCCTTCATATCACTATGAGATATGACTTTGTAGTTGTTTATCAGAAGAAGTATAAATGATCACTTTCGGGTAGCAGAATGTTCCGGTGGATATGTCCAGGATGAATAAATAAACGGATGGCATCATGCAAGTATTATAAGTCCAGCCCTCTAAACCATGTCTGTCCAACAGCAACATGGGAACCATTTAAATCAAGAAACTAATCACATGAGACAAAAATCCCCCAGATAAATCAAGAAACCAATCATGAGACAAAGATCCCCCAGATTTTTCTTTGGTAAGCATCCCTAGAGATATGTGGATGTTGTAAACTCAGTAGATGATGGATTAGTTGTTTCGTGACTCTGAAATCTCAAAAAGGTGCATGAATTTCTTTTGAAGCAATGAGGTCAAACTAAAAATATTAGTACGCGGCCCACCATGCAAGTGCTGATTGTGTACAAATCTAGGTGAATAACATAAAGTATGTAGTCCCCAGTGAAGAGTCAGACAATGAACATCTTGTGCTACGGTCATAAACAACTTATTGACATACCTTGCAGAAATTCCGTTGAGCCTGTTCAATTGTAACTGTAGGCATCTTTCCATTTCGCATCAGGTTCACAGTTTTATTACTTAGACGCCACTGGCGACATGTTTCCAGAGCCAAGTGAGGGCATATGGCACTGCAAAGATAGCCACGATATTAGGAACTTCCGCAGCAATGTGAGGAGTTCATGAGTCAAATTCTGATGATTATAATAATGATTTGCCTCCATGATTATGAAACCGATGGCAACCGCAGATTCAGGGAAAGCAGATAACACATGCAAAAATTATGTTAAAGACATAAAGGTTGCAATACACTGCTAGGAAACATGGTAGCAACTGGCGGAAAACTTTAATGCCAAGAGTCATCTTATTTACGTCCTAAATTTTAGTTTCGCGGCAGAAAATTTCTACTGCTGTGGTCTTGAGTTTTTGATCTCCCACAGTTTTTTTCTCATAGTGTTGTGTATCACATCATCCTCGGGGAAAAAAATGTATGAGATCAAACCCTTTAAAACTGTGATTCTACATTATATCTCAAGGAAACTGACATTTGGAACAATGGAAAAAACAATTTCCTAATGAGATTACTTAGTTAATATCTACACTAATCAACAACTACATTGACATTTGTTAAGAAACCTGAAAGTGATTGTAGTCAAGGAGGAAGATTGCAAGACTTAAATCTCAAAAAGAAACAAGGAAGAAACTATACAGACCAAAGAAATAAACTGTTGGTAAGAGAGAGGAGCAAAATACCTGGCACCATATCCAATTAAACAAGCAAACTGATGGGTACTGAAACATTGAGCAGTATCCGCAACGATGGAAGCTGACATCCTCAAGCCATTTTGAATTAGATGCTGATGTACTGCACCAACAGCGAGAAGTATAGGAATTGCAGGCCGAGTTGGCTCCTGAAAGAACACAGGCAAACTTAGAGGATCTGTTGTATGTCACACTAAGCAACTACCTCACCGATTAAAACCGTAGTTCAGGTTGGACAAGTAAATGTTCTTATATAAGTCGCCTCACAATATGCAAAATCAAACCCAAACAGTAAGACCTACCGTTAAGAAAGAAATATGAAACAACAACAAAACTCAGAAAATGGAACTTTGGTAATGACATTCTGATGACATAACAACTAGCTGAAACCAAACATCTTGAAGCAAAAGCAGCAACCCTAGGAATTCAAACTAGTCTAGAAATTCGTAGATACCATGGAATGCCAGTTAAGAAAGTTGATTACCAGTTCATCAGCGCGATCAGAGAGAACCAGCAGTTGTGAACCATTTCGAACAGCCTCATCAGCCGCATCACAGAGTTTTTCAAGTGCTCTTCCGAGTGAACCATCAACCCCTTTACGAATGTCATAAAATGTTGGAAGTACTTGAGGTTTCAGATTAGAATCCTTCATCAACAACTCGAGCTCGCCTTCATTCAACACAGGACTAGGCAGAATAACCTTACCAGGAAAATATCACAAGAAGAGGCAAGTATGAGGTGAAAAAGAATAAGATCCTAAATACAAACTGATTCCTACACAGAAAAATTAAGTGTGTGATACAAAGAAAACTAGAAATGAACAAACCTGAGAAGCATTATCAGGTCCGACCTCTAAAATGTTTCCCCTCTTCCCAACATTAACTTCAAGGGACATGACTAAGCCTTCTCTAAGAGGATCAATTGCTGGGTTTGTAACCTGCCACATACATGTATAACAATGTAAAGACAGATGTAGGAATTGTAAACAATAGCATCACTTAAATTTAGTAAAAACAGAAGTACGCCGTATAGAACTTCTTCCTGAACTACCATAAAAATATGTTCATAATATCCTTGAATCATCACATGCACAATATAAATAAAGTAGGGATGCCTGATTTTTAGCACTGCATACACTTTAACATGTTCTGTAGTAGAGAGAAGAGTGACAATCATTGGACTAGAACTAGGATCTGCGGCTCCAAAAAAGAAGTAGCAAAAAGAAAAACTGTACCACCACTAAGGACCATGATAACAAGCACTTGATCTAGTGCTGAAGATATTAGAGATTAGCAAATCAGAAGGCTCTGTGATTAACAGAAGTATGTACACTCCCTATAAAACGTACATGCTTTCCAGTCAGAGAGTAAAAAGTTTGAATTTTATTTGTTCCGAAGACAAGGTAAATCCCATCCACACAGTTTGAAACTTATCAATGCGATCAATGACCAGATTAAGACAACTGACAAACATAAAATTAACGCAAGAAAATTCTAAAGTTGCACTTACCACAGCACCAAGTGACAAAGAGATAAAACATAATCACTATGCGACAATAACCTTTCTCTCAGGTAACTCAAACAAGCAAACTTAAGCTAACATACCTGAGCAAATCGTTGCTTGAAATAGTCGTAAAGCATATGTGGCTTCTGAGAAAGCACAGCTAATGGAGTATCATCACCCATGCAAAATGTAGGCTCCTTTCCCTGCGCGGCCATACTTTCAATAATCATCTGGACATCCTCACTTGAATAACCAAATGCCCTGGTACACAAAACGCAAAGGTTTCATGCATCAAGCCTTATAAACTGTTAAGACCAGTATGTAAGCATTAATATCTGGAACCTTAAAGGGGGCTGGAAGCTTAACACTTACTGCTGGTTTCTCAAAATGGTATCACTTTCCATAGTTGCTGATGAAAGGAAGTTGACAGGCTTCAATGTACGCATATTTTCACTCAACCACTGTCCATAAGGATTTGATGAGGCGACCCGTTTTTTAACATCGGTGTTTTCGTAAACCTGTAACGGATGAAATTTTCTTTAGTCAGATCCAGTGTAGATGTCGCATCAATCAGTAACATAGGATAAGAAAAGAATGATCTAACATAAATAGTCACAGGAATGCCGGATGGAGAAAAAAATATCAGAAACTCCTTCATCGTCTACCAACACACTGCTATTTTCGTCGGCACCGATATGCCTCAATATTTATTAAATGGATGCAAAGAAAGATGCAAACTGACATGATCATGCTCACTCCAAGATAAGAGAACATAAGATTGAATTTTAAAGGAAGTATGTCATGAAGCAATATGGAACAGGGTATGCTACTCACTAACCTGGCCATTCTGTAGGTCAACCGTAATCATCATTCCAGGGCCTAGACGACCTTTCATAATGACTTTTGACTCATCCATTGGAAGTACACCAACCTGCAAAACAAGAAAATATTACAGAAATAAAAACTAACGTTAAGCCCCTCTAATACTAAAGAACCTTAAACTACAGCTTATACTTGAGCACAATGAGCATTTATTAACATAAAGCTATAAATCATGTTCAAAAATGACAAGGTGGATCTCAAGGAACTATATATTTGACAATAACTTCATTGCTCTTCATATGGTTACTACTAGATACTTGATGTTTCAAAAAGGAAGAAGGAAACAAGTTGCACATTAAAGTGGTTCCTAGAGTGCAGTTTTCACAGAAGAGACCTAATACTGACACTGTATGAATCAATGTCGACCAAATTCTTGAATTCTGAATCCTAGAGTCGATCTCTGAATTTATTGGAATTGGAATTGGAAAAGTGCAAATGTCAGCTCCACCATGATATACCTTGTGATTGTTTCTACATATAAATCCAAATTATTAGAATGTAGCTATTTGTTTCTATAATGTCCTTGAGATCAGTTATACTTCAAACGACAAAAACTGAAGTTGTATGTCTTCAGGACTAACTGAAATTACCGTTTATAGTACACAGGGATAACTTTGCAAGCTATAGAACATGCACATTTCATTTATTACTTCTTGAATGAAAGAAAAAAAAAATAGAAATGAGGACCAAGAAGAACTGACCTCAGATGCAACATAGACAACATTGTCCACAGTTTTCCAATATCGAGCAGGACGAAGACCATTACGATCAAGACAAGCTCCAACTGTTTTCCCATCACTGAAATACCATTAAGTGTCAGCGTAAAAACAAAAGAAACTAGATGAGTGATCCACTATAGCTTATTTTTTTCAATATGAATCCTTTGAAGGGATCTTCATCTTATCCCTTTATTCACTTAACTAGGGCAGTCCCAGATGTTGCACTGGTACCTGCTTGTGGCACATTGCTTTTATAGCCATATTATTAGGTGACTGGTGTACAAAATTTGAAGTATAATAATCAAAAGTAACTGCAATTGATTCCTTATAGAAGTAGATTAATCAGAAAATAGGGATGAGAGCATGTTAGGGCGCCAATAGATGAAACTAATGTAATGTACATTGGAGGAGCATAGTTGTTTATTCTTCTTTTTAAAGTTTGATCCAAATAATGTGATATCTAATATTTTCTGTAGTACTACAACCCTTTCTTGAAAAAAATCACTGCATGTGGCCAATATATTCCGCCGAAGTAGAAAATGGGATACAACAACAACAAACAGAACCAAATCGAACATGTTTTGGAAGATACTAGAGATTGACTCTATATGAACATGCTTCTTTAGATTTACCTAAAAAGCAGAAGGGCAGGTCCATCCCAGGCCTCCATTTGACCTTTGTAGTAGTCATAAAAGTCAATAACCTGGACAAGGATTAAAAAAAAAATGAAACTGGGCATAATGTTTGTTTTTGGAGACAACTAAAGCAAATTTTATACGATGACATGTAATTACTAACTCAACGCACATTATATAAGGGTAACTCAATATACGTAAAAGACTATGACCGCAATATAATGGCATCATACATACGCTCTAGAGCTGGCCCAAATTAACAAAAATATATGCAGGATCTTGCATTGGCAACACAAATTACCTCTGGATACTTCACGGAGAGAGTTGGATGGTTCTTGTATGCCTCTGGGACAAGAATCATAAGAGCTTCCTCTGGATTACGGCCACTTCTTAGTAACAACTGGCCATTAGTAAATACAAAAGAATGAGCCAAGTTTAGGTAAATGCTTTTAAACGGAGAATGAGAACAAAATGGCAAAAGCAAACAATTAAATAAAACAGAGAGAAGAATGCAAAAGGCAAAGGAATGCAGTTGACAAATGAAGTGAATCGTGAATCACACACACAAGGCTTAAACTGACCAGAAAAAAGAACAGTCAGAAATGCAATTTATATATGTTCCTTCATGAGATTGTTTTCTTTACTCTTTTTCTCAGTATCTTACTTTAGTTTTGCTATTTTAACTGCACCATCATCATAGCTAAAATATGTGAATGTATTACGTTTGTTTCAATTGTCATCAGAGGAAAAAAAAAAACATCTCAGCTTCACAGTATGTATGAAATCTTTTCATCTAGCATCTGAATAACAGAAAAAATAAATACGAAAGTCACGTACTTCAGCAGCACTATCAAGGTTTGCTGAATCAGATGCCTTTGGATTACCAAAAGGACGAATTTCACTTTCACGGCCTCGCCAAACAGGAGACTTAAGCGAGGTCTCTCGAGATTGCATCCAGTTCAAGTTTCCCTGCCAAAACAAATGAAAATTTTTAAATATTTAGTACGGGAATGTGGAAGCAACTGAGTACCAGGTGATGAAATAAGGAAAAGAGAAAATGAACCTGTATGGTATTGATTTCTCCATTATGACCTAGTAATCGCATTGGCTGTGCAAGAGGCCACCTTGGACTGGTATTAGTGCTGAATCGTCGGTGATAGATGGCAAATGAGGACTTGTACAGGTCATTCTGCAGGTCAGAATAGAATTGCCCCAGAACTTCTGAGCGAAGCATGCCCTTGTAAACTATTGTTTGATTGGACAGTGAACAGAAATAAAGTTCATCCCCCCATCTTTCTGATCTGGTCGCCTTCTCAATCAATTTCCGGCAAATGTACAATTCTCTTTCTATATCATCACTGCGTTCCTCACCCGCTATTTTAACAAATACTTGCTGTATGTTAGGCATTGTTTCTTTGGCGTTGTGACCAACTACAGACATATTTACAGGAACCAGCCTCCATCCAAGAATTTCAAGACCCTCTTGTGTAAAAATGTTTAAGATAACTGCAAAAAAACAAACATAATTATCTTAGATATTAAATGAACAGAAAAGGACCGCCTACTGGATAAGAAGGATGAACAGAGACAAATAGCACAGAAACAATCCCTTCATAAAGGTCTTTTAGGTCGACCTTTGATTTTTCCTATTTGGTTGGTCTTTCCATTGCGTGCTCTGGTGATCATTTTGGCATCTAAGCCTTTTAGCTCTACGGGTTTTGGATCATTGATAATATTAGTTCTTTAGTTGCTGTACAAGCAGGATAATTGTTCAGACACACTCTATAATCTCTATATCTATAACCTACCTCTATATCTATAACCTACCTAGGTCTTATCGTAGGAGTAACCTAGCATTCTCCACACAGTTTATCCATGCTAACACAAGTTTGTAACTCCGGAATTTCGTGATTCTTGGAACTGCCATGCCTCTCAATGTTACCACCTAAGACGGATGGGCATGCATGTGTATACTCAAAAGCTCACCAAGTTACAGCAAAGCAACATCAGCTGTGTATAACTCATGCATAGTCTAGTCTACAATTGAAGAATGATCAATACAGACCCACGGAGAAACATTTCTGCCTACTAAAGATAAGTAAGGTTATAAATAAAATGCATGGAAATATTGATCTATTGGGTATACAGCTACCTTTTTTAGCTTCCTCCATAGAGTCATTATCTTTGGGAAGAAATAACATTCCAACACCTGTGTGCAACTTGTCCAAAGAGGCAATTCCTTGTTTATTGGCCCAATTGTTGCATAAATCCCAGGGAATTGAAGTCATTATTCCGGAACCATCACCAGAGTCATTATCAGCTCCACAGCCTCCACGATGTTCCATGCAGCCAAGTGCTGTAAGAGCATCCTTAACGACACCGTGTGATGCGATGTTGTCTAAATTAGCAATGAATCCAACACCACAAGCTCCCCTTTCTGCTAGTATATCTTCCAAGTTTGCCACCTGATAGTCATAACAATGTTAAACCTCGAACGAAGAAAGGCTGAACAGCTTCTATATCAAGCGGAAAAGGCTATAATTTGGGGAATTTAAATAATAGTATTGTTTTCTTGATGTAATACAGAAACATAAAATTTTTCTAAGATTATTGGACACTGGTAAAATCACCCCATCTTCAACAACCAATAACTTTGGTTAAATATCACTTTAATCGACTCTTTAGGTTGTCCAGAAACAGTGACACTTTGTTTTAAAACCATGCACTAAAGTATCAGCACAATTATACAGCTCTATACTTTTATTGTATGGGAGTGGAAGCAATATTGTGGCAATGTATCCTTTCGTCTCTTCCCGTCTCTTATTTTTATTTTTATTTTTATTTTTATTTTTATTTTTATTTTTATTTTTGTCAACAGATACCTCAAGCTTAAGTGGGTTATTCCGTAGAATGGATGCCATTCTTTAGGACCAGTAAGCCTAACACAAAAACAAGCTAGACCAGTTCTTGTTTATTTTTCTTTTAGACTTCGGGTATTCAATGTGTTTTATCTTGATTGATCAACCCAAGCAAATAAAAATTATAAGAAGTGATAAAGAAAAGTAAACTGAGTTTTGTGGACGACCGATTTCTATTCTTAAGTTGATAAAGTTTGGTCCCTAATTATTTAGGATTTCATGGATATTTTATGTCAGACTGGACAATGTAGTCAACTGAAAAAGGCATTGAGCATCACAGAGAATGAGACCCGCCAACAAGAATTGTCGTGCACATGAAAAAAAAATATCCATAAACAAACACAGTGAAACATCCA
Source organism: Papaver armeniacum (assembly GCA_023531295.1). Lineage (NCBI taxonomy): Eukaryota > Viridiplantae > Streptophyta > Magnoliopsida > Ranunculales > Papaveraceae > Papaver > Papaver armeniacum. The sequence goes on from JAJJWW010013166.1 coordinate 127,022, forward strand.
TCGATAGTGTTATGCTAAAACTGACTTTAACTCATAATCCAATATTCCAATATGCTTTCATGGTACAATCCGACTAACCTAAGCACTAACACGATTAGCACCAAATTAGATGTATTTGGTGAGCATAGCACAGAAAAATCACACCAAATTTCACTGAAGAATTAACATATTGGCAAAAATTAATATTCCCAAATTAAACCAGGAAGCACATCTTAAAAACAGCATTCGAAACAAATTTGAACAGTAAAAAGAGAAATTAAAAACTGAATTTTTTTTATAAAGAAAAAAAAAAAGTACCTTTTGATTTTTGGGTTGTTTATTTTTAGAATCAGTAAGTTTATTTGTGTTTGCTGCATCCATGTGAAGAACAGCCTTAAGAGAAGACCAAGAAGAGGCAGGTCCAATTCTCCGTTTAGTTGTTTTTCTGTTGGATTTACAACATAAACCAACAAAATCCCCAAAAATAAGTCCTTTGTTAGCTGATAAAATAGAATTTGAAGACGGAAACAAAGTAGCTGAAACACCATTAGAGTAGAGAAGCCGCGACACAGGTATTATGGATTGAAGTGTCGCCATGATTTGATCAGTATCTCTGTCAGTCAGTCAGTCGAGGTCAACACACACACAAGAAGAGAACCTAATGAGAGAGAGAGTGAGCAAGAGAAATAAGAGAGAGGATCGCGATCGTGTGGAGAAGGAGATGGATGTGAAGATAAAAGAGAGATGGAAGAATGATCGGCTCTTCTCGCCTCTCTGCCTCTCGAAATCGAGAGAGTGATATTTTTCTTGTTTTTCTATGTGTTTTTTCTTTTAATCCTCGAAAATCCTGAAATATATTGTCAAAACGTAATTTTTATATTGCCATATGGGCCTGATGCCTTGCCAGAGATTCATACTGATTGAAACACCTTTTATTTTTTATATATTTTTAAAAAGATTCTGTGATCTTGTTTATTTTTTGACGCGTGGTACTACTTATTGATACTACCTTTACTGGAGAAGAGACTGTTTTTAGTTACACAGGCTTACAGCGAGTAATGTGATATGATGCTGCTATGCTACTGGGGTAACTGTTTGTATTTTGTCTAGACTCTAGAGTACCTGGCTAGCTGTTTTTGAAATACAGTAAAAGTAAACAGTTTGTATTTTGTAGTCCATCCACGGAGATTTAGCTTGCCATGGGAAGCCATTCTGCGTTCCTTTGAGCTCCCTAACAAGATTGTTGTACCAAGTCGTCGATTTCATTCAATTGCTCCTATGGCTGCCTGCACCTCTACTTCGTCTTTATTTCACGCCTTTAGAGATTTGTCCTTACTTCCCTGCAAACGCGAATACAATTTCTTAAAAGAATTACTATACTTCCTACATTAACATCCATGTTCCAACTAACTGCTAAGTTTAATTTAATCGTATTAGGTATCTCACAATGGACAGGTTGCTTAGGATTCTTGGCTTTCGGGTCTAGTGATCTGTAGGTTTTTGCATTGTTTCGCCAATAAGTTGTTGCTGCAGAGAAGGTATTTCCTGGCTGGGATTGAATATCCTTGAAAATCTTGTCGCACCTAACCTTCTGTAGGTGCAAATAATCCACAGAGCTAGGTGGAACCATCCTGGCCAAGGGCGCACCAAGAGAAACAAGTACTGAAAGCACTGAATCACCTCATCAGGACTGGGCGCGAGGAAAGAGGAACAGAGACAGCTCGAGAAGTCGACATAAAGGAGAAAAGCTATGATGTGATGCTCATCGAGTTCGAGGACAATTAATGCACTGACAGGGTTGGTGAAGAGATAAGAGAAGCTCGGCCGAAGCGAGACTCGGTCAAGAATCTGAAGGGCGACACCGATCACCTCCACCAAACGAACGACATCGGGTGATGACACCGCTCGGCTAGATAATTCGGCCCGAGGAAAAGGAGAGATCGACTGAAGCACCAGCAAGTCGCCCGAGAAGAACATCCAGGAAGTTGTACCAGGCTCAACACTGTAATATCGATGTATCACCACCTGCAGCTATAAATAGAGACCGTGTGGGAAGGTAGAAGGGAGGATTTTTTAGGAGGAAAGAAAAGAAGTGAGAGAGCAGAGCAGAGCTAAGTGTTTTGTGAGCGTTGTTGTGCATATTTGATCCTTGTAATCTCGTGTGGAGTAATAAGATCATCCTTTAACCCCCGTGGACGTAGGTAATCATGCCGAACCACGTACATCTTGTGTTCTTCTATGTCTTTTGTTTATTTATTTCTTAGCATAGATCTTTGGATGTAGTAGTAGGATTTTCTACATCTACATTAAAGCGCCCGACTAAGGGGATCGTATAACATCTTCGGATACCTTGAAATCGGTTAAAAAGAGAAATCCAAGCTCCTAAGTCACCTTGCGTGCTAGTTGAAGCTAAGGGAGAAACTCTTTTGGTTAAGAGTGTTGGTAGGCAGAGCTTGTGAGGTTTTCTTATCCTTGCTTTCCTAGCAAAACCTTATTGAGTTTGATGTAAGTCCGCTTTGTGTTCTTGTCTTTTGTTTAAAGTCGCCAAGACTAAATCATTAAGCTAGGCTGTTTGTTTAAGACGTCTAAGCGAGTTATTGGAAGATCGGTAAGCTCCCGAAATAACATCTTTTGATGTTGGTAGAAGCTAGAAGGAAATTCCATCTCGCTGACCGCCATCTATTGATTCAACATCGTTAAAAGAGAGATTCAACAGCTCCTATAAACATATATTTGATGATAGTCGAAGCTAAGTGAAAGACTCTAACGGTTGAAATGCATAGGTTGTTAGATTTATTGTTTAAGGACTACCTTCGTGTTTAAAAGCTAGATTTCATTACATTTGTCTTCACTTACTTAATCCTTGAAAAGCTCACGGAGTTTTAGTTCTTCTCACCGAATCAATTCCGTCGAGCAAATGCCCTAAGATCTCTTACCTTATGAGTGAGGGATTCCGATCGGGAAAGTTTTGTTAATCTTCTTACGTCGAGTTAAACGTTTTGTGTTGAGTTAAGCTCCTTGATTAAGGGTCGCCTCGTCGTCGGCCTAAGCTAACCGTTATAACCCCCAAAGCTCCCGAATGGATCATCTTTGATGATCGGTAGAAGCTAAGTGGAAACGTTATTTCGCTGTTTAAACCTTCTTAGTAAGTTAACCAAAGTACAATAGTGGTGGAGGCTAGACTAACTCGAAGTCATTGAGTTTAGTTTTCCGGAAACTACAGCTGGAAGGATTATAGTGAGCGCTTCGTTAAAAAAGCCTCATTATGATCCTATACTAAAAAGCCTCACAACATCAGTAGAAAACCAAAGGAATCCTACGGTACAACCGTCTCCGGGGATTCCCGGCAACTCGTGTAGGTAGACTGTCAGCACAACAGCTGATTGAGGGTTGCCATTATTATCAACCGTCTCCAGGGATTCCCGGCAACTCGTGTAGTTAAGAAAGAAATCTTCCAATCTAGCGTACGGATTATTAATGACTTCTGGCACTAGGAATTTTAGGACAAATAATGATTAATGCATAGGGAAAGTACCGAAAGCGATGTGTCGAGACAGCTTTTCAAAGATTGTCCTTTACGGTCAAAACCACTTGATTGCTGAGATCAACACGTTAGCATAGATGGAAGTGTACTGTGAAAACTTTTTCCACCTTACATAGCAGAACTGTTGTACTTCATCCTTAACCTTTTCGAAAGCAGTTCGAAATAAGTGATGTGTACTTTGCTGACGTAGGTACGAACGGGCGAGCGAGCCAAGGAACAAAGGCAGTATCGAAGGAAATGGCGAGTACCTCCAGGACGAGCAGGATCCTAAGGAACCGAGTCACAGCGGGATCTAGTATACAAGAAGGACTCACGGATTCCCGACACGAAGATCATCGGCCAAATAACCCGGATGAGACTCAGGCGCCAGTCAAAGGCATGACAACTGTCGACGAGGAGGTCGATCTAGGCCGAGAAGATGATCTCCCACCCGGGATGCTGAGGATTAACCCGAGCCAGATGGGGCAAGGGAATGAGGATGACATGGTAGACGGAAGAACTGCATCGGATACTGAGGAAGAAGAGGAAGTGCAGACGATACATGAGGAACGAGGACGAGAAAGGCAACCGACAGAGTACCAGCACGTACTAGAACGAGAAGGTGAGAGGCTTAGGCGAGTACACCTAGCAAAGGGCGACCACAACCGAGACATTCCCCCAGCAGCGGCCGATCATCCCGTAGCTCCAATCGTTCCCCCCGTTGTTCCCTCGACAAGACCTCCAACTGCACCCCCCAATGTAACAAGAAATCAAGTAAATGGCCACTCTAGCCATGAAAGCACCGACCCAATGTTACTTGCTATATTGGCAAGCCAAAGAAGGCAAGAAGACCTTATGAGAGAGCTGCAAAGGAGAAACCTAGCTTTAGAACATGAAAACTACCGACTCCGTAACAGGAGAGCGAGGTCGAGAGGATCGTCGAGCCAAGGCGCTTCAAGCAATCACACTCCATCGAGAAACACCCCGCCCCCGTCCCCGAGCCGAAAACGCATACCCGACCCTAATCGATCAAGAGGAGGGTATGGGCCAGCCGAGGATTCTTCGACCGAGGAAGAGGCAACCAATGGGGGTACGTATGCCACAACCAAACAAAAGATCGAACAACTTGAGCAGATGGTCAAAAAAACTAACAGGAATCAATGAGGATGATAAGCTAGCAGAAGTAATCAGTGAAGCCCAGAAGACACCGTTTACTAAGGAATTGGATCAGGCTCCATTCCCGCCCAAGTGCACGTTGCCGATCTTCCCATCTAGGTTTGACGGCACGGGTGACGCGGGAGAACACATCAAAATGTACAGCATGTCCTTGTTACAGTGGAAGAATTATGATGTGGTCATGTGTAAATTCTTCCCAGAAAGCTTGGAGGGCGAGGCAAAGAGCTGGTTCTACACCCTGCCCGATGAATCCGTTGGAAGCTATGCAGTCCTGGTGGAAACCTTCCTTGAGACTTACATGCATAATAGTATTGCTCGGCCCAGAGTCAATAAGCTCTTCACACTTGCACGAAGATTCAGGGAACCATTGCGCTCTTTAACGGACAGATGGAGAAAGTTATGTACGGACATTGGAAAGGTGCAGGTTGATCAACAGATATTCGGTTTTGAGAATTCATTAGGGAGAACAGATCCCATTTGGGTAGCAATGTACACTGAGAAGCCTAAAATATTAAGAGAGATCCGAAAGATGCAAGAGCACTACATCGCCTTAGAGGAGATTCAGGAAGGAGCGCAAGATAGAGGGATACAAGAGGCAAGCGCCACAGTAGAGGCAACCCCACGAGAAGCCCCGAAACGATCTGAGAAAAGGCCGAGCACACAACATCATGGGGAGAACAAAAAAGTTTGGGTCGAGAAAGGAAAGAAGCCTCGTCACGAACCTAGATCGTACACTCCACTAAACGCACCATTAGAAGAGATATTGAGAGAAGTCGAGAAGAGAAATGATATCCGATATCCTAAGACTCGGGAATTCGATTTGTGAAACAAGGAACCATCCAGAGTTTTGCCATTACCACCAGTTTCGTGGTCATTCAACTAACGATTGTCGGGAGGTGAAAGACATCGTCCAGCACCTAATCCGAGATGGATATTTACGGCATTTCGTCAAGACATCGCCGACACCTGCTCAACCCGACGTTCCAGTGCACCAAATAAGAATCAATCGTGGCACCCAGTTCGCCTGCAACACCATATCGCACTTGGCAACTCAAGGATTCGATTTGGGAACCGGTATCACCTCGAGGATTCATAAAAGGGATCGATCGGGCAAAGAAATCCTCAGTGTGGCCAACCCTGCCCATGGAACCATGGATGATGCAGCCAATCAGCTTTTCGGCAAAAGACGTCCCATTGAATGGTCAAGCACATGGGGATGCCTTAGTGATAACTCTGCTGATCGAGGAGTGGGGTGTCCGAAGGATATTAATGGACAGCGGCAGCTTAGTCGAAGTCCTGTTCTATGACACCTTCAAGAGGATGGAATTTTCCGATGACATCCTAATCCCGTCGACCTACCGAATCTACGGCTTCAACGGTACGGTGACATTACCAAAGGGAGAAGTCACACTCAGAGTCTCGGACGGGGAGGGATTCCTCGACACACTCACCACCTTTTGCGTGGTCGACGTTGTATCACCATATGAAGCGATTCTGGGACGGCCCTGGCTTGCGGGAATTAAGGGAGTTGCTTCGGCCTATCACCAAAGATTGCGGTTCCCATCTTATCGAGGAGTAGTAGAAGTGCTAGGCGACCCCCAGGCGGCGATACAGTGCGTGCAGATAGATGTCCAGCAGAATGAAGAGAGGCGATCAAGGAAACTCCAAGAAAAGAACAAGTCTAAGGAAATAAAGGCGGGAGAAGAGTTGGAAAAGGTAATGTCACAAGCTATCGCTACCTCTGAAGCTGGCGAGAAAGAGATCTTATAGCAATCACAGGAGCCGATAACAGTCGGCGAACCAAAGCAAAATTTCTCGGCCTTAGAACCTACGCGACAAATCAATCTGGGTACCGAGGAAGAGCCAAAATAGTGAGAATAGGAACTCTTTTGACAAACGAACAATCTCAGCAGTTGACAACTCTTTTGAAGGAACACATGGATGTATTCGCCTGGCAAATGCACGATATGGAAGGAATCGACCCGGAAGTCTGCTCACATCACCTGCGGATAAACCCCAAGTTCAAGCCTATCCGACAAAAGATGAGAAGAATTGCACCCGAGCTGCAAACAGCGGTGGAGGCTGAGTTGAAAAAGTTGCACGTAGCAGGAATCATTCGAAAAGCCCGATACCCGCAATGGATATCTAACATGGTGATAGTCCCCAAAAGAAATGGAGGTGTTCGAGTCTGCATCGACTTTAGTGACTTAAACAAAGCATGCCCAAAGGATAGCTTCCCCCTCCCCAGCATCGACCAGCTAGTAGAATCCATAGTTGGGTATAAGGCGATAACACTCATGGACGGATATTCAGGGTACAACCAAATACCCCTGGCCCCCGAAGATCAAGAGCATACATCCTTCTTCACACCAAGAGGGTTGTATTGCTACACCAAAATGCCATTTGGATTGAAAAACGCAGGCGCCACCTATCAAAGGTTGGTGGAAGACATGTTTGAAGATAAAATACACGACACCATTGAGGTATATGTGGACGACATGTTGGTCAAGAGTAGGGTGGCCACCAACCGCATCGACGATCTCCGGGACATATTTCAAACCATGAAAAGATACAAGATGAGGGTAAATCCGGCCAAGTGCACTTTCTGGGTCACCTCGAGCAAGTTTTTAGGGTACATAATCACCGACAAAGGCATCGAAGCCGACCCAGATAAAATCAGAGCCGTCGTGGAAATGCCGTCGCCTGTAACAGTTAAGGACGTGCAACGATTAAATGGGAACTTGGCGGCCTTAGGACGATTCATCTCTCGGTCGTCTGACAAGTGCAAGGATTTCTTCGGGACATTAAGGAAATGAGAGAAGTTTAAATGGACCGAGGAGTGTGAAGAAGCATTTGGAAGATTAAGCAACATCTCGCGAGTCTTAGGTGTTACAAAGACCAGAGCCCGAGGACATACTAACACTATATCTTGGGGCAACCGGTTATGCCATTAGTCTTTGTACTAGTCAAGAACGTGGGAGGAGGAAAAGTGATCAGAGGAAGCCAAGAAGTAGATTGTGAAGGTAAGTTGGCTTGCTATGAATTGTAAACGTAAAAGGTGAGCAGTGCTTATGGTTGATGCAAGCAAGCTGGGGTGTTTGAACACGTGTTGTATTAACACTTGGTTTTTTCGTCTGCCCGGACTTGTGTTGTTGCTCAAAATAGGCTGAGAACCTATTTATGTAAGTCATTGAGCCTTATTCACGCTTCTCGTGGGAAGTGGAGGAAGTGGATGATGGGAAAGTGGAGTTGTGCATCGGTGCCACACGACCAATCTTGCCCACTTCTCCTGCTCATCTCTAAACCGCCCATGACTTCCCGACACGTTTGTGGATATGCGTTGCACGCCGCAGACGTAAACCCCAGACCAATACCCCATGTATCCTGGGCCTAGACATGATTGATGTCTCTGAATGTGTGGGATCGTGGATCCACGAAAGATAGCAAGTAATGCCGAATGAATAATTGTGTTATTCGAAAGTACTTCTGTAAAAGTATCGTGTGTATTTTTATGTACTTCATTATGTGGTAGCGATGGCCACCAACAACCAAATAACCCCACTGGTATGTATAACCAAGTCAGGAAGTTGGACGGATGAGATGATCTTTAGACACTCATCTCTGCGACCGTTAATGAATATTAGGTTTTTGAAGAGGTGCGCAAGAATCACTCTTCACCTTGGTCAAACCAAGCATGGAAAGGGATTTGGAGAGGACCGACTGTATGTGTAGAGAAAGCATGCCACAGTGCACGTCCATACCTCACTGCCCCATGATATGCTGATTCAGGCCACTCAATTTGACCGGTAAAGTTGAGTGGTTGAGATCGGTTTGCGGCAGAAATCCATTGCCGCAAAGGAATTGGAAACCGCGTGACATCCTAGTTCTAGACGCGTTTTCAAGACGCACCCATCTTGGTCGGGTCTTGGTCAATCATACCAATGCAGTAGGGTGGTAGGCTGGTGTTCACACCTATACCTCGACTATCCCATGAAACGTGATCCGAGCTATCCAAATCGTCCTGGCTGGGTTGAGCGTCGAGACCGGGCTTGTGGTTTGGGAGGCGTGGCCATGCTAGTTTGACGCACGTTTGGATTAACCTGCATGATATGCCTCGCCGAACACATGAGGAGGGGATATGTCTAATGTGGTCATGATGGCATGACCGCCCCCGAAGATCTAATCTCGTGACCCTCCATTCGTGTCGAGAAGATGGACGGCGTGATGGCTTGGAAACCCTAATTTGGCTTTCAAAGCCGTGCGCCTATCTCTTGTTTGGGTGACAATTTTGTCATACCAACCATGGCTGGTTTCACCGATTGGTCAAGTGTAAAGTGCCCACGGATCGTGGCGATATGCTCTCGGGGCCCTTTGAGTCTACATCTACACCCTTCATCTATACCAAGCATGGATGGTTGAGACTATTTTGCACACATGTAATATGCCGCAAACCCTAATTTAGGTTTTGTCCATAATGCTTGGTATGAACGGTTTCTCGGCAGCTAGGCCAATGACCGATTACGCGGGTCAACCGGGGTATTCCATACCCGCTTGGGGCGATGGAATTGATCCGGGGTCATCCAATCATGCTTATGGAGTTGGATTGGTCACACGATCATATACTGACCGACACTGGTCATCTGGATGCTCAATCTCCGCTAGTATAACACACGAGAGGGGCTCAACGGATAGTATAACACATCGAGGGGCTCAATCGGCCGGTAGCAACACACCGGGAGAGTCACCAGACGTATTTCGTACATGGTTTCATTATAGTGCTTGAGGTTCGTGTTACTCGCAAGAGTAACACTACAATGTCATGCCACACCGATAATGAGACTGAAATACAAGGTCGACATATGAAATTCACAGGATGGGATTACATACATGAACAGCGCTCTTCCGGAGCTACTGCTCAAGCTTGACATCTCAAAACCGCGGCAGCCGACCAAAAGCGCCCGCCGGACTCAAGTCAGGCCCTTTTCCGCCGAACATCAACAAGGGCGAAGTGTATGTACTCAGGCTTGGACGTCATCGAGGAAGTGGATTTGCTCTCCTGGGAACAAGGACGTTGTTGAATGTTGGTTGAGGAAGAGTGTCCCCTCGATTGATTCCCGTCACGCCCATGTCATCACGCCACGACTGATGACTGCCTGCTGAACTCACTTGCCCATCTCGAGCGGGCGTAACTCACCTCCAACGGACGGCTAACCACCGCCCGATAAAACCCAAACCCTATGAGCATAAGGGAAAAACGGGTCACTTAGTCCGGGATTGTTACTACATGCTCCAACCTGGAGGAATTTCATGTATTCACAGAATGGGATTGTTGCCACATGCTCCATTCTTGGTGAATTAAGTGAGGGAGTATCCAACACTTATAAATGGCTTTATCTTTTACAAGATGTCAGCGCATGATTTTTCTGGTTTTTTACAAATTTAACCTTGAACGAAAATCCACCATCAACAATTTCATAAGCAAAACCATGAATCCAGCAGAAAGGAACTACACCAGGATCGAGCAACCAATATTAGCATTGGTGTTTGCAACACGTGCTTCTCGTGACGATTACAAACTCCACAAGATTCGGTGCTCACAAAGTCGTCCATAGAATCGCACAATGACAATGCAGCCAGCCGGACGAATCTCTAAGTGGAGTGATAACAAAGCAAGCTTCGACATTTTTTACGAAATGAGAACAAGAAGAAAGCAAAAGCAAAGGGGTTTGACTTTTCCGCGTGTGATTTCCTCTCACACGAAGATGAAAGAGAGGACATACCTTAATGGAGGGAAGACCGAGGACCCGTCCGACTACTCGAAACATGCAACCCGACACGATGGGAGGTTTTCGTGGATGGGTCATCCAATAAAGACAGATCGGGTTTAGGATTGGTCTTCACGACACCAAAGGGCAAAAAGATGGTCCACCTTTAGGCTTGAATTTAAAGCGACTAACAATATCACGGAATACTCTAAGCTGCATTACACGCTTTACGGCGCTTGATAAGGAGATGGGAATCCAAGAGGTACGGGCTACAAGTTTACTCTCGCATGGTTGTCTGGACAAATCAACGGCAAAGAGTGCCACATGATCCCTTATTACTGCAAATACTGGGAGCTCGCCCACTTTTACATCGCCGATACCGAGCATCAAGTTGTGTGATATCCGTAGGGAAGGACACCGCCACTCGGACGCCCGGCATACATTTTTTCCCTCGCTGACAGATTCAAGCATTGAAGGCATCGGTGAGAGTCTTAATGCCTTCAAGACTGAGACCGTGGATATCGGCGCACGTGTCGCAACAACTACCACCGATCGCACGGCCGACGATCGAGGAAACCGATCCACGAATATCTCGAAATGTGAAAGTTGCCCAAGGGGGCGACCTAAGATCAACAAAATCAAAAGCAAAGCAATCGCTACGAACTTCGAGATCAAGCACTTCTATACGTAAAGTCATACCTGGGACCACACAAGGTGCCTCGAGAGTAAAGAAGAAGGGCATACAATCTTCAACGACATTGCACTATGGGGCAATGGAAACCACATTTCCAAAGCTTGTAGCCTAAAGACAAACATCTAGCCAAAAACCATGGGATATTTTTGTCCGTACATGAATGAGGACGCAGGCATATGGCCCTCATCTCTGACTAATGCCAAAATTTGGAAAGAAGATACATGCACCCCAGTAACATTAAACTCATATCACCCTCGCCCTTTCACTAAATGGGGGATCGATATCGTATGACCATTGCATGTCAGATTGGGGCAGAGGAAGTACCTAACTGTAGCCACCGACTACTTTACTAAATGGGTAGAGGCCGCTCCATTGAAACACATACGGGATAAAGATGTTTTCCGATTCATCTGGGAACACATCATATGTCGCTTTGGGAGTACCTTGAAGAATCGTCTCGACAATGGGAAACAATTATGTGGTAGAAGAACATCGACTTGCTATTCAACACCTACAATATTCGAAAGAGCAAGTCTACACCCATGTACCCCCAAAGCAATGGACAAGCCAGATCACGAACAAGACCATCGCCGATAACCTCAAGAAGAAGCTTGACTAGGAAATATGAGAATGGTGCGAAGAACTTTATAACGTTTTGTGGGCATATATGACAACTCGCAGAGAGGAAACCAGATTATCGCTTTTCATGTTAACATATGGGACCGAAGCCATACTTCCCACAGAAGCAATGATACCTACAACAAGAACCGAAGCATGGAGATTTAAACATCTCAAAGCAGATCTTATCCTAGCTAAACATGACGATCTAAGAAACAAGAGAGATGGGCCCCTAAAATGGAAAATTACCAACGAAGAATTCAGCAGAGTACAACAAACGGGTTCGACTGTGAGAATTTCAACTGTGGCAGTTGGTACTAAAGTATCTACCCGATTATGAACGTGATAAAAAAGGCGGAAAATTAGCAGCACGATGGGGAGGACCCTATACCATTGTTGAGAAGGTTGGTGAAGGCGCGTACAAGATACTAAAACTGGACGGAACACCGTGGAATTATGACTAAAACTATACCATTGCTACGCGACTAAAACTATATCATCCATGAAAGCAGGTATGATATATTGTCATTTATTTCCATAAAAGGCCGCATGGGGTTGGAAATATGACAAGTGCGTCTGAATGGTCGTTTCGAACCCGGGGAGATGGCATTGTGCAAGTGCCGGGGCGACTTACACTAAGACGGACTATTCGAACTCTGGGCGATGGCGGTGTGCAAGTGCCGAGGTAGTCCTAGGGCCCCAGGCGGTTGGAAACCGGTGGACGATTGTCTGGCATGAGTACTCGACAATCGAGGCAATAACATTGCTCCCCGCGCAAGTGGCCGAAATCACTTGCCCAAGAAAGTTAATCGATAACTTCTGGGGATATCGATCCCATAGAAATTAGGAAAGACCAACTATCATACCACTAGATCTCGAAGGACGATGATGAGATACCTCAATCAGACATGGCATTGGGCCCGGACTTGACCTCCCTGGCTGAGTGTGTTCGATAAATGACATTTACATTAACCAATCTGCTCATGTTTATGCAGCATACATAACTTAGGTCGAAAAATAAATCACATCAAGATGGCATAACATAAGTAAGAACGGTAAATATGCATACAGTGTCGATAGCAAGAAAATAGTCAAACCTACGACGCAACACCCTACATAAAGGTACGAGAAATTAAAGGTGTTCGAACGGGATTACAACCCATGGCAAAGGGTAAGTTAGCGACGCAGCGCTACAAAAGATAAGCTTACTCTTTAGAAGTAACTCGGCCTTGATCGCCTCTTTTCTTTAGCAAGCAGCGCTGGTGCCTGCTTTTTTATCAAGCACCGCCTTTACACCGCTTGACCTTCGCAACAAGCTCATCGTTAAACTTCGCCTTTTCAGTGAGATCCTCGTGTCACCTGACGACGCCACTTAGGCAAGGTGGCTACCCGCTCGAGTAGTTGAGACTCCTTCCCCTTCAATCGGGCATTCTCTCTTCCAACGATGCCACCTTCCTCTCGCTTCGCACGCGTAACGACAAGAATCCATTCATAACAACATCGCTAAGACAAACGACAAGGAAAACACCATACAAGGCACACCACCTTCCAATAAAGGGGAAACTACCCTAATGGTCTCTTCAGACTTACAAGCTACACTCGAGAGAAGACATCTTTTGAAGAAAGTTCCTCGAGATCGTTGTTCGTTAAACTCATTAGAAGGACAGTAGATTTATGATCACTCCATTCGGCCCCTCTCGCCGAATGGGTTATCTCAAAGCCTTATAATTGAGCACGAACCCACTCCAACTCCTCCAAACTTCCTGGACTTTCTGAAAGCTTTTCAAAGGGATTCTTGGCTACACTTATCGGGCCGGCATTCTTCTCCCCCAAGATCCGGCTGATCGCATGCAAGTCTCGAACCTGAAGCCTTAGCCGACTGCATTGACTCTCTAAGTTGTCGGCCAATAGTGTTTTGTCGGCGGCAATACCTTGGAAATAAGCTAAGCTTTCCCTAAGATTGTCAATCTCTTCGGGGACATATTCAAAAGTCTCAGAGCAATGCAATTTGGATTGAAGATCCTCAATCTTGGTCTCTAAGCGATCGATCTTATCGTCCTTATTAACTATCCTCTGTCAGTAAATTCAAACATGATCCCGTTCTATGTTCATTTCTTCAACAAACGATACTCAGGGTGCAAGTCGCTTCGCACTAAAAAGATTCGGCTAGGGGGTAGTACTAAACTCGTGATATTGGCACTCTGTAATCAATCATAAACAATAAACTTAAGTAGATACCTTGGGTCTCGCCAATTGCTTCTCCAAATTTCTCAGATCGCCACGTTCCACACTGTAACAAGAGACGGAGACCCTCTTTCTGCGACCTCCCTTGCGCTCGAAGGGAATCATTCAACAACGAGCGATTGATATCCTACAAACACCACTTTATGAAGCTACCCACGGAGCGAAGGCATAACCCGAACACAACTTACCAGCAGATCGAAAGTGCATTTCAAACCAGATTACAACGAGACAAACTTTGATCTTCTTCATTAAAGAGAGAAAATTCAGTGAGAAATGAGGGCCCCAAGAGAGTTGCAGATAGGACCCGAGACAGTAAAAGAAGTATTGCTTCCTGAGTTAGGAACAACAGGAGAAAGAGGCTCCAGCAACTCGCCCCCAACAACAACGTTCTCCTCATCACGAATAACTACATTGTCCCCACCACCAGATTTCTCCTCTTCGTCACCATCAGCATCATCCTCCTCATCGAAAAGACCATCATCGTCATAACCATCAGACTCGAGATACACAACGCCATCGGCAAGAACAATCCCTTTATCGCCTAACCCCTGGGTACGCTTTTCTCCTGGCAGTATATCTCCCTTGGTTTCCTTGCCTTTCCCTTTGGGCTTTCCACCTACAAGGGTAGACGAAACATCAGAATATTTCTGAGGCGACTTCCTCATGAAATGTGATAAAGGAAGCCGATCATCGGGATCCTCACCCTCCCTCGCCGAAGCACCACTAGCCTTGTCAACTTCGGCCTTCTCGCGCATGAGCCGATGTCAGAACCATGCAAGGCAACAAATAGGGGCACGTACATGTACGTTAATAAAAAAACAGTATATTTGTTACCTTCTATGCCTCCTCCTCGGCTCCTGCAACCCTATCTCTCTTCCGAGGAACAAGAGGCTCAGAAAGAACACCCTGGGACTTAGTCTGTAAAACATAAAAATTGGAACATCGCTCTATCAGTCACCCGAGCCGATCAAATAAATCTAAAGCCAAGAAACATACTTACTTGATCAACATTGACCACCCAGAAGGGATAAGTGACTCGGACGGAGGAGGAAAATTGCCGCCGACGGGGACCAGAGATAACCCCGAGGAGGAACTCGGTCCCAAGCCGCATCACTAGTATGACGGGCATGTCTATTGGAACTCTTTCCCTCGGGATCCTCGTCCAACAAAAGCTTCTTGACACCCTCAGGAAGAGTTTTATGACGATGTGGGCTAGCACAAAACCAGAAGGTCACCATTGGTAGCAACCACTTCGATAGTTTTACAAAGAAACCGATGTGAGTATAATCACTCGCCCGGGAAGGATCGTAGGTGGACCAGGTGGTAGGAGTACACTCGCCTCTGCACGCCTCCCACTGGATAAAATACGAAAGTTATTGCCATTCCACGAGCCAAGGACCTGAAGGGCTTAATCTTAGGGGCCTCAGTACCAAAACGAACTACCGGGATCGCACACAAAGGAAAACACACTCTCGAGCTCTAGTTGACCCCTGGTAACAATGGTCGCCTCGCCGAGTGTGGAAACTTTAGAACATCATCCTTCTTTAAAGCGCCTTTTGGCCCGACAAGAGCTCTGGCGTAATAACCATGAAGATCGATTCATCTTTTAGTCACGACGAATTGTTCATCCGACAAGTCTCCCATAGGTTCTCTTGTCACCACATGAAAAACGAAGAAGGATTATCATAAAAGATAGAATCCAGAGCACGATAATCATGCCTAGAGGGGCTCTCCATAACAAACAGAGAATCAAGCTGGCAAACCGCTCTTCATCAGAAAACATATAGCTCACGCACCTTTTTTTCCACCCATGGAAGGGGTTGAATACGCCATGAAAGTCGGAGACAGGAGGAGTAAAAGTACCACCTAATTGGAAATTACTACGCAATGAAGACCGAGAAGACCCAAAGATGAGAAGGAAGAGGAAATAAACCTATGGAAAAAAGATAACTAATGGTAGGAAAGAAGCAAGAGAGAGAACGGAGAGAGAGGAGAAAAAATGGCTAAGGAAAAGTAAAGAGAGAATGAGATTTAAGGATCAGACTTATAAACCTCACCTGTGGTAACCGACGAGGAAGGTAAACCGGTTGCAGCGCATGAAGAAGGTGGGGAACATCATGGCGTAGAACCCGGCATAACTGAGGACGTGGAAGACGAGGTTTTCTTCCCACGTGTCGATCACACGAGTGGGAAGAAGGGGCATAAATGTAGGTGCAAATAATCCACAGATCTAGGTGGAACCATCCTCGCCAAGGGCAACAAGAGAAACGAGTACTAGAAGCACCGAATCACCTCATCAGGCCTGGGCACAAGGAAAGAGGAACGGAGACAGCCCGAGAAGTCGACATAAAGGAGAAAAGCTTTGATGTGATGCTCATCGAATTCGAGGACAATTAATGCACTGACAAGGTTGGTGAAGAGATAAGAGAAGCTCTACTGACGAGACTCGCCAAGAATCAAGGGCGACACTGATCACCTCCACCAAACGAACGACATCAGGCGATGACACCACTCGGCTAGATGATTCGGTTCGAGGAAAAGGAGAGATCGACCGAAGAACTATCAAGTCGCCCGAGAAGAACATCCAGGAAGCTATACCAGGCTCAATATTGTAATATTGATGTATCACCACCTGCAGCTATAAATAGAGATCGTGTAGGAAGGTAGAGGGGAGGATTTTTTTTTGGAAAGAGGAAAAGAAGTGATAGAGCGGTACTGAGCGTTTTGTGAGCATTGTTGTGTATATTGGATCCTTGTAATCTTATGTGAAGTAATAAGATCATCCCTTAACCCCCGTGGACGTAGGTAATCATGCCGAACCACGTATATCTTATGTTCTTATATTTCTCATGTTTATTTTGCTTTTTTGTGTATGTTAGAGTTCTTTGGATGTAGTTGTAGGATTTTCTACACCTACATGACCTGTCCAGAGGGTGGGTAGTATTATTTGAAGTTTTTGAAATATTATAAACATGATGGTTATTTCCTAATCGATGGTGTTGTTGTTTTCTGATGTTTGCAGTTTGAGTTATTTGCACTCAAAGCATATTTCCCACCGAAATATTGAGACCGAAAACCTGTTATTGGATGCTAATGGAACCTTAAAAATTGCGGGTTTTGGTGTTGCTCGTGTGGAAGCTCAAAATCTGAGCGATATGATCGGTGCAACAGGTACCCTTGGGTACATGGCCACTGAGGTATTTTTAAATTGAACTTTAGCAACCGATTTAATTGATAAACATACTTCGGCTAAGTTTGGTAATGTTTTTATTTTTTGGAATATATGCAGAAATAGGCCTGGTCTGAACCCTCACTTTCATTCTTAGGCCACTTTTTTTATTTCTTGCTAGACTAGGCAAGTTAAACGGTTTCCATCCAATTTAACCATCTCGGCCAATTTATCGCGTTGACTTGTCAATATCTCGCCAAAATATCATATGAGGAGATATCACAGATGTGGTAAGATTACCAAAATGTCCTTCACACGAGTGTGTCAGTCACATGTGATAAGATGTCCACCTTCCTCGATAGGATCTCCACGTGTTGCTATCTGAGAGCCCGATCTAACTATCACGATATCTCGAGGATTAATTCAACCATGATAGTTCTTCATTGTTATCATCGATAACATGAAGGTGTAAGGAATTAGAGAAGACAGAGAGAGAGAAATCGATTCGTCAGTTTCTTCTTCTTCTCTCTTGTTCTTGAGAGGGTTTTAATAGAGAGATAAATTAGTGAAACAAAGGTGTTTTTTAGTTGAGATTCAAGAACAAATCAAGATTTCGTGTCAAGATGACGAGATCGGAAGAAGAAGAATACAGAGAGGTAACAAAAAAACCCTAATCTATTTTCTAGGTGTCATGGTTGATTTTAACGTTTCATTGATGAACAAATTGTGGGTTTTGTTTGTAAGGTTGATTTATTTAGGTTCGTCGGTGTTTAGATTTCTAGGGTTTTATCTGTTTATATAATTTTTATGAAGTTCGAATTTGTTCTGCTGATAATCAAGTTCTACTGATCATTTTCTAGGGTTTGTTAATTTCAAAATTGGGTTCTGCCAATTTTGATTAATTGAATTGATTTCCATCATTTTTCTTAGATGGGTTTTTTAATCTTTGTCTGATATATATTTTTTTGTTCTTAAATGTAGAAAGCAAAAGGTTCAAGAGGTTATCTCAGAAGTTGAACAAGACATTTTTGCAACCAGAGATATTAAGGTAAAGGATTGGATTAACCCTGCTATGTGTTTTGAGTTTAGGGGTTTGTCCAGAGAAGGTATGGGTATAAATCAGTTAAAGTCTAGGATTAGTCCTATGTTGAGATTAACCAGTAGGGAGACATTGGACCTTTTATGGTATGTCGATCCATGACAACCATCAAACATCATTAATGATACAGAGTTTTGGTTTTTCTGGGAAAATTCAACTCAAGATGAACATGGTTGGATTACATTGTATTTGCAAGTGATGCCAGTAGATGAGAATGGTGAGATCCTATAAGTATCTGGTTTTATGTCAAGATTCACAAATTCTCCTCCCACCACGTATGACACCCATAAAGAATGTGAATCCAAAGAAGCCAGTTTCTAAGACTCCACCAAAGAAGCCAGTTTCTAAGACTCCACCTAAGAAGCCAGTTTCTGAGACTCCACCTAAGAAGCCACTTGGTTGTAGTGGTTCATCACCCAAGACAGTAACAAAGAAATTTAGGGATGGCAAGACAGTAAGAAGAAGTCAAAGAATACCTAGGATTAAGAAGAAGAATCATACTCCAATATACATTGATTTAGCTGATGATGAAGATGTTTCTGATAAAGATGTTGATGCTAAAGATGTTGATGCTAAAGATGTTGATGCTAAAGATGTTGACATTCCACAATTTACTCAACAAACTTAAGCAAGTGTAGCTGAGAATAATCCAGTTTTGGAACCTAGTGTAGCTGCACAAACACAATCAAGTGGAGCTGAACAAGTTAATAATGAAGAATTTTTCAATCATGACTTTTGGGTTGAAGCTACAACACAGGCAGATGGAAGATTTGTTTACAGTTGCCCAAGAATACAAGAAAAGTGATAAGTATGTCATGCACTTGAAAAATGTGAAGAAGATGAATGTAACCCGATGATGAGGATGTCCTGAATATGAATGAAAATGACAGTGAAGAGAGAGATATCAATAGTTACAATAAGTTTCTTCAAAAGTTGAGAATGGGTATCTTCAGATAGTACGCAAGTGAGAGAAGTGATGGTGATAATATTGATAATGATGCTGCAAGTGATGGTGATAATGTTGATAGTGATGCTTGTGATCCAAACTTTGGGGAGGTGGAGGTTGAGAATGACAAGGAAGGTATGTGATTGCTTCTGTTTCTGTTTAAACTTTGTTGTGTTTGATTGTAGATTTGTTCCAATTGTTTTGTTTTGTTTTGTCGAGGACCATTATGGGGACTTGGTCTCTGACAGAGAAGAAAGCATCAAGACTGTTGGGACTAAATGTTCACAGCCTCATGATAACACACAGTTTGAGGAAGAGTATGCACAACATTTTAAGGATGATGAAGATGAGGAGATGTTCCCTGAGGGAATTACTTTTGAACAAGTGGATCCTTACATCCTAGTGAAGGGAAGCAAGTTTCTCAGCAAGAAAGCATTCAAGAAGTATTTGAGAGCCTACTGTGTGAAGCATAAACATCAGGTCAAGTTCAGAGATTCAAACAACTACAAGATTAGGGTGAAGTGCATTAATAATGAGAAGAAGAAGTGTCTTATGTTCATTTATGGAAGAGTTATGAAGGGTGAAGGAACTACATATACCTTGAGAAGTAGGAATGTGAAGCACACATGTAATGGAAATGTTAAAGGGAGAACAGATGTGCAAATCTATAATTTGTAGTCGATCGGTACATGAAAAGGTTGGAGACTCTTGGTAACAAAAACAAAATCCCTGATCCCGAGTCATTGGAAAATGAGTTCAAGAAAACAATGAAAGTGAAAATTAAGTACCATACAACATGGAGAGCAAGAAATATTGTGTTGCAGAATCTTCATGGCAGTTATGAGGAGCATTACAAGAAAATTCCTGCATTCTGTGAAATGGTGAAGGTAACATTTTTTGTTTGTTAATGTTAAAAATTATATGGCATTAACATGACTTAATATTTCAAATTATATGGCATTAACATTAATTTGTTGTAATTGCAGGAAAAATGCCTGCGAGTGTAGCAAATTTCTCATATGGAACCAAAGATTGCACATTCTTGTCAATGACACTGCTTCAAACTGTATAGAAGGATTCTTGGTGGATGTAGGAAAATCATAGGATTGGATGCTTGCCACTTGTATGGGAAGTATGGTGGTGTGTTGCGGTTAATAGGTCTGAATGGTCAAAATGGTTTAGTTCCTCTTGGTATAATGGTGTGTAGGAATGAAACCATTGAGAACTGGAAGATATTTCTACATGATTTGAAAGCTATATTGGGTGAAGACTTGCATTTCACCATTATATCAGACAAGCATAAGGGGATTAGTGAAGCTTGTGACACATACTTCGCTTGGATGAGCATGATTATGTTTAGGGTAAGGTTATCCATGTACCACAGATTAATCTATTTCCTTTTACAATATTTCCTAATAATATCAGTTGAATGACTAGCTAATACTTTGCTACTTGGCAGACATTTGATGAAGAATTTCAAGAAGTATTTCAAGTCATATAGCTTACATGTATATTTCTGGAATGCTGCAAAATGTTACAAGAAGAGACACTACCAGGTTTGCTCATTTCTCAAAACAGTATAATGTAATTTCAAGTATTACAAACATGAGTTTGATACTATTTATGTCTTGTTTGTTTTTAGCAACACATGGATAAATTGTTTGCTGAGGATGAAGCAGCTGCATTGTATCTGCTAGATCAAAAACCTGAATCCTGGTCTAGGTCTCATTTCTCAAATGATAGCAAGTGTGAGCACATCAACAACAATTTCTCAGAATCTTTCAACAACATGGCCAAGCCCTTCAGAGATAAGCCTATCATTACACTTGCACAAATATATAATAAACTGGTGATGGGTCTTTTCTTCAAGAGGAGGAATGAAAGTGAAAATTGGCGAGGATGGTGAGATAGTCCCAAAGGCAATGTGTTTGATTACAAAGATGCGGGATTTAAATCATTTGTTTGAGTTAACTGGAGTAGTAAGGGGAAGGGTGTATGAGGTCAGGAGTGTTCATGATGCTGTATTTGCTGTGGATTTTCCAAAAAAAGACATGTAGTTGTTTGCAGTGGCAGCTGAGGGGATTTCCCTGTCAACATGATGTATGTGCTTTAACACCATTGAGACCAAACTGGGCTGAGTAAGTTACACTCTCTTTTCATTTCATGTTTTGATTGTAAACTGATAATTTTCTAATTTCATGTTGTAGCTACTATGACCCTGTGTACAATGTGGAATACTACAAAAAGACATATGCTCCAGAGTTTGAACCACCATCATTGAAATTAGTAGGTAAGACCATTACTTTAAAGATTAGATATTGTTTATTATGTAATAAATATTTAATAATAGCAAAGATTCTTTTAGGGTTTCATACATGCTTTATATAGTACACAACCTTTAAGGATTTCACATCTTAACCAATGTCTTCTCTTTCTTCCTTTGTTTGTGTAGAATATACTGGTAGAGTTCATTAATCCTCATGTTATCACAAGGAAAACTGGAAGGCCAAGGAAGAAGAGGATTCCTTCATGAGATGAAGCTGGAAGAGTGAAGAAGATGAGAAAGTGTAAGAAGTGTGGAGTTTATGGTCACTATGCAATCACTTGTGCTGGTGGAGAGGTTGGAAAGAATCCAAAGGGAGACAAACCTAGAACCTGTGTTGATGGCTCAACATCATCTAATTATGTCCCTAAACCAGCAAAAAGGAAGTACAACAGAAAAAACCAGTTGTTAGTGCTTCAAGCAGTGCATCTACTCTGCTTTCGTAGGATGGAATGAAGAACAACAACAGTTACAAAGCATGTGTTGGTGAATCTTCTAAACAAGGTCTTTGCAAAAAATCAGGCCAAGGAGAAAGAGAAAGGCTTCTTCTCAACAACTTTCAATCAGAGTAACAAACATGTTGGATCTGTCAACAACAAAGTCACATTCATGAGTTGGAGATCCAAAGGGGGAAAGAAAGAAACCAAAGAAGTACATTAAAGTACGATGGATTTTTATGTTTGTGTTTGTCTCTTTTATTTTTGTTCTGTGGGATGGATCTCAACAATATGGTTGATTTTTGTGTTTCCATTTGGTTATATATTTTTTGAATGGATGAATGGATGCTTTGTAAGACAATGCAAGTTCGAAATGGGTTAAATTTTATTATAAAATTGTTGTGCAGCTACATTTTGAGATTTTTCTTAAATTCCTTGCATATTTCATACACTTTACCCTTCATTGTTTCTTTTCTTTCAATGACAAGAGCATCCAAGCCCATCTGAATGCATCACAGATTTCTTCTTGCACACAAGGTATGCTATGTTGAAATTGTGTTGATTTTTGCAAATCTTCAATTCCAATTGAGAGTTGCAGTTGTCTTTAAAGCATTTTTGAACCTTCAGTGGACATCTTGTAACACTGTGATTGTCTTCTCCACAGGAAATACAACCATGATCTGATGGAAGCTTGATTGGAACTGCTTAAGAATGGAAAGAAGCTTGAGAAAACAACTCAAAGTAGTTGCAGGTAGGATTCAAGCATTTCAAAAACAACCTTCCATTACTTTCATATGTTTTAGACCTCAACAAAGCTCTTACTCCATTACAAGGTACATGTTTGCACCTTGAATAAACCCATGGACATGCTTTTGTTTCATGATCTTCTTTCATTTCACACATTAAACACACTAGCATACTAGTTGAAGTACTTGCTTTATCATTGATACCACCACCCATTTTTCAGATCTGAAAATAAAGAGAAGCAGAAGTATGTGGTTGAGGAGATGGTCATTTATGATTTATGGAGAAGAAGATAAGAGTGCCACGTAAGCAGTGCCACGTAAGCAGTGTCACGTGGGCCTTACCACGTGGCGGTGCCACGTACACACTATGTGATGACGATACGGTGGTCAACACATCCGGTTGGTCGAATAACCGATTCAAATGACTGTCTTGTCATTTTAAGTGCACCTAACGGTGCTAACTTTCCATCCATCCTTTGTTGGTCAAAACTTGCCCCGTCTAGCAATAAATAAAAAAAGTGGCCTAGATTTGAAAAACACCAAAAAAACAGCCTATTTCTGTAAAAAACCCTTTATTTTTCCAAAAGCACTTTCAAAACCTATACATGTTAATAATTTTTGAAATTGGTGTTTGGTAAAAAAAAACAAAGTGCTTTTTACCCAAAACACTTCCCAAATTCCTCAATTTTTAAAAGATGGGGAGGAGGAGCTTTTAAAAGCTACAAAAGCAAAGCTTGGGTCCCACCAAAATTTAATGTTTGATTTATATTTTTTGTCCCTATTTTATTTTGTAAATGACAAAATTACCCTTAAATATATATACAATCAATTTTTATTTCTTTAATTTGATTCTTTAAATATTATTATATTTTATTTTCAAACTATTTTATGACACCATTTCATTTAGTTTGTCAAAAATAAAAATAAAAAGAATATAAAATAATAAAATATTTGTTTAATAACACAATTGATAATTCCAATCTCGGGCGACTCTTCCCGTTGATTGGAAAATCATTCCAATCTCGGCTTCACGATGCTGTCGTCCTGTTCGATCTATGATTTTGTTTTCTTCTTGATTTCCTTACCACGATCATCCCTTTTTTTTCTTTGGTTTTCCTTGCCGCGTTTTTGTTTTTTTTAGGGTTCTTTTCTTCTTTTTTTTCCTTTCATTTAGGTTCTATCTTTGCTGCTATGCCAAGGGTTACAAGATCCCGCGCATCACTGCACACACCCTTTCCTCAGGTATACACCTCTCATTCCACAGAAGCTATAACTCCTTCGACAGAGATGGTCGCCTCCGACAATGTTTGCCACTGCCCGTTCAAGAATATCCATGGCTGTCTTGATGGAGTCCATGGAAGAGGTTACGTGAAGGGGTCTTTCATGAAACATCTGCACGACAAGCACTTGTTCTCAGAAGGTAGTAAACACTTTATCGAGACCCTAATTTCTCGGGACTTAAATGTTTATCGTGAATCGAGAAGGTTTTATGTAACTGCGTGTGGTTTTTCAAGAGATGCTTGTATCTACACGCTTGGAAAAAGCCATGCAAGGGACGTGAAGGGGCTGCACACGACTGTATTCCATGGCCTTTCAATAAAGAGGGAGCTGACTTCTTAATTCACGGTTTGGAAAAACCTGGTGAAGTACAAACTGAAGACGCTTTGCCTGAAGTTGGTGTTTCGCCTAAAGTTGGTGTTTCTTGTAAAGGGGATAGCAGTGGAGCTGTAGAGTTTCTCTCTACTGGATTGTTGAATGCCGTTTATCAACATCAATTACCCACCATCTCCTGCATCCCCCACAAGTGTAGGTTGTATTTTTCGAGAGCTCTCAAAGCCTGCTTGATCGGATTATAGCGGGTCCTTCCACATTAACAAGTTGGTCACCGCTACTTCTTCCCATCCGTACTGTCGTTGTATCACCAAAGAGTTCGGTGAAAGGAAGTCGAGTAGTCGTAAGAGACTACGGTAGCAACTATCCTTCAAGCACTTAATGATTGGAAGGAACCCAATGGTTGCTTCACGTTAGTGAACAAGTTACTCCAACAATAGGTTGGTGGGGTTCTAAGAAGGCGAGAGAAGAAGGCCGTAGAGAAGCAGTAGGCAGCTAATGTTATAGCATGTCGGAAGAAGATCAGTGCAGGTCACTTTGCAGCAGCGATACGAGTGTTTTCCTCGTCTGGTGTTTCCCCTTTTGAGGAGAAGACTTATGTTGACTTGTTAGACAAACATCCGTTAGCCTCCCCTCCTGAGATTCCCATGGATGATATCACTGCTGAGCCCATTTTTGTCGGTTCCAAGGCTGTTTTAGGGGCTATTAAAAGCTTTCCTAAAGATACGTCGTGTGGTCGTGATGGTCTACGAGCGCAAAATTTAGTCGATGTTCTTAGTGGAGCGGCGGCTGCAGTGGCGGATGACTTGCTATTGTCTATCTCTGGGGTTGTCAACCTTTGGTTGGCTGGAAAATGCCCTAGTGAATTAGGAGAATACATTGCTAGCGCACCTCTGACACCATTGCTTAAACCGGGGGGAGGTCTTACGCCCATTGCAGTTGGTACGGTTTGGCGAAGATTAGTTTCCAAGGTGGCTGCTTTTGCTGTTGGAAAGGACATGTCATCTTATTTAGGAGATTACCAATTTGGGGTTGGTGTTCCTGTAGGAGGGGAAGGTATTTTACATGCTGTAAATCGCCTTTTATAGATGAAGGATCATTCGGACAAAATGTCAATGTTGCTAATTGACTTTTCTAATGCTTTCAACATGGTGAGCAGATCTCAGCTCATCAAGGAAGTCCGTCTTTATTGTCCAAGTATTTCTCGTTGGGTAGAATTCTGCTACTTAAGCCCGACTAAGCTTTATTATTCTCATTATATTTTGTCTTCTGCACTTGGTGTACAACAAGGTGACCCCCTCGGTCCCTTGTTATTTGCATTGAATTTTCACCCCCTAGTGAAGACTATTGGTTCTCGTTGTACCCTCGATTTTCACGCATGGTACCTGGATGATGGCACAATTATTGGTGATACTTTGGAGGTAGCTAAGGCTTTGCGTATAATTGAATATGAAGGACCAGGTAGGGGGTTACACCTCAACGTAAAGAAAACGGAATTATTTTGGCATACTCTTGATCCCAGGAGCACAACAGATGGTGTTTTCCCCTCAGATATTGGTAGACCTTCTAAGGGTGTTAAAATTTTGGGTGGTCCAGTGAGTTTGGATATGGATTTCATTAGCGACATGTTGTTGAACAGGGTGCACAAAACTTTTCAATTAATGGATGCGATCCAAAAACTCAAGGATCCTCAAAGTGAGATGCTTTTACTTCGCAGTTGTACTGGTGTGTCTAGACTTTATTTTGCAATGCGAACTACCAATCCTGCTGCTTTACAACCTGCCACCGATCTTTATGATGATCAGCTATATCAGTATTTGAGGCTTCTGATTACTGGAGATGGTGCGGGTTTTGGGCCTCTACAGAAGAGATTAGCTACCTTACCGATAAAAGATGGTGGACTTGGCATATATACCATGACTGACACTCGTGCTTATTGTTTTCTTGCTTCTCAGAGCGAGACTACTTCATTGCAGAAAATTATCCTTGGTGATTTATTCTCAACAGACAGAGGTTCAACTTATCAGTTGGCTCTTCAGACCTTTATTCAGGTATGTGGATTACCGTCTACTTATTGCGTCGATGATTCTGCCCACCCCTTCCATGCATTCCCTGGTAGTAGTTTATTTTGATGCGGTTAAGAAGCAAATCCCAGACCATTTTCATATGTCTGCAAGAGATTCCGCCCTATGGCAATGTAACCGTGTCAAGCATGCCCAATATTATCTTTTGGCGGTACCTATTAGTGGGCTTAATCAATGTCTCGGGCCTCGACAATTTAGAGTTGTGCTTTGTTATCGTCTTGGTATTCCTCTGTTTGTTGACAATAGTTTATGCCCAAGTTGTAACAAATCTATGGACATTTTTGGGGATGCGCTTCATTGTTCTAAGGATATTGGTTATAAGTTTCGCCATGATGTTGTTCGTGATGTTATCATTGATATTTGTTACAAAGCCAATGTGCCTGCGCGTAAGGAGGTTTCTCTTGGTCTTGGACGGATGATGACAAAGACCTAAAGCCCGCTGATATCCTTGTTCTTAAGCGGGAAAATGGGAAAGATATTTGTATGGATGTTACAGGTGTCTCTCCATTCACTGGTTATGGTGTCCGCTCCTTTGTCCCTGGTAAGGCTATTCTTGGTGCGGTTTCTCGTAAACGTACCAAGTACTTGGACAAGTGTGATGCACACGGATATGGTGTGGGTGTTCTGGATTTTTCTACCTTAGGGGAACTTGGTGAGGATACTCTGGCTTTTTTCAAGCGTCTACATAATTTTCTTTTTAGCAATGACGCTAGTAGTGGCGTAGGTAGTTTCATTTTTTATAGATTAGGTGTTGCTATTCAGAGAGGAGTTGGAGCCCAGCTTGTCGCTAGGTTACCAACCAAAAGCTTTGTATAATTAATTCGATATTAATTAATCGATAAATTAATTCATAATAATATTAAATAATTACTTAATTTTAGTTTGATTTTTTGTTTGAAAATATATATATATATATATATATATATATATATATATATATATATATATATATGTTTATTAAAAAGTGGTTAAGTAAATTTAATACTACAACAATGGTTGAATATATGTCTATATTTAATAGTAAAAAATGTAATTTTTCTTAGAATAATATTTATTAAGGAATTCTAATGGTACAAAATTTTTGTTGGTAGCCGAGAAACAAGCTGAGCCCCAACCCCCTTTTGAATAGCGACTCCTAATCTTTAAATAAGAAATTTACCAACACCACTACTGACATCATTACTAGCTAGACAATTCTTCAGTCTCTTAAAAAAAACACAAAGTATCGTCACCCAATTCCCCTAAAGTGGAAAAGGACAAGACACTCAAAACATAACCATGAGAAGCACATTGATCCAAGTATTTGTTACGCTTACGCAAAACAACCTTTGCAATAGCTTGGCCGGGGCTAAAAGAACTAATGCCTTCACCTGTGAAGGGAGAGACTCCTGTAACATTCATACAAACATCTTGACCATTATTCCAGTTAAGAAAAAGAATATCAGCCGGATGCAAGTCTCTATTATCATCAGCCAAAAGACAAAGAGAGACTTCTTTTCGAGCAGACACACCAGCTTTGTAACAGATGTCAGCTATTACGTCGCGTACCAAGTCATGCCGAAACTTAATCCCAACATCTTTGGCACAATGAAGAGCATGGTCACCAAAAATATCCATAGGTCTATTACAACTTGAGCATAACCCACTTTCAGTGAACATGGGGATACCAAGACGGTAACAAACCACGGCTCTAAACTATCTTGATCATGCTTAACACGATTACACTACCACAAAATAGAGTCTCTTGCAGACATTGGAAATTGGACGGGGATATGCTTCTTAACCGCGTCAAAATAAGTGACCGCGCAGGAGTACATGAAGGGTGGGGTGGGGGGTGGGGGTGGGGTGTGGGGATCCGACTAATAAGTAGGACCTTTATCTAAAGAGAATAAGTCGCCAAGAAGTTCTGAGGATCCGACTAATAAGTAGGACCTTTATCTAAAGAGAATAAGTCGCCAAGAATCACCTTCTGAACCGACACCGTCTGACTTTGGGAAGCAAGGTAACAGTAGTTACGGGTGTCTGCCATAGTGTAAATACCGAGGCCACCCTCTTTGATAGGGAGAGTAGCGATCCGTCACAGCAAAGGCCCAAACCCAAGACCGTTACTGTGATCGAAGTCTCGAAATCTTTGTAATAAATGATCATCAAATAAATCATTTTAGAAGGCTGGTTGTAAAGCACGAGGTTTGTAGTACGCATAGCAAAATATAGTCTGGACAAACCGGTGCAGTTGCAAAGCAATATCATCTCACTCTGAGGGTCTTTGAGTTTCTTGATGGCGGGTATTAACTGGATAGTTTTGTGAACTTTAGCCAGCGCCATGTCACTAATAAAACTCGAATCCCCCCCCTTCACCCCAATAGTTTAACTCCATTGGTAGGTTTCCTAATATCCCAAGCAAAAACATCTTCATCACAACTTCTAGTATCGGTGTTAGGCCAAAAGACCTCCATCTTAAACCCAACAAAATTGAAACAAAATTATTTTCAGATATATGTCTGTTTTGGACATTTGCTACAACAACAATAGTTGAATATGATATTTTACCAAACACATTTTGTTTGCTTTTAGATTTAACTTTAATTAATATTTTACCAAACGTCTAATTGTTTTTTTCTCACATCACAGCACAACAACTGTTAAAGTCTGCGAGCATCCAACTCAAAACCAATTCGCAATGAGTGGAGCGACTCTTCTATATTATATTTTAAGTTAATTAAGCGTATTATAGCGATTTGGGACTATTGTCCTTTTTACACGTCCCCTCACGTGTAAAGTCACGGGGCCTCACACGTGGACCTGCGTACGAGTTACCAGTCAATCGGTAACAAGTGTATACAGGTGAGTGACTAAATCGGGGGTACACCTCGGCCAATATGGCCTACAACTAGGGTGTACAAGTGACAAAGTAGGTTAAACACTTCGGCCAGTAACTCGGCCTACACCCGTGATCTGTGTCCTGGTCCTGGGTCTTGGCTCTGATACCATGTTAAAGTCTGCGGGTATCCAACTCAAAACCAATTGGCAATGAGTGGAGTGGCCCTTCTATATTATATATTAATTTAATTAAGCGGATTATAGCGATGTGGAACTATTGTCCTTTCACACGCCCCCTCACGTGTAAGACCAGTCACTGGGCCTCACACGTGGACCTACCTACGAGTTACCAGTCAATCGGTAACAAGTGTACACGTGTGAGTGACTAAATCAGGGGTACACCTCGGCCAGTATGGCCTACACCCCGGATGTACAAGTGACAAAGTAGGTTAAGCACTACGACCCGCAACTCTCGGCCTACAGGAAATGCATGGCAGTCCTGGTCAGGCTTAGCTCTGATACCATGTTAAAATCTGCGAGCATCTAACTCAAAACCAATTGACAATGAGTGGAGCGGCCCTTCTATATTATATTTTAAGTTAATTAAGCAGATTATAACAATGTGGGACTATTGTCCTTTCACATCAACGCAAAACAGAAAAGTGTTTTTTTGCAAAAAGCTGCAACAACAGTGTGCAAAAAGAATCTTCAAACTTTCTAAATAAAATGCTTTCTAAAAATAAAAATGTTAAAACAAGTTGTCACCTTGGTTACCAAAATGTTATGTAAAGAACTGTCGTTCTTATGTAAAAACCCGAATGTTAAGTCTTCCTTGTTTCTAGGTTCTTCGTGGCGATCCTTACGACAGAAAGTGTGATATATACAGCTTTGTCATATGCCTGTGGGAAATCTACTGCTGCGATATGCCATATCCTGATCTAAGCTTGGTCGAAGTCTCATCTGCAGTTGTCCAAAAGGTTAGTGTACTGAGTACTGTCATTAATCGCTGGATACACATATTTGGTAAGTTCTAAGAATTTGGGGGTGACTGGAGCACCTTCAGCCAACACCTATGCTGTCAGTGTGTACCACATTCTATTTGCGAGCAGCTAACAATAGGGAGTGTGCTACTGCTCCTAAACAGCACAAGATATAATGTACTTTTATATTTCATTCTCCAATACTGACTGCATGTTTATTGCATTTAGCAATCCCATGAACTTGACAAGTGCGTAATTTACTTGGCTTATTTTATAGCATTTACCACCAGAAATACCGAGATGCTGCCAGAGTGCATTAACAAACATCATGCAGAGATGTTTGAATGGGTACCCCGGAGAACGACCAAACATGGATGAGGTGGTTAGGCTGTTAGAGGCTCTTGATACCAGTAAAGGAGGAGGCATGATACCAGAAGATCAAAAATGTGGATTCTTTTGTTTCCGTGTTGCCCGGGGTCCGTGATGTTTCCTTTCTTTTTCTACCTATGTCTCTTATGTTTTTTTTTTTTTTTTTTTTTTTTTTTTTTTGGTGGGATATCTGAAATGATAACGGAAATTTATAGTCACATTCACATCTCATTGCTTGACCCCTAAACTATATATATATATATATCCAAGTCATAAAATGGGATTTTACCTAAAAGTGTGACTGAAAAGTGGGTTTATTCCAAAACTATAACCAATTTGAAATTTCTTCTAAAAGTGTGACCATGACCGGTCAACGGGCATATATGCCCTAGTCTTTTACGGAAATACCGGATTTTGTCCTCAGATGTGTACATATCGGGTAAGGATGTGTACACATCGGGCACTGATACCCCACCATGAATAGTGTCCGATGTGTAGATATCATATGTAGACATCCAGAATCTAGGCATAATCATATGTTGGATATGGATAAATGTAGACATTCATGTTTCGATGTGTAGACATCGGACACCATTCATAAAATATGTGGACATCAAAGCTATAAAAATGTGGACATAAAGAACATAATGTGGACATCGGCTATGAATATGTGGACATCAAGCTATCGATGTGTAGACATC
Organism: Papaver armeniacum; assembly: GCA_023531295.1. Taxonomy (NCBI): domain Eukaryota; kingdom Viridiplantae; phylum Streptophyta; class Magnoliopsida; order Ranunculales; family Papaveraceae; genus Papaver; species Papaver armeniacum. Next base: position 158,306 of record JAJJWW010013166.1, read on the forward strand.
GGGATATAAAGGGTACTTTGGGTATTAGGTAAAGTCAGTCACACTTTTGGAAGAATTTTCAAATCAGTCACACTTTTGGAAGAAATGCATATTTCAGTCACAGTTTCGGGTATTTCTTCTATATAAAATTTGCTTGAGTCTGTATTGTAAGTTAACGCATTATAAAACCTTCTCTGAAAAGTTTGGTATGCCATAGCACAGCAGTAGACTTCCAACAAGCTTATGCCAAAGCTGTATACGTACATCGCACCTTCTTTTGTGTACAGTTTACCATCAATTTGCAAGAACCTACGAACAAAGAAAACTCAAAAATTCAGGGAAATGAAAATCAAGAACCTATAGTATATATATTGCTACCAGCGTCGAATGTTTATGCTCTGGTATTTAGTTTCTGGGTGTTCACAGATACACCTCGAGCCCGGGCTACTTTCCCGTTTCCATGTGTCATAAGGTTGCTCTACCAATTCCAAGCATATATAGGTTTAACCACACCTCAATAAAACGACCATCACCATAAGCTTTTCTGAAATTAAGAGACAGTAATGCTATTGGTACAGGTCGCTGGCATTACTCGAAGTTGCCAGAAAAATCAAGTTCTTTATCATGGAAACATTGATCCAGCAAAATAAAGCACTGTCAAAGCCCAACTGAAAAGTACCAATGACCAGAAAAACGACACTAACATTTTTTAAGCAGTGACAGTAGTTAGTAGGCAACGAAGACTTCTAAGTTGAAATGGAGAACGGAAAACTCAAGAACAGTCTCATAGGACATTCGCAAAGTGACATTCATAAAAGGCAATGCCATACTTTGACTTCCCAAATCACTAATTAAGGGTTCATTTGGCACGGTGTGATCGGAGGGCCGGGCACGGTGCAGTCGAAGGATTATTCATGGGATGTATTATTCGGGAGCCCTTTGAATTATCTACTAATAATTATAGATAAAAATATTAAATTTTTATTTTACGTAAAAATAATCTCATTGTTTTGAAAAGGAAATTTAATAAAGTGCCGCATTTTGGTTTTCCGGTTTAACAAAGTGCCTAGAGGTATAAATTTGGTTGTGCCAGCACGAGCACAACCCAACACAGCACGCTAAAATTTGAGCACAGCCCATCCCAGCACGTGACTTAGCCAAGCCTATTTTACAACACGTTAGTTAAATGGGACGTCTTTGAGTTTGACTAATTGGCAATAGCACAAAGCACAACACGTGGCACGGATATGCACGTGACTCAACCAAAGACAACACGTTAAGAAACACGTCATATACATGTACAAATACACCATATAACAAGGCATAATACATCACATTTTTTGTATATTTCACAAAAGAGTCACTATTCTAGCTAGTTTTTAATATTTTTTAAAATATATAAAATGCCAAATATATATATATATATATATACAAAATGCCATCTCTATTATCATTTCCGTCCGGGCCCACGTTTTTGGTAAATTCTCGTTGACATAGTCCATTCATCACGTGATTAAGAACAATTTTGGAGACGCAATGACTACCCTATCCTCCCTTCCCTTCATCGTTTCTAACAGTACCTTCTTCTTCATCCATGGGTTCATACACAATCTCTATAACAGTAATAATTGAACCGATCAATTATAGTTTTTAAATATCAATTAGAGGATTCCCCTAAATATAGTGGTAATATGGGTCAAGACTTGGCAGGGAAGGGATCTGATGTTGCCATTGTTTGGTGGCTGATTTTAAAATGGCTAAGATGGGTTTCAGCAGTTGATTAAGATACCTTTTCGAGTGGTCCCTAAAAATGATAGGATAATAACAGTGGTTGAATAAATTCTCCTCAGCTTCAAAACCATGATTGGGTGGGAAAATACCGTAAAGAGATGCCATCACACATGCAAGTCGCACAAGTAATTTTTCCGTCGTTGCAAAAAGCAAAAGAAATGGGCCGTTGCGAGTTTAGCTGTTGCAAATATTTCCAAAGGGAAAATTAGGGGGAGACCCAAAAAAAATAATATTCTCATTGTCAAGCCCACAATTAATTTTTGGTACGGTGACACCCATAATTATATGAAATTATTAATGAATCAATACATAACTCGTTATGCGTACTATCTTTTCAGGCATAACTCGTTATGCGAAACCCTAATTTTTGTGGGTATAATTGGAAGTGCAACTTGAACATAACATATCTAAAAATCCGCGCCTTAGAATTTTACAAATTTTATATCGTTGGAAATCTTTTAAAAGAAGCTACATAACTAAAGTACAAACAAGAATATCAAATTTTTGTTTTTCAAAAAATCGGAGGTGATCCTCATTTTAGGGAAAATTTTGAAAACTTCATACATAACCATTATGCACGATCACCAAAAACGATGCATAACACATTCTGCAGACGCATAACAGGTTATGCATCCATTTTCTCCACTGCATAACAAATTATGCATTTGGATAACAAAGTTATGCATCTATAACAAGTTATGTAACCATTGTTTTGGTTGATTTTAGTGCGTACATAAAAAAAATTTGATGCATAATGCGGTATGCATCCATATTCTGATGATGCATATCATGTTATGCATCTATTTTCTCGATGCATAAAAAGATTGTGCAGCAATTTTCTCGATGCATAACGCATTATACGATCCATATTTTAGGATGCATAACGGGTTATGCATCCATTTTTTCTGATCGCATAACATGTTATGCGGCTATTATTATAGGTGCATAACGTGTTATGCAACCTTTTTTTTTGTTGGTTTCAATACTAACAAAAAGTATTTCGTATAACGTGTTATGCAACCATTTCTCGTCTCGCATAACAAGTTATGCATAACAAGCTATGCATAACAAGCCTAGCCTAGGCCGGGAGGTGGATGGTGGTTTCCCTCGTAACCAATTATTCTTATTAACTTTTGCGGCAACACTTGGCACGATTATCGAGTGACACATCTTGCAATATCTTTTTAAGGTTGTGAAACTTGTCAAATGTGGAGAGTGTTCTTTAGCACTGGTGGAGGCTTATAGCTTGTCATGCACTTTACCTCATAAAACAAAGCTTTTCACTTTGGAGGTGAGACCAAGATGATATTCGTCTCTCATTCTCTCTTTGATAACTTATTGTAGAAGAAGGATCACTGAAATTTCTTCAAATTGATGGATGCCTCTCACCATCAAAATGTGCATACTTTGTAAGATCCCATGGAGCTAGAGTTGCTAGATCACATATATATGATTGGATTATCTTTTGTTTCTTCTTATGGTGTTATACCTCATTATTTACCTGTCTTGGATTATACTGTAAGATTGGATTATACTGTAAGATCGAGAATGGTCACCAATAAAGCCATTCGAAGTCCGCAAAACTCTCCATTTATGTTGTTGTAAATGGCAAGACTTCATCTCGTCAACCACAGCTTGATGTATCCAGCAAAATCTCCATTCAAACTACGCAGTGGTCTTCATTCTCGATCTCGGATTATAATAAAGAATGGTGATGACGGCTCCAGCTTGCTTCGAAGAAGACTAAGAATGTTCCACTCCCTCAGATCTCTTTTCGTTGATAAACACGACCTCTGGGGAAGCTAACGAATGGAATTCTACTAATTTATAAAAATCTGGGTGTGAGAATAATTTTCACCCAGAAAATGGGTGCGCGCCTGTAGATTTTTGGGCGTGGGTTTCACAGTAGGAAAGTTTGTGAGAATGGGTGTGGCTGTAGTTTTCACTATTTCTAAACAGGTGTTTGTCGCTAAATAGCAAGGACTCCAGTTTTTTTTTTTTAATTTGTCTATTACAACTCGAAAAGACAATCATCCAGTAAGAAATTGGTCGGAATCCTGCATTTGGCGAATATTAACAAAAAAGACGAAAATCATCAAACATTGGAAGAAAAGGTACAAACAATCATCATTATCTCCAAGGACAAAGACACAACTTGACCTCGTTAAATAAATCGTGTTATGACTAATTCTCAGTTTTTGTTTTGATCTTCTCCTAAGAAGACTAATTATTACACGGTGGGGATTAGAACTAAACTAATCATCACGATGGACTTCTAGCACTTTCAAGAGTCATTCATCGCTGCTATGAAGTTTCCTTTCCCTCTTCCCCCAAAACACACATAGATGAATTGGTATTCCCTTTGTTGATTGGTCTTTGTACCTTAGGAAGAAATCAACAAACCTATATTTTTTCCCACTATGTATATATAAATAGGGGGCCTTTTAACAAAGTTTGATAAAAAATATCATTATCGTTTTTAAGAACACTACAGAATGTCTCTTCTCAAATTCATTCTCTCATACTTGTTCTTCTTTCCTCTTTCTATGAAGATGATCACAAGTCAAGAAACCTGTTCAAGTACTCAATGCAGTGCCAATGAACCAAAAATCGACTATCCATTTGGAGTAAAAGATCGTCAGGGTGAGAAATGCGCCTACCCAGGCTTTAATATTGCATGCAACAGTTTGGGTAAAACAGTTCCAAAGCTGCCGAATAATGTTGGCGACTTTTTTGTTGAAAGTATAGCTTATGGTACAAAAGAGATTAAACTGTCCGACCCACAGAGTTGCCTTCCGTACCGTTATCTTCAAAGTATCGGTAGCCTGACAAACCTTTCACCTTTCATGGGTTTTTCTTCTCATACTTACGCATTTTATGAATGCCCGCGATACATAATCAATGACCCAGCTGCCTATACAGTACTTGACTACTATGCTTTCGTTGTTTCCTGCATTAGTTTATCAAGCGGCGGAGTACTAATTGCTACACCTGCTTCTTCTATGGATGGTTTTCAAATGGATATTAACCGAAGATTTATGAACTATGGCTGTGGGCTGAGATATTCTGTTTCCATTCCTATTCCTTCAAGTGCTATTTCTAACATCTATACTTATAATGTTGCTAATGATTATCTTTACCTCAGATGGACTGAACCATACAAACATGATAATCCCAAAGGTAAAAATCACGATATCCTTTTTATTTTATATTTTATGTCAATATATGCAAGAAGACTATAAGTAACCTGGCGAGATTGGGGTATACTCAAACTAATTGGGGTATACCCAATTTTAAAGGGACATTTTTGTAGGTTTATGGGGAGTCCTAATGGGTAAGTTATAAAATTACCCTTACCCATTAATAATCTTAATTATCCTAAATCAATTTTTATTCTCTTCATTTTATCTTCTTCTCTTCTTCTTCTTCTTCATCTTCCATCAACCAAAGCCATATAAAAATCTTCAACTTTGATTTTCCAAAAAAATTGTTGACTCTACCAGCGAAAAGAAGACTATAAATGATGTTTAAACTCAAACCCATCATTGTGTTGTGTGATTTGATTGTTATATTAGGTTAGAAATCGAAAATTATGATTTCGTGTTTTTGGTTGGCAAGGTCGTAACATGCATATCTTGCCGACTTTTCATAACAGCCATGGCGGCGATTGTAAATTTTTCAACAACCGGCAGGGTATTTTTTAAATACCTTGCCGGCCAAATACAGCCGGAAGGGTATTTTTTGAATACCTTGCCGGCCAAAAACAGCCGGAAGCGTATTTTTTGAATACCTTGCCGGCCAATAAATTTTTTATGTCATCTCCTGTATGTCAAAAAACAAAAAGTCGGCAAGGTCGACGATGAAGATCATCTTAGGCCAATTTTTTTGGCGAGGGAGGTGACGATGAAGATCTTGCTTAGGCCACTTTTGGCCAGGCATGATCTTCATTAGTCGACCTTGCCGACTTTTCATACTTTCAGAACTGAAAGTGTTGATTTATTCTTTGATTTTGATTATGATTTCATATAACAGATTTGCAATCCCCTTTTTAGAAGTATTTCAGTTGGGTGCTTCATTTTCGTTGCAAGAGATATTCTCAAAAAATAAAAATAAAAAAAAAAAAAAAAATCATCACACAAAAGTTCAATCAAAAACAAAATTTCATAAGTTTTAATATATTCAATCAATTTAAACTTAATTAGTTAATCTAATCAAAATTTTAATGTTAATTAAATGAGGGCAATTTTGCCATTTTGAAAATACAAGGTTAAGGGGTGACTTGGTTTTACTTCATAATGACCAGATTTTGTCTTATTGAGTATACCCCAATTAGTTTGGGTATACCCCAATCTCGCCGGGATAAGTAATGACCAAAGTTTTTAATTTGCTGTTCCACGAGGTCCGCCCCCGCCGAGTAATGGTAAAGGTAATCTTCTTTGCTGTCTTTTTTTTATTTATCGATTTGGGTAATAATATAAATACTGACTAGATTTGTGTCCCTACTGGGTATGTCGTAATTTTGCTATTTGAATTTATTAGCATGCATGTCGTAGTTTTGCAATTTGTATTACACTAGTACGACCGTTGCCATGGTGGGGCCGACCAAAGAAAAATATAGAAATAGGGTTTGTTAGTAACTAATTTCGTCCCGTTTCAGAAAAATGATATTTTCACCCAGTGATACTTTCTTCTCGTTTCGGAAAAAAATGATATTTTCGCCCCGTTTCAGAAAAAGTATCACTTTTTACTTTTTCTGAAACGGATCGAAAGTTTCATTTTTTCCGAAACGGCGCGAAAGTATCATTTTTCCCGAAACGGAATAAAAGTATCACTTTTCCCGAAACGGAGTAAAAGTATCACTTTTCCTGAAACGGAAAATTAGTCGATCCATAAACCAAAATATGGTTGCATAATGTGGTATGCATCCTTTATGGTGGTTTGCATAATGACTATGCTTTCGATTTTCGAGAATTGTGCCTAAAATGAAAGTATCATTTTTCTTGAAACGGAGGGTGTACATCGTTTTATCAGTTGCAACGAAAAATTAGTTGATGCATAAACCAAAATTTTGCTACATAAAGTATTATGTATCTTTTGTGGTGGTTTGCATAATGGATATACATTTAATTTTCTAAAATAGTAAAAACTCTAAATTTGATATTGTTGTTTGTACTTGTTGCGTAGAGTTTCTTATAACCTTTCTAACCATATAAAGTTTATAAAATTCCAAGGCACAAATTTTTAGATATGTTATATTAAAGTTTGCTTTCCAATTATACCCCTGAAAAGAAATGATACATAAGGAGTTATAGTAATTGGACTAAAAGGGAAGGACATTTTTGGTTTTTCGACCCTAACCATTCTCAATCTTTTTGTGGTAATTGATCACTTAGATTTGACAAAAAAGTGGCCATATAAAGGCCCTCACTCACTTTGCTCGGTCGGCCCAATTAATGAATTCACTAAAAGCCAGGTAATGAAATTACCAATTTTTACAGAGGAGGTAATACAAATTATCAATCTTTACAGGGGAGGTAACGCAAATTACTCCAAAGAAATTAAAACCGCGTCTAGGTTAGTACTGAGTCAGCTATCTCGGAATAGACATAATTATTAACGAGAGAAGGTTTTGTTAATTTTATTTCTGTAGGGAAGGTAATGCAAATTATCAATCTTTACGGGGAGGTAGCGGAACTTACCCTTATAAAACCTGGCGAGATTGGGGTATACCCAAACTAATTGGGGTATACCTTATAAGACAAAATCCGGTCATTATGAACAAGCCACCCCTTAACCTTGTATTTTCTAAATGGCTAATATGCCCTTGTTTAATTTAACACTAAAACTTCTGATTAGGTTAATTAATTGAGTTTAGATTAAAATTTTGAAAATGAGTGTATTAAAACTTTTTATATGTCTTATGAGTTCGATTTCGATTAAAAAATTTAGTTTTGAAAATATCAAAGGTCGGCAAGGTCCAGGTTTGAATAAGGTTCCGAATAAGATCCACCGGCTTGGTCTGCGTTTGAATAGGGTGCCGACAAAGTCTAGCCGACATGGTCCGCGGATGAATACCACGCCGACAATTTTCAAGCCGGAAGGGTCATTGAATGAATAATATGTCGACTATCTTGGGCCAGCAATCTAACGGTCGGCATGTAAATATTTCCTACCATGTAGGCTATAATGTAGTCGGCATGCACATAATTTCAAACACTGTCGGCTGACCTATAGTTGGAATGCTAATGATTTATAACATTGCCGGCTTGTAGTTATACCCAACAAAAAACAGAATATAGGAAGATGTAATTCACTTTATTCATGCAATTTTGGTTACTACATTGATTGAAACATAAAATACAACTCCTTGTCGATGGAAAAACGAATGCACTTAGCATGTGCATCAAGCCTTTGAACCCCTAGGCGACCCTAGTGGACGAGTTATAGTCTCGTGAGGGTTTACATAGAGGTCTACCCACAAAACTTATACAAAAACTTTTAAAGACATTAATCTTCCTCCTCCGAAGACGATACAACATCCAAGTAATCCGGGTTATCCTCCGGAATTCTTTCTCCCAAGAAGTGATAGCTTGCATCGTACGCGAATGCTTCCCCCTTTTCCTCCAAGTAGCGCGCTTTCACGACTTCGTGCTACAAAACCACAAAAACAAACTTACATTTGTAGTTGTTTCATTGGAAGATAAAGCAACATGGGTTACGTAAAAAAAACCACAAAATTGCTTACAAATTGTGCAATGGACAAGGTGAATGGGCGAGCGTTAAAAATCCGAGGTTGGAGAGCTAAAAAAGCAAGTATCGCGTTTTCGATGACAAAGTGCCTATCATGCACTTGTTGAACACTTCTTGCATTAGGATTACCAAACTCTTAGCTAAATTTGTTGTGTATCCTAGCCCAAAAGGTTGTGGAATCTTTGGAGGATTGACGTCTAACTCGAGTTTCCGCATACCAAGCTTTGGTGATTGCCAAATCTTCATTAGAATCAAATGAAGCCATTGTTATATGTAAAAAGCTATTGGGTGAGTTAGATGGAATGTATGATGATATTAGCTTTGGAGAGTATATGCAAATAGTTGTGTATTGTTTTGTGGAGATAAGTAGTGTATTGATAGGATGGTGCCCAAATTTGGCCGTTATAGTGCATAAGTACAAGTCAATCAATGCAATTGTACTTTAAAAACTTTGAATTTTAAAATTGCTGGCGAGGTTTTTATTTTCCAACTATGCCGACCAAGTCCGGCCGGCATGGTCGTGATTTTGTTACCATGCCGACCTTATATGATTTTAGGCATCAGGAGAACATTTTCTTCTGTGTATCCGCCGGGAATGTATTGGTCATTACCATCGGCTATGATTTGGCCGGCATGGTCGGAATTTTGTTACCATGCCGATCTTTGATGATTTTAGGCATCACGAGAAGGTGTTTGCTGCAAGAGATAGACGGCAGGGTCTATAATATAATACCCTATCGGCTTATTATCAGCCGTCTAGGTTTTGATCTGATTACCCTGCCGACCCTGGTATGCAAATAATTTCTGGTGTTAGGCCGGCGTATGATCCGACGGTTCAAAACTTTCCGGCCCTGGGTGGTCGGGCAACGTAACCTAAAAAAGTATCTTAGGAATAAGTATTGAAACTTTATATATCTAAACAAACCATTCATTCAACAACTAGAAATCCAACACTTGTTGTCCAAAATAGAAAAACATGTCCCATAAACCTTAAAAAAAACATTTGTCCAACCGTTAACCTTAACATTTGTCCAACACAACTTAAAGAAATAAACTAGAGACTACATTCATTCACGACCACGACCACATCCACGACCACGACCCCATTTAGGAACACCACCACTGCTACTACCTTCACCACCACGACCACTATGAGCCCTCTTTTTGTCAGCATTCTTCTTGGCTTGTGCTTCCCTCCTAGATTTTTCTTCCCTCTTTACTTCAGCCTCAGCTTGCCTGAACAATTCAGTGGCATCCTCATTGTCAACATTGCTAGCAAAGTCAATTTTCTTACTTTGCTCTTCAATTGACAAAGGCTCTCCTCTTTCTCTCGCGCAACATATCACCTTCACAAGGGTCTTCAAATGCTCCTTCTATTTTCAATTAAACACCAAACAATTAATAGAATGATTCGATAGTGTAATCCTAAAACAATAAGAGCGAGCAAGTCTAAAATACTTACAATGCTCTTAAGACTTGTTGCTGGGTATTTCGATGCCATCTTCTTCTTACGAGCCAATTCTTCAGCAGTCGGTTCCCTAATCACAGTAAGACGAGCCCAACCCAAGTACCACGTCATGTATTTCTCACTAGCTTCATGACCGGTGGTCACCTCGTCCAAAAGACTCACATTGATTTTATGGCCACGTCTATCGTCCCAATGTTCTTGAACTGGTACTGGAGTGTAAGAGACGTTAATAGTTTTTTGGGACGTGGTGCATTCAGCCATGTTCACAGTAAAGAACGACTTTTCTTCATCGAAATGAGGTTCTTCTTGGACGTAACCCAATTGTCGCATTACCGATGTGGATCGTACATTGAATATCCACGGAGCACAACAACAAGGGTCCATAGTATAATGAAACTTCATCTCTCCTTTGGATTAAACCTTGAGTTCTATCATCTCGATACAGATCAAATATCACCTCCTTCGCAGTCAATTTGTCGATAGCGATTCGGAGTTAGATAAGATTTTGTGGCATATCCTTATCTTGAGTACCCTTAAAATTGTACCTTTGCGCTCTTGGCTTATTAACCGCAACATTCGCATCCACTTTGATGTAGGAGTTGGCTTTCACCAAAGAAGGGAAGTGCAAATATATCCAAACCTATGCAACAAAAAAAAAAAGGTTAATAAGAATCTTATCTTACGAGAATTTTGCAAATATAAATGATTTAGACAATAAAATTACCCGGAAGAGACATATGTTTCCGTTAACTCGCGCAGTGGAGTGCCCTAGAACCCCTTTTGTCAACTCATTGTTCAAGAAGGCGACCCACTGCAGTACCCCAAGAATACTCATGCACCTTATCTAAGGGATCCAATAGTTTCATATAACTGGCATCGACCAAGCTTCCGGAACTGTCGGGGAAGATAATTTGCCCAAGACGTATAGCAAATAAGATGACGCGGTAGCATTGATTCGCACCGGGTTCACCCTTCCTTCCTTATCAAATATTTTCTTGGTCTCACATAATGTGTCCCTCAACTTCTTCAGATTAAACTTCTTGCTTAGACGACCATCCTTCTTCTCAAGTATAGCCTCCGTCTCAATCTGATTCCAACCGAACAATTTCTGGCTCAATTTGTAAATATCCTTGAAATCAAAATTATCATCGAAGCCCTCACTGACTGTTTTTCCCTCAACCTCGAGGCCTAGAATTTGATGAGCATCATCGTGAGTTATCGCCATCTCACCTAATGGGAATAACATTGTATCAGTCTCTCCGTAGAACCTCTCACAGAATGCAAATACGGTAACTCTATCATGCTCAATATTCGAACTCTCCACCGCATGCCACAACCCGGAGTTCTTGACAATCACTTGCACCTCCTCACATTCATCCTTAAGATCCCATGTCTTAGTCACTGAACATGAAGCTTGGCGCCTCATGAGACGGACGGCATGCTTGTGATCCTTTACCCCAAAAAAACAAAATGAAAAGAAATACAAACACTTGACGCAAATTTAAGATAGATACGCGCTTGAATAAAAAACAAAGACGGATTGAGATTACTTACGATAGTATTATGGATCGTACATGCCCATGAGTATTTGTATCCAAAAAGAACATTTCCACCATCTCTTGGGGTCCCCCTTTGAGACTCATTATTTTTCAGTGTAACCATCAAGTGAGGGGCAGGCATGTGGGAATTAGATGGTTTAGTGATCACCCTCTTCTTCTTTCCGGTTTCAGTTGAAGTTGAAGCTTCGGTTTGTTGAACAATAGCTAGAGTTTGTTCTCCATCTCCATCTCCTCATTCTTCTTCTTCTTCTTGTTCCACTACCTCTTCAACAATTTCATCTTCGATATCCTTATCTTTATCTCCATTACCACCATCATCATCATTACCTCCTCCAACATTAGGCATGTCCAGATCACCATCATCATCATCATTGTTACCTCCTCCAGCAGCCGGATTTATTTCATCAACATCATCATCATCACCTCTTCTACCAGATGGAATTGATTGGTCTTCATCTGGAGTGTCGTCTGAATCATTGGGTTCCGATGGTGGTTAAGAATCATTCGGTACACGGATCTTGAGCGTTCCCGGCACAACGTATGCCCCCCGATGTGTTAAAGTCAAGAGTTTTTCACCAACACGAGGAGGTCTTGAAGGAGGACTAAGAGCTTTCAGAGCTGCTTTCTTCTTTGCCTTTTGCAACCTGAACAAAAACGAATAAGAAAAAAAAATATAAGTCGGCAGGGTCGTCAAATACAACCAATCCGACGGAACAACGGCCGGAAGGTTCGACTAAAACATATATGCCGGCTAAACAATATCCGGCGGGGTATCATTCAAATAACCTGCCGGCTTATAACAAATATGACACAAGGATTTTCCACATTACAAGTCGGCAAGGTCTATTACCCATACATTGCCGGCTAACATACAGCCGGAATGGTTTTGACAAAATACCATTACGAATTTCATACTTAAAGGCACCAGGAGACGCAACAAAAAAAATTGAACACAGCCGGCAAGGTAAAAGTTCACAACCGACCCGGCTAACAAAAAACAAAAAACAACCTAATACCTTGCCGGCCCTGCGAGTAGCAGTTATAGATACTAAGCAGCCGACAAGTTCTTCAACCTAATAGATTGCCGGCCAACCCTAAATATGAAATGTCGGCAGGATCGATAGCATTATACCATGCCGTCCAATAACTGCAACTTCAAACATTCAATTTTTCTAACCTAATTTGACATGCAAACATGAAATTGAAGTACTGGAGTGAGTTTAAGTAGGCCCTTACTTTCTTAATCGCACCATTTCTCGTGTTTCAGCGACTGCAAATTCTCCTTCTTCAACCGTTTTTTTCTTCACTTTCTTTTGAACCAGGGTTATACTCGTTGGGTTTTCGATTAGCGTCTTTAATACGACTTTCTCTAGGTCGTGGAGGATCCATTTTTGAAGACTAATCGGAACTTTTGAATCAACGATTACGACGAGTTTCAGTGGTGGGGGATGGAGGAGCGGGTAATGTGTTTGAGGAGGAGAAGAAGAAGATAAGAAGATGAAATGAAGAGATGAAAATTGATTTAGGGTAGTAATTAGAATTATAATGTGAAAAGGTAGTTTTGTAACTTTACCCATTAGGCCTCCCCCTTTGCCCTTAAAAAAGAGTCCACTTAAAATTGGGTATATCCCAATTAATCTGGGTATACCCAATCAAACCAGTAAAAAATACCCTTTCAACTGACAGTTAAAAAATTTAATGCTACGTGTTTCAATCTCATACTAAAATAGCATCGGGTCTTACAAAACCCATATTTAACAATAATCTTGATTGAATAAAAATATAGAATTTGAAAGAAGGCAAATACCAAAATGAAATGAGATAAAGAGAAAAATTAGTGAGCCAGTTCGGGGGATGCTCGGTGCTACTGCTCACAATTATGTTCTTTTATATATATTTAGTTAAAGAGTGAAAAAATTTCTGTCGTTTCAGGAGATCCAGGAAAGCCAGAAAATAATGGAATGAAAACCGCTACTACGGTTTTCATAGTTGTCGCTGTAGGAATAACGCTACTAGTATGCTTGTCTTGTGGCCCCAAGGCAGGTACGGATGTGGGGTTTGGTTTCTGCGAAGTAGCTCAAGGCATACAGTGCTGTTTGGGTATATATGGTACTATTCCGTGCACCTGCTGCTGCGTATGATCTCCATCACCTTATTTTAATGTTCAAACTTATATTTGATAACTGTGTATGTTTTATTTTGACGAGTGAGGAACCTGCGTTATGCAATGGGTGCCATCGTGGTTGTTTCGTCTCGTTTTGTACTTTAATCTCTATTTTGTCTTTGTGGCATAATCTTATTACTACATACATAGTTTGGAGCCTATGCAGAGAAAATTTTCCAGTAATTAAACTGATAATTCTGTCAGTCATAAAATGTGTTAGGCAAGGGAAATTCTAATACTTCGGCGTTGCATAAGCCACTATACAAAATTTTCATTATCGGCAAGAAAAGATCACTTACTTCATGCAACTGCCCCTTGATTTAATAACTAAGTGAAAGATATCCCAGACCTGAGATACTTTTCCGCAGTATTTTGTGATTCCTTTTCAATTCCCCCGCAGGTAGAGGTGTAAAACGTGCCGGCCCGGCACAGCCCAGCCCACGAAGTCACGTGCTTAGCGTGTCGTCTTTGCGGGTCTAGGGCTGTTACGGAGACTCGAGACGTGATGTCTTTGTCTTTGTGCTAAAAGGCGTGATGTGTTGTGCTGTGCCAGAAAAATAAACGTGTTGTGTCGTGTTGTGCTGTGCTAGCACACTTATTTTATGTTCTCCAAAATAAATATTTTTGAGATATTTTAGTTAGTACATGTATTATTATAGAAATAAATTAGCATACCGAAGATAAAATGTCAGAAATTGGCTAAAACAATGATTTTTTTGTGAAATATGCATCAAATGTGATGTATTGTGTAGTATTTTACGCATGACGTGGCGTGCTTTCTTCGCTTCTTTGTCTTTGGTCCGGGCCGTGTGCTAACACGTGCAGCGTGTTGGGCCGGGCCGTGTGCCTATTTTAATCAGCACAAAGACAAAGACATTAAACAAAGCGTGTTGTGCCCGTCTTTGGGCTTGGTCCGCGTCACGCGGCCGTCTTGTGCTTGAATTTAACGTCTTTGTCTTTGTGCCATAAACGTGCTGGCCCGTCCCAATTTACACCTCTACCCGCAGGCATGATCCTATAAACCACGAGTGGGGACAACCCCCCAACGGTCTTAACGGAATCCGTTGGTAATCTCATAAGCACCATGGCATTGATTTGGTACACATCTATGTGTGCATCCTAACATTATCCTGTTCGAGTATATCCTTTCCTCACACAATTGAAAAAACCGTTGAAGTCTCTCCCTTTTCTTTATTAGATTCTCTTTATTGGTAAACAGGGTGATGTTAGCTGAAATTTTCATAAAGCAAGACTAATCCAATTGATTGATATGAATTCTCCTAACAGTGAATGGGTCATTTGACCAAAAACGGAGATTTTCTGGTTCATATGGACGAGTATACTATCAGTCTGGGTGATATGGACAGTGGCCACGTGGTTTCAATTCTGACACTTGTACCACTAATTCTTTAAACACGGGAAACATCGACTTTTAGATCTCGTTTCTTTCCTCGCTTTCTTCTTCAACCACAATTTTTTTTCTTCCTCCTCCGTCTTCATCAGCAGAACAACACCACGACCAGGATCAATATTATCTACACCACCATCAACATCTCCATCTCCACCATCATCAACACCACCATCATAAAACCAACAACATATCATCTCCACCACCAGAAACAACAAACTCACCATCAAAGACACCACCACCACCATCAACAACATCACTGTATTCCTTCATTATCCCGACCACTACAAAATCCAGCAACACCATCATCGAAAACACCACCAATATCATTTTATTTTATTTTTGAAATACCCTAATTAAATTGAGGTTAATTTCTTAGATTGATTGAAGCTAATTAAAGAAATTGGGTTTTGTTTTCAATCAATTTCACAAGATGAGTAAGTTTCGTAAACCCAATTTTGATAAAAGCCCTAAAAATATTTGATGCATTTGAATGAATGTTTCATATATCTTGTTATATTACTGGATGAAACTGGTTTCATCTTGTGTTTCACATGATGAGCCTGGTTCCATCATTTGTTGCTACTAGTTGAGTTTATTGTACAACTTATGTTTTACTGGATGAAACTGGTTTCATCTTGAGTTTCCACAGGATGAGCCTAGTTTCATCATTTGTTGCTACTAGATGAATATTTTGTGCATCTTCCTGTTTAGATTGGACTGATTTTAGTTTCATCCAATTTTTATACTAGGATGAAATTGGGTTTCATCCTATACTAAATTGGGTTGAATTTGCTTTCACCCATTTTAAACTAGGATGAAACCGGTTTCATCTATAGGTAGGATGAATCTATGATTTTTTTGAATTCGGTATCACTCATTTTAAACAAGGATGAAATTGGGTTTCATCCTATACTAAATTGGGTTGAATTTGGTTTCACCCATTTTAAACTAGGATGCAACTGGTTTCATCCTATACTAGTTTACTATGTTTTTTGCTCTGTTTGAGGTTACTCTGTTTTTTGTTGTGTTTGAGGTTACCGATGGTTGTTGGAGGAGAAGATGTTCATGGGTTTAGTTTGAATTGGTGTTTGGTTGAGACAATTTTAGCTCGGTGGTGGTGGTGGTCTGATGTTGCTAAGAAGATGTGAAATTAAGAGTTTTACAGGCATGCAATGGTGGTGATTTGAGCTGAGATTGCAATGGTGGATTTAAGCTGAGAATTCACGGACATGTTGAAACAGAGTACTCTGTTTTTTGATGTACTCTGGTTTTTTTTTTCTTCCAATTACTCTGTTTTTTGTTCTTGTAATTTTTAGGGGATTTGAGCTGAAATACACGTACATGTTGAAGGAGATTACTCTGTTTTTTTGTTGAGATTGCAAAGTATTATGTTTTTTTTCCATCCTTTACTACCCAGTAAACATTTGAAGAAGATAGGACCATATTGGTCTGTTCCAATTAATTAATAAAAAATATTCTGGGTGAAATATCCAAATTGACTATTTAAATAATATTTTTTTTTATTACTGTCCATATAAACAATATCTAAACCTAAAAATCTATTTCACCGAGGAATTCTTGCTTTTGGTCTTTTTGACCATTTTTGTGTTATCCTAAATGGCAAGTAAAATAATTCCCGACTCTGTACGAACCGCTTGCGGGTTTTCTACACAAACTAAGAAGGTGCATTCGTTTGGATATTTATACAGATTTTTTTTAAGTTTTATCCTTCAAACTATTTAAATTCATTTCATTTTTTCTTTAACACGCTAAACACCACAATGCAACTTCCAAATTGGAATATTTCCCGCTTATTATCAATGAAATTGAAGGGAACATGGAAAATGAATTCATTAGAGGTTCTCCAAACTATATTAAACATTTACTTGCAAGTTACTGAATAGAGAACTCGTCCATTTTTAACCACCATATAAAAGCTTGTTTCGTGTAACAACTAATAACATGACTTGATCAGATCAAGATTCAACCAAGTCCCAGCTACATTTGCTCATTTATAAATATTAGTCTGCCTGGTTTCTTGGTCGGCATTTAGCTACTCTCCGGAAAGTTTTATAGCTATAAGAATGGTGTTGGTAGAGGAGAGAGATTCTGCTACTTCGTTTCCGTCATCCTGTATAGCCAGCAATAAAGATGCCGTGACAGAGATTTTACTCCGTCTACGAAATAAGGATCCGATATTAGAGATTTCCATTCTTTTGAAACAGATTTGAAGAGTAAAATCTCTCATAATGAAAGAGAACTCGTGGGATCATCTAAAGTCGCTTCAAGTGCACCTATGCCAGCAAGAATAGAGATAACACAATCATGCAATGGTCTTCTATGTGGCAAGAGTTACAGAACATACGACAAAAGTTATGACCACTACATCATTAATCCGTCCACCAAGTGCAATGATTATGGTATTAGTTGTTGCACTTCATGGTTAGGATTTCGAAAACAATGGTTAGGATTTCGAAATCCTAACCATGAAGTGCAACAACTAATGCCATCATTAATCATGCAATGGTCTTCTATGTGCCAAATCCTTCTTCCATCTCCATTTAGAAACCCTAGTATAACCGGGTCTGTTTGCAGCATGAGTTTAGTTTTCGATCCACAAAAATCAGAATACTATCAAGTTGTATGTATTATGAAAACTGAATACAAGAACAAGTATCAGATTGAAATATACTCTTCCAAAACAAAATCCTGGAGGCTGTCTGGAGAACCTTTCTCATCAGCAAGGGATACCTATGCTAAGCCTGGCGTGTTTTGGAACGGTAACTTGCACTGGATTCGTAAATGGATAGATTATTCACGTTTTGATATCGAACAAGAATTACTGAAGACCATGCCGGTGCCTCAGAGACACGATGCCGGTGGCTGGGATAGTAGGATGATTAAGAGTGAGTATTTCGGAGAATGCAATTGGCATTTATATTTTATTGAGATTTATCATTCCTCTGCTACTCAAATCGACATCTTGGAGATGGAGAATGATTATTCCCAGTGGAATGTGAGGTTTCATGTTAATCTTGAGCAGTTGATAAGTGCTTACCCAAGTATCAAGGGGACTCATGTTGAAGCTAATGAAGTGTTCCAAGATCATTACAATTTCTCTGTATTGCTGGTTGATGAAGACGAAAAATCATCCAAGTTAGTGTTACGAATTCCAGGCAAGATAATATCGTATGACCTAAATGAAATGAGTTTCAAGGGCGTTTTCGATTTACCAAACATTCATAGTCGGAACAATCCCAAGGTTAGTGCTCACCAATATGTCGACTCAGTTGTGTCTGTTTGATTCATTCACCCATGGTTTTCATTTTGAAGCGAGTTCGAAGATTGTTTATTGTTGTTTTTGTACGGAATTGATGCGAGCACTGATATGTATATGTTTCATATTATAACCAACAATCCGAAGTTTGAGTAGTAATTAAATGTACTATACCTGTTAAGTATAATAAACCTGAAATAGTGTCTCTCTAGTTAGAAATTCAGGGTTCGGAAAATAATCAGGCAAAGGAAAATAATCTTTTTGGTGTTGTTTTTCGGGATGGTGTCAGGCAACAGGCCTAACCTTGTGCTTAGGGTGCGGAGTTTTTCATTGGGGGTCTCTCCTTGCAAATCTGGTTGTTGTTCTTGCTTACTTTCCGTAAGCCCTTCCGTAAGCCCTTCTCTAATTAGTCTTACTTTCCATAAGACTAAGAGCAAGTCTTATGGTGGAATCCATCCATCTTCCATCTTCCACGCCACCTCAGCACTTGGAACTGTGGATGAAGCGCAAGTGTAATGGTGGAATAGTAGAAACGTTAATCTTAATGGAGCTAAGCTCCATTCTTAATAGCGCTAAAAAACGCTATTCTTAATGGAGCGAAACGCCAATCTTATTAGCGTTTTTTTTTCTTAGCCGTTAGATTCTCAACAACTCAGTTTAAATTTATGGATAAAAAAAAACGTCAATCTTAATGGAGCTAAGCTCCAATCTTATTAGCGTTTTTTTTTCTTAGCCGTTAGATTCTCAACAACTCAGTTTAAATCTACGGATAAAAAAAAACGTCAATCTTAATGGAGCTAAGCTCCAATCTTAATTGCGTTTTACGCTATTCTTATTAGCGTTTCTTGTCTCTACCGCGCCATTCTTATTGGCGTTCAGCGCTATTGTTATTGGCGTTTTTGATGGATTCCACGCGCCATTCCACCAAACCGTGGAACCTTGCTTGGATTTTGTGTGGAAAACACCAACTTGGAAGCCATTAGACTTGACATTCCATGGATTTTCCACACGTGGAATAGGTTGGATTCCACCATAAGACTTGCTCTAACAGCTAGGAAAAACCAATGGTGTCGAAGTATAATAAGCTTTAGATGTTCATCTCGTCCAGAAACATGAATGCTAGTCCAATGTTTATATGGTAGATCATTAATTGTCGTTTACCTGAATATTGGCCACACAAACATGAATGCTAATCCAATGCTTATATGCACAAACTTTCTGATGACGAGAGCCTAAAAAGACAATAAAAAGAAAAGATAGTAAGATCTATACAGATTAATGGAACCTGAAAAACCAGAGAATTCAAATGTAGTTTGACATATACGGTATACCTAGTCCTGTTTATCCTTTGGGTGGAAAGCTCACCCAATATCGAAAAAACAATATAGAGAGATTAGATTTTTCCGGTGATTACAAATTTGCATTAGCTTAAATGTAATTGATGATTGGTTTTTGACGAAACAATTACTAGTTTTAGTTTTGAAAAGTTAAATGCCCCTACAATAGAGGCCCAACACAAATACCCTCCCCCAAAATAATAATACCCTCCCTTAAAAAACACGGACTGTTAGATTACAATAATGCCCTTCAATATAATTAAAGATTATAACGTTACAACTCATTTACTCCTGTAGCCGTTACGCACGCACACGATCTCTCTCTCCTTCTTCATCTCTTCTCTCTCGTTCTATAGAATCATTTTTAGTAACTGAAAAAAATTTGAGAAAAAATCACAGCGAAACCGTCGATCAAAAACTGAAAAAATAAACCGTCAAAGTATATAAATCTCGAGAATCGATCTCATTAGAACCATTTTTAGTTTCAACAATCAAAAAATTTGAGAAGAAATGATAGAAAAATAAGGTTTAATGAGTTTGAAGATTTAAAGACAAGATTCAAAGAGGTAAACACGATTTTAATCTTCTATTTCTTGTTATTGGTGAAGATTTTGGTTTTGATGGTGATATTTTAAGGTTTTGATTTTAATTTTAATTTTCAGTTTTGAAAAAAAAATTGCATGTAAGGTTTGATGTGTTTCTTTGCTACTAGATACTATGATTTGGTTTGGGATAGAATTAGTTTCATATTAACTGTTTTTGTTTGATTTTAATTTTGATTTTAGGTTAATCTGATTTCAAAGTTGCAGTTGCAGTTGATAGAGGTAAGAAAAGTATATTCAAATTATTGTACTCTCTGTGTGTGTGTTCATAAGTATTTGCATGATAATTAAACAGTCCTTGCTTAGAGTTGATGATTCTGCAAAAGAAGAGAAGTTACAGTTGATATTAATGTTGATGTTAAACAATAGATTAGGGTCAACAATGGGAGTTGATGCCATATTATTCCAGTAACATGGTTTAACAATAGTAATTGATGCCATAAGAAACAATTTCTTCAATTAGTCACACTTTCAGTTGTTGTTGATGTTAATATATGGGGTCAACAATTAGAGTTGATACCCTAAAATGCTTTGTTGTATGTATGATATCAACAATTAGAGTTGATAACTTCAATTCAGTTTGATTGATGTTGGTTATATGAAATTCAAATGAATAAGCATAGGAGTCGATGTTGATATCCAATTTCAGTTGTTGATAAAATAGGAGTTGATATCCTTGTTATGAAGAGGTCAAATGCTTTGTTGATGACCTGAAATGCTTTGTTGATACCAGGAAATGCTTTGTTGATACCTAAAAATGCCTTGAAATGCTTCGTTGTATGTATGATGTTGGGTTCTGTGAAATTAAAATGAATAAGCATAGGAGTCGATGTTTAGATTTGTTATCGCTTATGAGGTATAAGTAATGAATAAGCCATGAACTTGTTACTTGTTGAATGAATGAAGCTAGAGATATAATACTAGTGTCTAAGACTATATGGTAATGAAACTAGTGTCTAAGACTATATGGTAATTGTTGTTATTGATTATAAATGAATGACGAGAACATAAAACTAATAACTTACCAAATAATGTCATGTAATAACTATTTTGGTTATAGAATATCCTGGAATCAACAATAGAAGTTGATACCATTTGATGGTATCAATAACAGGAATTATACAAGTAGATTGTTGTCAACAACAGGAGTTGATACCGATTCTTTGGTATCAACAACGAAGTTGATACCATTTGATGGTATCAACAACATGGAATTATACAAGTAGATTGTTGTCAACAACAGGAGTTGATACCACTTGATGGTATCAACAACATATGCTGACAAAATTAATGATGTTTTAAAAATACTGTGATTATTGAATGCTGACAAAATTAATGTTGTTTTAAAAATAGATGAAAGGAGTGAGAAGATCACCAAGGGTAAATCCGAAGAGTACAGAAGAAGATAATTCACAACAGAGTAATAAAGATGTAGCCACAAAAAAGAAGAGAGTGAACAAGCAGTTGTTGCTTGATAAAGAGCAAGACGTTGTTAAAAGAAGAAAGAGCAGCAGAAATGAAGAACCAGAAGTAGATTCGGAAGAAGACGAATCGGAACAAGAAAGTCAAAGAGCTAAAGCAACAAAAAGAAAGAGGGAGACCAATAAGAAGAATGACCAGGAAGAGGAAGCAACTGGAAAGAAGAAGAAGAACAATGAACAACAAGCAGAAGCACGTAAAGGAAAGAAAAAGCTGGAGGTTGAAGATGATTCAGAGGATGAAGAATCATATTCAGAATCAGAACAACAACAAGTAGACGCAGAAGGCGAAACAGAGGAAGAACAAACAGGTAAAACTTTATACATTATTTTTTATTTGAGTTCTATGCTGCAATATAGTTAAGTTCATTTCTATATTAAATATAAAAATAAATGAATGAGTTGCGTGTATGCAGGTCGAAGTAGGAAGAGCGAAACGAAATTCAAATCATGTCTAATACCATTGATTGAAATGTGCAACTTTCTATACAAGCTGTTTGAAGTAGGAGGAGATAACAAGAATGGAAAAGCACTAAAGGAATGTGTGTTCTGGGAATTTATAAGACCATTTTACACTGGAGAAGAGATTGATGCAACAAATGATAAGTGGTTAGTCAAAATCGTCCTGGCAATACAGCTACTTATTGGAGCATTCGATAAATAAAAGAACATATTCAGGTTTGGAAAAAAGAAAACTTCTTATCAGTGCAAAATAGAGCCAACGGACTTTTCATTAATCTTCAAGATAAAAAGGGTCATCGAGAGTGAGGAGTTGAAGAGGTTCTTTGAAGAAAAAAATGATGTTGTAGTCACTACATGGTTTAAGAACAAGTTCAGAGCAGGGGAAGAAGAACATAAGAGTGATAAAATAACAAAGTCTGAAATTGAGCGCAAACTAAAAGTTGCCGCTGAGGATCAGTCTGACCCACAGCATTTTGTGAGACTATTTGCTATGTGGCTGTGCGCAGTTGTCTTCTTCCCAGATTCTGGTGCAACAGGACTTGCAAAGAATTGGCTTCCTTATATTTTGATCATGGAGAAAGTGTCATGGCCAGATCACATAGTAACCTATCTGCTTAAATACATTGGAAAGCAGAAAGGATAGTTCTGCTTTCCTATTCTGCTTCCATTAGTAACCTATCCTATCTAATGGAAGTGTTCCTGGCTGCACAATTCTACTGCCGGTAAAAAAAAAAAAAGTTCATTTAATATAATGTTTATTTATGAAAATAATAAAATGCATACTGTACGTCAAACTAACCTCATTGATTCTCTGTATGCAGTATTGGTTCTGCGAACATACAGAAAACTTCGTCGCAAAGAGGACAAATTTTGAAACCGCAACACCAAGATTCATGAGATGGAGCCAACACGCAATCTGCAAAGAACTGGTAAAACAATTTCAAGGGAAATGTGGAGATACCATGGACATGACTTGGTTCACTCGTAAGGTAACATATTTGTTTACTCAATTTATATTTCAAATAGATTTCACTTTTTATCATGTCAACAAAAGGAAGTTGATACCAGTTTAGGGAGTCAACAAACAAAGTTAGTGTATCAACAAAATGAAGTTGATACACAAATGTGTATTGATTATAACAATTATACTTGTGTCAACAATGGAAGTTGATACCAGTTTAGGGAGCATTTGTATGTATACAGATTATACTTGCACATTTATTGAATCTATGTCAACAATGGAAGTTGACCCAAAAATGAATGTAATCAAAAATATATATTTTGTGTACCAACAATAAAAGTTGATACAATTTCATGGAGTCAACAACAAATGTTTACACAAAAATTTAAATCTGCCACATTCTATTTTGTGTCAACAATGGTAGTTGACATCATATCTAACATGTAGTTCAGTCTTAGTGTTGCAAATCACTCGGGGGCTACTCCCCTCGTGAAAATATATATTATGGTTCATGAAGTTCAGTAACAGAAGAAGAGATGTATTATGCTAACTGTATTTTTATGTCGATCTGCAGGTTCATGAAGATGTTGTTGATCCGGTAACAGAAGAAGAGATGTATTTGATAGACATGTTAGCACCAGCACGCCAGTTGGAAGTAGAGAGGCATAGGAATGAGAATCTGATAGAGGAAAACATTAATCTTCTACTTGACAACCAAGAGATAACATATGTAAGGAGGGGGCAAGAAACTAAATCAATGAGCAACATAATATTCATGAAGAAACTTATTGACAACAATAAGGACATGATGCATTTGAAGCCTGGGGATAAAGCGAGACTTGATGAAACTGCTATAGAAGTGAAGCAATGGGAAGAAAAGGAGAAAAATCTCAAAAAAACAAGAGAAACGTCAGAGAGTACTCAACAGGAAATCAATGCTATGATTGAGACTGCTTTAAATGAAGAACCATCTAGAAATCGATCAAAGCTGAGATGGAAACCGAGTTGAAACCTTCTGAAAAGCAGGATGAAGATGACTTGAATGAAGAAGAAGAATCAAGTCAAATGGCACTGTCACTTTCAGATGGAGGTGAAACTGATTTGCAGAAAAGCTTTAAAAAGGGTTATCAGAGTGGATTGAATGTCAATGTACAAATAGACCCAAATTTATTGGCAAGTTTGGAGGATGGGACGTGCTTTAGGAAAAGAAGAAAAAAGAAGACAAGAGGAAACAAATCTTCAGATTGCTAATGTGGTTCCAGATAATGGTAACTCAGATGAGAAAGTGAATCCAGAGATTGCTAATGTGGTTGCGAGACTCAAATGAGGAAGTGAATCTACTGATTTCTTATGTGATTGCGAGATATTTGTAAAACAGCTTAACCGATTAAGATGATAATGAAGAAAAGAGAACAAACATGGAAGAAGTGGAGATGGTGGGAGATGTACTTGTTTATTCAACTACTCCAATTAAGGCTATACTTCCAGAGAAATCAGGTAATGTCCCTACAATTTGTGATTATACAATTTGAAAATGTATGCAACGTGATTATGAAAAAGTATGTTGATAATTTTGATTATACAAGTTTCAGTTTGGGTTCTTTCATTATGACAAATGAACATATAAAATTTTGTTGTAATGCTAGAGATAAAATGCTAGTTTTATTTTTGGTTATAATGCTAATGTCGCAATGTTATATAGATCAACAACAGCAGTTGATGCCATGAGATAGCATCAACAACAGGAGTTGATGCCATGAGATAGCATCAACAACAATTGTTGATTCCTTGTTAATAACAATAGAAGAATCAACAACAATTGTTGATTCCAAAAAAAAAAAAAATGAGTCAACACTGATATGTTGATACTGTTTAAATAGGACTATTACATGTTAATCTAATTGGATTATTTCCTTGCGTGTACTACCCCAAACTTCGGTGGTCCAAGCTTCGATGCGATCACTGCTGAAATTTATACTCCTATCGATGCAAAAGAGATGGAAGATGATCCATCACAAAAACAGAATATACTCCTACACCGAAAACAGTGACGATAGTGTCTTGGAAGGCCTTAAAGTTCTATTCGAATTGGATGAAATTGATGGCCCAACTGAAGACGAAGACACCACCCAAGAGGATGATTCTGAAGTGACGCAGAGACAAAGGAATCAGTATGAAGCTGTTAGAAGAGGAAGGAGGTATAACACAAGGTCATCAAGGAATGCGCCAGATAAATACACACCTCCAGTTAATGTGAAGAAGAGGACCAGAGCAGGAACCAAAGGAAAGAAGAAAGGGGGAGGAGTTGAAGAACAAGAGGATGCAGTTATTCACCTCCTTGATGATTACGTTGACGAGACGCCACTCCGAGCCGATCTCTTTGAATAAGCCGAGAAGACCTCAAACTCTGGGAATCCTGCACCGAGGACGAAAAAAGGGTCATTGGTCCATTCTTTGAGCAAGCAACAGAATGGTATGTAACTCTGAAACAAATTGCTTGTTTATTCATAGACATAAACAATGAAAGTTGATGCCAAGATAATAACCATGTTGAAGTTAGAATTTGGTGATATGTAATGTCAAGATAATAATACTTCAACATTAATATGTTATGTAATGTCAGGGAGATAACATAAAACTTTGCAAATGCAGTACCAAAGCGTGTACCTTTTATTTCGACAATGAACAAGAAGAGTGGGTCACTGGAAGGCATCTCCAATTTCTAATGAACAACATCAACATTAACAATGAGATAGTTGATTACTACAAGATCGTCTTTGAATTCCAAGATGGAAAATCCATCTAAGCCCGCATACTATGGGAAGAAGCACTTAATTCTGAATTCAAATGCTTATGTAAGTAACAACTCTTAATGAGTAACCAATCTTTTGAATAACTAGTTACATAAAATTATGATGAACAAATGAATGAATTATTGTTGTTATCAGTAAAAAACAAACTAACTGCCAAGAAAATGATGCAGCAAATAATGAGGGCTGCAGTAGCTAGCGGGGATATACAGAAAGTGGAATCAACTAAGATTCCAGCAAACTTGAGGGAAAGATACCCAGTGGATGACAGTGAAGCAATACTGATGATACCGATTTGTCTACAAGATAGGACTGGGAAACCCTTCCACTGGGTACTTCTTGCGTTGATACGTGGAAGATGGTTGATCTTCAACACCATTCATCACTACAAACGATACAACGAGCAGTACAATGTCATGGTACAAACTCTGACTCCAGTCCTGAATGAAATGGGTATAAAAGATGTTGAGACAGATGAACAGGTAATTACAAAGTTAGACCATTACCCGATATCAAGCAAGCAACAAGGGTTTGGACTGCGCAATGCACGTCTGCTTATTCATGAAGTGCTTGGTGAAGCGTGGAGATTGCTGGGATTTAGATG
Organism: Papaver armeniacum; assembly: GCA_023531295.1. Taxonomy (NCBI): domain Eukaryota; kingdom Viridiplantae; phylum Streptophyta; class Magnoliopsida; order Ranunculales; family Papaveraceae; genus Papaver; species Papaver armeniacum. The sequence continues at coordinate 184,959 of JAJJWW010013166.1, forward strand.
GTAAGAAGGTCCAATACCATGAGAACATAAACCGGAAGAGAGCAAAGATTACTTGCGCAGAATATTATCCGAATTGAATGCATGGCAACCAACTTTGCAACTTAAAGACTCAAGTTGAAGAGGTAGTCAACATTCAAGATTCTGTTGAAGAATTAGATGGTAAGCAAGTACAAGAAATTACAGACTCGGTCGAAGAGGTTATCAACCTACAAGATTCGATTGAACCATTAGATTAGAGCAAACACACTTAGGTGTAGTTTAACATTTCTTTGGTAACTAATTTAGTTGCTCTGTGTAGGTCTGCTAATTTATTTAAATCGTTAGTTTGAAAAAACATCTTTATTTGGAGGATGTGTTTAGTACTAGTTTATTATCAATTAATATTACTATTAGTTACTAAAGTGATTATCAAGTGAATGAATGGTTTGGTTATGAAATTAAATGAATGTTGCTTGTACAGGTTGCAGGTATGATCAGCTAATGGAGTTAACTTGTAAATACAGATAAACCATGAATTTTTTATTTATTTATTGAGCATCAACAATGGAAGTTGATACATTTTTGGTATCAACAATGGAAGTTGATACCAAAAAACAATGGGTCAAAAAATTAATTAATGAAAAACTGATTGGTTTCACATAAAGTAAAGTGAATGGGTCTTGGTAGTAAGAATTACAGGTACCCTGCAGAAAGCTATTTACTAAAAATGTCTAGTTTTTTAAAAATTCCAAAAAAGGTGTAATGTGCACACATTATAGGTGTGGATTCATCATATTGGGTACACAATGTCAAGCAATGGGTACACATTCAAACATTTTTGGTAATTTACAACATTTTTTGGAATAACTAATTAAAACTAGACACCTTTGGAAATTTCCTCTATGCTCAGCTCATGGTATCAACTTGAATATATACAGATAAAACCATGAAAAATTTTTCTTTTCAGTAGGCATCAACAATGGAAGTTGATGCACTAAGAGGTATCAACATTGAAAGTTGATATCCTGACTTGCATCAACATTGATATGTTGATACAGTTTATATAGTATTTTTTCTTGTAAAACAAAAAACAGTAAACCTGCAAACTGACATAAACTGACAAGAATGACATTGATAAACAAAATAATAGAGAATGTATGTCATTAAAAACACAAGAAATCTAACAACAAAAAAAAGAGAAAGCATAAAGATAACTAACATCCATGTTGATCGTTCAACAAACTAGCATAAAAAGGTAAAAAAAGAGAGTTCAGAGAAATAGTAAATCATCCAGTAAAACTTCAGAACAACATTCTTCTCAACAAGTTGATCATTCTGGAGTTAGACTCCTGCGAAACACTGGTGCTGGAGGATCCAAAGGGGGTCTGCGACATCTACGACGGTTGTGGAAGGCAAGTCTTCCACACTGACCACACTTCCTCTTCTTGCGAACTTTCTCTCGAGAACCCCTGTACCTTGAAACAGTTGTCCTTCCAGCTGACGCTCGACCACCATTGGGAGGTAGGACATAACCTTCTTCATTAATTTTAGGTGGCCTCTCATGGTCGGGAATAGGATAGATAGGACGAGCATACAAACCTTTGTAGTACTCGGTGGTATAATACGGACTGATGTGCTTGTAAGGTTCGTCTTCCCCAATCTGCAACATAGCTTTCATGGAATGGGTGCAAGGGAAACTATGCTTCTGCCACCAATTGCAGGTACATGTCCTAGCATCCAAATCCACCATATGCTTACCAGTGGGAGAAATTATTTCAAATACTTTATCACTTGCTCTTCTAAACTTGTAGAAACGACAGTCGGTAATCCTCTTGTTGAGTCTAGCTTGCATCCGTGGTGTAAGTCTGGAATTCCACTTACTAGAAAACACCAACCTTTCGTAGTTCTTCTCCATTACATAAGCACGAATACAATCCACAAGCTCTAGTGCTGGGAGCCGCTTCTCATGCTTGATAACACTATTAAAACTCTCCGCAATATTCGAGGTGTTCTCACCCCACCTTTCTCCTTGAAAAGCATGAGCTGCCCAGTTCTCAAATGGAATCTTCACCATCCAATCAATCACTGAATCAAGCTTGAGATTGCTCAAACTCTTGGCGGCGGCAAAAAATTTCTCCTTTGTTAAGGCAGTGTAGCACTCTTCAAACAACTTCATAGCAGTTTGCCTGCTCTTACCCTTTGGAACAGGAACATTACCTTTCATGTGGTACAAACAAAAAGAATGGAAAGCTTTTGGAAAGATTAGAGGGACATGCTTCAAAAGGCCAGCTCCACGGTCTGATATGATGGTCAGTGGACGGTCTTCACTAATAATACCCTTCGAGGTTGGTTAGGAACCATTCCCAACTGTCACAATTTTCGCAAGGTACAATACCAAAAGCAACTGGAAAGATCTCTAGAAAATACAAAAAAAAAAAAAAAAAAAAAAAAAAAAAAATTCAAAGAGTAACACACAAAAACTGATATCCATGAACAAGTTAATGGGTCAACAACAAAAATTATGGGATCAACAACAACAGTTATGTGATCAACATCTACTATTATGGTATCAACAACTGCGATTATGGTATCAACAACTACAAAAGAGGTCAACAACTGCAAAATTACGGTATCAACAACTACAAAAAGAGGTCAACAACTGAAATTATGGGATCAACAACAAACAATTATGGTATCAACAAAACTGCATTTAGTGGGAATTATGGAATTATGTAATCAACAACTGCAAAAAGAAATTATGTCATCAACAACTGCAATTAATGGAACAACAACAAGAGTTGATACAGAAAAAAAGGGGTCAACAACTGCAATAATGGGATAAACAAAACAACATTTGAAATCCAGGGATATAATGCATCAACAATAATTATTATGTGATCAAACAACAAATGATTATGGGATGACCAAAGTTATGTGATTCATAGAATTGAAATCCAGGGATATCATGTGATTCAGAAACTAAAATTGAAACACTTAATACTTAAAAGAAGAGAAAAAAATTAAAAAACATACCTTGGTTACCAGTTTTCCCGCAAGCAACCATAAGACCTCCCTTAAACTTCCCAGTGAGGAAAGTGCAATCAATAAATAACATCGGACGACAGTACTTATTGAATCCAGTAATTGAAGCTTCAAAAGCAACAAAAAACCTCTGGAATCGCTTCAGTATCACCATCATAATCAAACTTTACGACGCTTCCAGGATTATAATGTTCAATTGAGTCTTTATACTAAACAAAGTCTGAATATGACTTGATATCATCACCCCAAAGAGACTCTTTAGTGAACTGTAACCCATGGTATGCCTGACTATACGAGAGATCAATACCATACTCCTGATGGAGCAAATCTTTAACATCAGCTGCAGTCTTTTTCTTCTTTGATGCTCGAAATTCATCAATTAAGATATCCTTTAGAAAAGACTTTGTCATCCTGACCTTTGCTGGATCAGAAGAAGCTAAATCACATGCATGCTCCCCGTTAAACGTCTTGCACTGAAACACACCATTAGAATTGGCAACGAGAGACGCATGAAACCTCCAATTACAAGATTGAGTTTCATGGTTAACACATCGGACAGTGTAACGTGTCTTGTCACTCTTACGTACGTCAAGTTTGTAACCACTATGATATTCATACTTCTTAACACTATCACGACAATGGATTTTATTATCAAAAACCCGCCCTACTCCAGTTAAGATGTTTGCCCAAGCATCTGACTTCTTGGGGACCCTTCTGACCATAGCTGAATCATCAGTCAAATCTTCTACAATAGCAAGATCATTATTTGAAACACAACTTGATGATGATGATGAAGGACCAACAGAAGAAGAACTAGGAACATCATCAACAACAATATTAAACAGGATGTTAAACTTCACCGCATCACCTTTGGAGATACAATAGTGAATGAAAAACCTCAACTCAAGATCGTGATTAATCACATGTGAAATTCCATCAACGGTGTAACCAAAAATTACGAGGTCTTGTGGATATAAGGCCAGAATTTTTTGACCACACTAATCAACTCACTGACAGTAGTTAACTCCGATACAGCATGCGATAAGGTCAAATTGGATAAAGTGAACTCTGCAACAGCCATCTTTGACCTACAACAAAAAAATAATCAAAATGGATCAACAAATCTAATAAAAACAATGTTGACACCCTAATCTGTCAACAAAACCAATGTTGATACAATTAGTCTGGTAACAGCTATCAACACAGATAATCAACAACTTGTCCAAGTTATTGCATCAATAACGAAACTTGATCGAACAAAACCTGAATCAACAACCAATGTTGATACAACAAAAAACAAACATAACAACCATAATCACAAATTTATGCAGGTTTTTTGCATCAAAAAATGAAAGTTGATACAACATACCTGTATAAACAACCAATGTTGATACAAAATAATCTGAATATGGTAGAAATTTTTAGTATCAACAATGAAAATTCTATGTCAGCAACAAGGACTGTAATACAAAAAAAAACATAAAACATCATCATATATGTTACTACACGTCGCATCAGTATCCGCGGTGCAAATGTGAACCAGCAACATGAAAAACTACATTAACATACATGCTCCTTGATAAAAAAATTCACAGCAAATCATAAGAAAAAGCCTAAACCAAACCTAAGATACAAATTCAGATTCGAAGCATATCACTGAAAATTCGCCCTCGTGAAAGATATATTCAATGTAAACTGTTTGAGAGAATATAAACAATGAGTATTATACAAATAATGAGTTAGATATGTAAACTGAGAATATAAACAATGAGTTTAAGCTTCAAACAATGAGTATTATCCAAATAATTCTCCTACTAACTCATCAACAACCAATGTTGACACAATAAAAAACCAATCAACAAAACATAATCAGAAAATTACCCATTAAACTCAAGCATCAACAACCAATATTGATACAAATAACTGAAATTGTACAAAATTTCAGTGTCAACTATGAAAAATCTATGTCAACAACAAGAAGAACAGCTACAAAACATCATAATATGTTACTTGATTATATTACTAATAATTCATCCATACTATGCAAAGTAAAAACAACAAAAAATTCAAAAATCAAAAACCGAAGATTGGAGATTGAATAATACCTGTTTAAGATATGAATAACGATATCGAATTCCAATCAATGCAAAGTAGAATCAAAACACAAAAAAAAGAAATCAAAAGTTTCCAAAATTTCGATCTAAAATAATAAAAAATACAAATAAAACTGATTACAAAAAAACAGATTAAGATACTACAAAAACGAATCAACATTACCAATTTGTTTTAAAGATTGAGAAAATTTTGTTGATTCTGTTGTTGATGAAGAAACGGTTTCAGATCTGATAAAATCAATTATGTTGTTGATGAAGAAACGATTTCATAAATGATGATTCGTTGTTGATTACTATCTTGATGAATTGATTCAAGTAATAGAGCAAGAATTGATTCGTTGTTGATTTCAATTTTTTTTTCTTCAAATTGACGAACACTCTGCTCTCTCGAATCGGTTTTTCTTTTTTTTTCCGTTGAGAAAACTAGTTTGGTTTATGGTTCATTAATTATATAGAAAGGGTAATTTTGTAATCTCGCAAAATTTTAATGGACCCCTGATGGGCTTTGGATGGAGAGGGGTATATTTGTTGCTTCATAAGGGTAATTTTGAAGCCCGTCAATAAAGAGGGTATTTATATAATTCCCACGAAGTCCAATCAACCTCGGCCAGCGGCCAGAACGTGCTGCGCTGTCATTGAACTTGGGCGGTCCAAGCAAACTACGGGTTGGGCTTGAGAAGCTCTCAAGCTTAGAATGATTTTTTGAGCACCACTCTATTTTGGAACCGTTTTTTTTGGGGACTACTCAAAAACCGTGGGGGACTACTTTGTGATAGGAATGTCTACCCTATACTTATAAGGGGTGTCCTAAAGTGTGGAAATGACTAACCTACCCTTCACCTATATATATAATCACCCCCTCCCATCAACACCACCTATATATATATATATATATATATATATATAACCACCTCCTCATGTCACCACCGCCGCTCACCACCACCAACCACCACCTACCACCACCGACCACCTCAAATCACCACCACCGCCACCTCTATATATAACTTAATTTAAATCATTAACAAAATAAAATCAAAATCAAAATTATAACAATCCCATTACTTTTCATTCGTTTTTCGTTGAAAAAATGAGAAGTAATCATCAAAATGAGTTGAAAATGGAAGTTACAGAGAGAAGTTCGGTTAGGAACGATGAAATTTTTTTCGAACTAGCCGAACTCAACTTATTGGAGGTTTTTGTTTTCAGAGAAAAATTCGGTTACGTCGAAAAAAAATGTCCAAGCCGAACTTATTGTTCGGTTACGTCGCAAAAAGTTCGGTTACATCGAAAAAAGTTCGGTTACGCCACAAAAGGTTCGTTTGCATTGCAATTTTTTTCTCCTAACCGAACTTTTCTCTAAAAAACTTGCATATTGAGTTCGGTTACGTCGCAAATATTTTTCCTAGACGAACTCCTAGTTCGGTTACGTCGCAATTTTCTTCTCCTAACCGAACTTTTCTCTGAAAGAAAAAACTCTATTAAAGCTGAGTTTTGCTACTCGTGTTTTCAGAAATATTATCCAAACTACACTTGCAAATGAGTTCGGCTACCTGTTCTTCAGATTTCGTATCCGAACTTTTTTTAACCAAACCGAAATCAATTTGTAAATTATTCATTTTTAGGAAAGTTTTGGCCGGCCAATTCAAGCACCATTAACTAAATTTGAAGTATCCGTGAGTACCCAAAACATCATACTCTTGTTATGCCTCTTAAAGAAAAAGATCTTAACTTTTTTTCTTCCAAAACCTTCATCTTCATTATCATCTTCATTATATGTGTACAGGTATACAAGTTTTAACAATATATAAGTAACTTTTGTTTTTTCAGGCATATTATAAGTTCCTGCGGTAAAAGGGAAGTTTGTATCTTTCCCTCGGCAAATGGAGTATTAAACTAGATAAACACCGTCGTTTGTGAGATTAGTGGCATGTTTGGGATAAAAATTATACTCCGGCATTGAAAATGCCTCAATTCACATATCATGAATTGTTTTACTTACTCCTTTCTTCCCTAATATATGCGCGGAAATTTAGATTTTGGTTTTTCCCATTAGATAGACGGAGCTCCATTTTCGAGAGGTGTTTTTCCATATGTTTTTCTTATCTATTCTACCTAAATATTATCACAATTATTGTTTTTGGTATTGGAATTGGACAAAAGAAAAAACAGGAAAGTGAGTTGATATGTATAACACTCTTTTATGTATAAAACTCTCTTATTCTAGAAGAAATGTGCAACTCCCCTTTATGTCAGGGACAGGGGAGTAGATTGCATTGTCCAATGTGTAACCCAAGCTCAAATCTAATTAGTTTATAATGAAAAATTAATTTATTTTTAAAATATATACTATTTCATAAGTGGAACCGGTGAAAAACTGGTACTCGAAAGAAAAAACAAAAAGAAAGAAAGTAATACTAGAAGAAAAAGAAGAAAAAAAATCAGCTTCAAGTTCGGAGACTTGATCAGATCAATTCCTTCCAGTTTTGGAGAATACCGATTCTACTTAAGATGTTTTTTAGGTTAGTCCATCAAATTTGTAAGAAACATCACAATTCACATTGTTGTCTGGATAATCAGTCATATATAAATGCATATAGATTCCCAAGGAAATTTCTTTTATCACATAAAATATTAAGTTTACTTGTATCTTATACCAAGTCTACGACAATTCCCGCGTTGGGAAGTTTGAAACATTCCGGAATCTGCAAGTATATATAAAAGAAACCACAGAGGTAAGAAATAGATAAACTCAAGAATAAATGGATCTAGCAGTTATTGTCATTCCATGTATTTTTGGTGCATTTGTGTTAGCAGCAGTTATATCTGCTATATGTTTTTGCTGCCGCCAGGAGAAAGTACCCACTACTGCTACTACTAATGCTCCTACTAATAGTGATGGAGGGATGATTGTGATGGTGGGTGATGGTGCCACTGTTGTAGCTGCTTCTGGTTGTGGTGGGGGTGATGGCGTGGGTTGTTGTTGTGGTGGGGGTGGAGGTGATGGTGATGGCGATGGCGGAGGTGGCTGCGGTGGGTGCGGCGGTTGCGGTGGATGAATGATTTTGATGATGTGTCGATTGTGGTTATAGAAGACCGATGAGGTGTTGTCATAAAAGATCAGAAGCAAAGAAAATAGTATTACAGTACTTAAGATTGGCAAGATATCCATAGTCGAATATTTGTAAAATAATTAATTTATATTTATGTATATATTAGAAAACAAAACAGACGACCAAACCGGTTTAATTTTTCGTTTTGGAACTTTAAACCTAAAAGAGTTGTTCCCAAAAGAAAAAAAAAAGTGAGTTGTTTATGGGCTGTATATAATAAGTTTCTCAGATATGTGACATTATCATTTACTCTATTAGATTTAGACGTCAGTGTAGGAACTGTACAATTATCTTCATATTTTTAATTTCTTTACAAATGTTAACTAACTTCATTAGATTTTGTGATTTTGGAGTTAGTCAACTGTAGTCTACTGTTCCTATTGGAAGGATATGAATTCTTCTCGACCGAGGAAAGGACTCTTAAACTCTAAAGGGAGAAAAACGCTTTAGTGCGTTTTAAATAACGCAAGAAAAGGGAGAAAAACGCTGCTCTCCTTCACAGTCTAGTTCTTGTTAAGTAGATTTGATGATTTCAAATCACAATGAACAATTAGCGAGTTACATCTCATGCCTATAAAAGAAATAAACCATGCCAATAAAATTCATAACCAACTTTGTATGAATACAATCATATGAACATAATAGAAGTTGTGGCTAAAAAGAGTACTCACGGCTTTTTCTTTTTGTTTGCTCGGTAAATAAGTTTGTATTACAAATGTAACGTCCACAAAACATTGTACGAAACCCAGATACAAGTTAAAACCCCAAGTTACAACCCACATTGATGGCATTTCCAAGTTGAAATGCCTATAGCCTATAGGTACCCAAAATGGAAAACCCATTACAAAGGACCAAAATGGTTGAATGCCTAGCCAAAACTTGAAAAGACCGAGCACAAGGGGTGAGCATGGGCCGGTATGGACCGGTTTTCACCTCATCCGGATCCAATCCAATGCACTACGGATTTCAAATTTTACATCCGCATCCGATCCATATCCAACGGATTTGCATCCAATGGATGGATGGATTGGATGCGGATAATCCAATGGATTTGTTTTAGTTAAAATTTATAGTAAAGAAAATAAAGTCAACACAAATGACTCCTTATAAAACCTATATATCTTATATATGTATACAAATATAACTATGTCATGTACAACACCCCAAGCAAACACCTTAAGAATCATAAATTATTCATAATATTTTCTAGAACTATATAAATGTCATTAATTTAACGGATATGGATGTCCAACGGATTTTCAATGTTGCACCCGGACCCGATCCGTAATCCTTTGGATTCCAAAAATTCCATCCGCATCCAACCCATTAACGAACGATCCGGGCATCCATCCGCAAAAGAACGGTTGGCCCCGGTTAAATCCGCGGATTACGGGACAAATGCTCACCCCTACCGAGCACAAACAAATATTACTTAGAAACACTAATGATCATCCAAATAATATCCCATGGACATAAGTCCACAAGTAAACCCAGTTAACAAGCCCACGAGAAATAAACCATAACAAACATTAGATTTCAAATTTTTTTAGTAACAGTTTGTCGCCAATCCCATTACCTCCACCGTTGAGGCCGCCGCTTTTGCCGATCAACATTGTATGCTTCCAAACCATCTTCACTTTCGTCTATCATCACCCAAAAAAGTCCACATACTAATGGAAACCTCCGTTGTTATCCGTAGATCACGATGCCAAACATTTAATTGATCTTCAGTGTTCTCATTATTAGAACCCTTATGAGAACATTAGAAACACCCCTCAACAACTAAATCAATATCCATTGTCGTCACCTAGATAAAGATTTGTTGGGTTGAACTAAAACGAAGAGACCACTTGATTGATGTGAAGATTTTTTGAGTAAATGAATATAGGAGAGGGGAAGGAGATGGAGTTGTAGGTATACAAGAGTAACAACTTAAAATATGATCCCAACTCCACAATCGACCGCTCCCATCATCAAACTGTGAGGGTAAAATATCCGATGGCCACATGGCAACATCTCAAGGGATGGTTTCATGATAAGGTGATGATATGGAATCATCGAATCATACTCTAAAAGGTGATTTCATCTGAATCGAGACGCCTGTTACAACGTTACATAAATGACGCGTGTGAGGAGTGGTTTAATCGACTCATACGGTCAAGTCAAAAAAGAAGGAATGCATTTGATGGAGGATTAGAAGAGACGTGGACGAATCTACATCGTATCGAAGGCTCTGACGATCTATACTATGACTCGAGGATGGCGTAATACGAGATCCCCTAGAAGGAGCAACACGATGACGTACGAAGCGAGATAACTCGTAAGGAGAACCGAGAAGGGAATCACAAGGGATAGTAAATAGCTCGTCTGAAGTAATGAGAAGATCTATGATAGCTCCACCAACTCAGCGAGATCAAGTCATACCTTCACGAGTCTAGTTTACCTATAAATACCAGTCCATGTAGAAGGAAATGGGCATTAGATGGTCTTTTTACAGAGAATTCCTGAGAGAGATATAGAGAAAGAAAGAGTGAAAAATCTAAGTGATATTTGTAACTCTTTCAAGGGTAAGACCTTAATAATCAATAAAGAAAACATCTTTTTTCCCGTGGACGTAGGTCTTCATGGATGAACCACATTATATGCTTGTGTCAATCTTTACTTTTCATGTTCTTTACATCTTGTTTATCTTTGAATCTTGAATGTTAGTAGTTTTATAGCCTTTAGATCTACTTGAATGTAGCTATCAAAAAAGATGCAACTACATTTTGGCGCTAGAAACAATGAGGTATGAAGATCTTATCTACCTCCCTAGTAACAGCTCTATAGTTTTTTCATAATCTCTCTAAGAGAAGTGGATTTCACTGTGTGTAGAATTCTATCAAGTTCATGAGTAGATCTCCGGACGCAACACGATCAACACGATAAGTGATGTCCTGAAGAGCCTCTTTAATCATCAGATCTACGTATTTTTCTTTGATTTTCTTTAAGTTTTCGTTCTTTTAAGATTTCTTGTATCTTCCTCAAGATGCTCAGGAGAGTTAAAGATCGGAGTGAAAATGAAGCTTTAAATACTTCAAAAAGTACTCAAGCCATCTCCTCCATGATAGGACTGGGAAGAAATTTAAGTCAGTAAGATTCCTAAGAGAAAATATCATCCTATGAAAGTTGAAAAGAAGAATCATTCATGATGTTCTTCATCTTTTAAGAAACTCAAGATAATTCATAATCTTCTTCTTAGTAATCTAACTCTAAGTCAATGGGAAAGGTTAATGAGTACATAATCATTCATCAAACTCAAGGTTTGTTCAAAATCAAAAGCTTAAAGATGATGAGAAATGTTTCCTAAAATGGGAAAACTTGTTCAATCGTCATAACTTGGTTTTTTCCCAGTAAAGGTATAACGTGTAGAAGGAGGTAGTTTTCTCAAAAAAAGATACAAACAAAATACCTTTTTCCCATCACTAAAACTTTATTCAAGTAGGGAATGTTTTGACATCTTCACATGTCTCCGAAATTTACTGATAAGTCTTTCTGTACTAAACCGTCCAGTCTGAACTATGACTTAGTAATTGCACATGACCTGCAAATTTATGATCTCACCTTTCTGAAAGAAAAGACAAATTAAGTATTATTCTATATATCGCAGGTAAGGCGATGGTGACGAGACGATCTGCTCGTACGAGCCAAGGTGAAACTGGTGGAGCCCATACCGAAGGACTAAACGAAATGGAGCTAGGAGAAACTACGCACATCGGTGTACTCCCAAGAGAGGGAAAACCTGATAACCAATGTCAGGAAGGCTTAATTGATAACTCTAGCTCTGACAAAGAGGGAAACCCCTTCGAGGGATGGGGCAATATTCATCTAACTCAACCAGGAGGGTTAAATCCTTTGCCAAGGAAAATGGTAAACAATGGGGCAAAAAAGGATAATCCTTCTCGACGAAATCAATGCAACTATCGCAACCATCCTAAAAGCGCAAAAAGCACAGGATGAAAGAATGAAAAGTTAAAAAGACATAACAGGAGGCTAGAATGGAAAAATCGAAAGCTAAAACGCAAAACGAATAAAAAATTGCCACTCACTATCATAGAGGAGATCCCCGACGAGGAGAACCATTTCGAGAACTTATAAGACGACGAGCGAGTCCATATCCCTGACACCTCAAACGAGGAGACAACGGATCTCTTTCCTAAATGAAGTATAGGATTTCTAAACCGGGAAGACAGTCCGTCCGAAGGATCGTCCAATGTCTATCCCAATCATAGACGAGAAAAGAATAAAGAAGATCGATCTAAAACCAATCAAGGCGATCGAGAAACCCGAAGTTACAAACTTCAAGCGAGATGAGACTACAACGTCAATTCATTCTAAGATAGTATCGTATGTCGAACAATAGGACGAAGACTCAGGGCGATCAAGGTATCGCCGCCCAGAAGCTTCTTTCTCGCCCGAGAGAGCGCAAGGAACAAGGAAGAAGGCCGAAATAAGGAACATTGATGATTAACAGCAAGTCCGAATCTGCTAACTCGAAGCAATGTGCAGAGAGGCTACAGGTAGACAAGAAGGCAAAAAGTTGGCGGATGTAATGCAAGAGGCTGGACAATCCCCCTTATCGGAGAGTCTATTAGCCCAACCATTTCCAAGGAAATGCTCGCTCCCAACGTTCGCAACTCCCTTCAGTGGGACCGGTGATGCGATCGAACATCTTAGATCCTACCACATGACACTGACTCAGTGGAATCATTACGATACGGTGATGTGTAGGTTCTTTCCAGCCAGTCTGAAGGATGAGGCCCTAATGTGGTTCAATAATTTTCCAAAAGAATCGGTTAAGTCATTTTCCCACCTATCCGAGCTGTTTTTAGAAGCCTACATACATAACAGCCGAGTCAAGCCAAAAATAGACATGATATTCCAATTGGATAGGGGGCCAAACGAGTTGCTTCACTCCCTTGTAACTCGCCGGAGATAGCTATGTACCGAGATCGGAAGAGTCCCAAAGGCCTATGCGATCTTGGGCTTCAAAAATAGTCTAAGAAAAACAGACCCCATATTCGTCCGCATGTACGAAACCATGCCACCATGTCTATGGAAATTTAGAGACATATAAAAGGACTACATAGCCCTTGAAGAATTCCAAGACAGGACCTATGACAAATTGATTAAAGGAACCAATAGAGGAGCAAATGTGGTAGAACCACTGAACCTTCTTGCGCCAGCTCAAGGATCAGGGCGACCCACAACGGGTCCACTCAGTTTGATAAACATCAAAGTGGAGGATGGAAAGGGCGAGCCCATCAAAACAAGGGAAATTCGTAAACCCAGTTTACACGAAGTTAAACACACCCATATCCAAGATCTTCAATAAGATCGACGGAAAATGTAAAATCACCTACCCATGGAATCGGGGACAGACGGCTCGAGCGCTAAGAACGAGAACGGGTTTCGTGAGTTCCACCCGCTTCTGACCACCCGACGGACTCATGCGATGCGAAGAAAATGGTGCAAGACATGATTGACGACGGTAAACTCCAGGAGTACATCGCGCAACCAGCGATCCAACTAGTCACGGGGGAACCCGTACTGTAAGGCTCGTCCCAAGTTCAAGGGTATTTACGTCTTTTTGTTTATTATCATTAGGGGTAAATTAGTCATTTTATGTTTCAATGGTATTTTAGTAATTTAAGTGCCTTATATATATTAATGGGAATGAACATCTGTTCGTGTTATTTAAATTAGAAAAATGATAGCGGCAGACATAAACAAATGGAATAGTAATAGGATACTTTGTTTTCATTTCAGGGTATATTAATTATATGTCCCTACTTTTAACTCCCTACAAATATATCCTTATGCAACAATAAATGTGTCCCTCCTTTTTTAATAACCTTATCCATTTAATATTAGATTACTTTAATACCCTCATCCATGTAATATTTTTTTTTATTTCAAAATGGAACAAATTTTTTCCTCTACCACTTCACCACCACCACTAGCACCACCACCACCAACATTCAACTACCATTCCACCACCACCATTCAACAACCACCACCTACCAACCGCCACCACTACCAATATTCCACCACCACTCCTTCACCACCACCATTACACCACCAACAGTCCTCCACCACCACTAGTCCGTCGCCGCCACCACCACTAGTCCGCCGCCGCGCCACCGTGTAAATCGCCGCTGCCTCGGTTCAAATATTTTTGTATCAATCACGTAGTTGATCCATTTTAGTTGGATCAACAGTGGATGTTTATCCATGATGATGGATCAATAGTAAGTGGCATAAAACTGAAATTGATACATTTCACAGTAGTAGTTTATCATTGCAGATGGATCAGCGGTAGAAGTTTATCCATTGCAGTTGGATCAACAATGGATGTTTATCCATGTTGATGGAAAAATGCTACCATTACATCAGCTGCAATTTCAAATCCACCAACAAACCCATCAACCACCGCCACCGTCGCTGCCGCCACCATCAGTTTAGATAATTTTGTATCAAAAATAGTAGTTTATCCATTTCAGTTGGATCAACAGTGGATGTTTATCCATTTCAGTTGGATCAACAGTCGATGTTTATCCTCCCCCAATAGCAACACCCACCCTTATTGTTCGTCAAAATAACTGATCACCATCATCTACAATTTTTTGTCAAAATAACTGATCACCATCATCTACAATTTTTCTCCCTGATTTTCTCATCTTCATAGCACCTCAATCTCAAAATCAAGCCATTAACAGACCTCATGAGTATCGCAGCTCAAATTCATCCCAAATCTGATTCAAACATATCCAGGCAATTTTGTTGGTAGTACTTCCGTCCACTGCATCCACCTCTTCCATCACCAATTACGATCAAACAAACACAATACTAAGCCCAATTACCACAAACACAAACATAACACAACTACCTACCACCACCACATGCTACTACCCTGCCACCGTACACCACCGTTATGAAAATTAAGTTCTATGAATCAACACAGTTGAGATAACAAATTGAAGAAGAAGATGATAATTACCTGAATTAATCAACGATTTGAAGAAAAAATGAAATCCAAAATTAGGGTTTAAAATGGAATCATGATTGATTCATCTGTAGATTTGATTTTTGTAGTTAAATCAGGTGCAACTCGATCTAAATCAGGTGGTAATGTTGCTGCTTGTGATGGATTTGTTGGAAGCATAAGAAGTGTTCTTTGAACCGAGCGACGAGAGATTAGGGAGGTGGTGGCGGAGGCGACGATGAAGATGCGGCGATGAGGTTAATTGATTTTCGTTTTTTTTTAGATGAAGAAGTATCGAGTACTGATTATTGAGGGATAAGATCTAATACAGGGAGGGTAAATATGGTATGAAGGATTAAATAGATTCCCTTCTAAACAGAGGAAGGATATAATTATTGGTGGATAAGGATATTTGTATAGACCATCAAAAGTAGGGACAAAAGTTCAATTACCACTTCATTTTATTCATTTTAATGTTATTTTTATACCTTGTCTTGAACTAGTGCCTTAGTAATTAGTACTGGTTGGGTTGTTGTTGACCTAGGCAAGTTTGTTGTGGTAGGATCAGGGAAGAAGTATTTCACGTGTTACGAGAACTAATTACTTATTAGGCCTTATTTGACACATGAATATTCTAGGTGGAGTTGGCTATGCGTTTTTGGAAGGTTTCACCGGTTAGATAACTTTTAAGCTAATGTGTTTTGGAAATGTCTGTGTTGTTACCTTCTTTTGTTTATCATCTTGCCACAAATCACATTGTAATTGGTTAATATTTGTCATCTTACTATGTGTTAAGTTCTCATTGGGTAGTTGATTAGTTTGTTTATGCAGTAAGTAAATTTGTTTGAAATGGAATCATAGAGCCCCACTATTTTTATTCGGTCCAAGGATTTGTTGGCGTAGAATTATAGACGGGCTGCACACGTTTTGAGATAGTTAAGGCTAGGGTTTGACTAGAATATGGTATAAAACCATCGATATTAGTAGATATCAGTTCTTTTTCCTATTCTACTAGTCAGATAAAATATCATAGAAAAAGAATATAGAAAACCTTGCCTCCAGTAGAGCTTGTGGCGGTGAAAAGATCTGTGTAGATATATTTTGTCACATACATCTTATATTTATCGTAAGAAGGAGAAGGAAAACTTTAGTGGTTGAGTTGCAGATCGGTGTTTTTGCATATGTTTTCCTCTGGGATTATTTCTAGCGTTTGAGGTAGGCGCAACACAATAAAAAACCTTCTTTTTATTTAAGTTTCTTTTAATTAAATTTATTTTGCAAGTTTTCATTTTAATTAAATTTATTTTGCAAGTTTTCATTAATATATGAATGATAGTCGATGTGTGAGTATGATTATGAATGTTGGGCTGCGGTCCATAGATTGTGATTCTTAAAAACAACTTTGATGGGATACGAGATATCCTTGGGAACGGTTTTGTTTCCCTAAACCCACGTGGGGCTCCCTGGGGAGAGCGGATTGATTGATTTGATTGTTTTTATGGATGTGGTGTTTCCATGTGTTTATGATGTTGTTAATCATGCTAGTTGTTTTTAAAAGAAATTGAAAATGTTGCTTAAAACGTTTTGTTTCTTCTTTTCCTACTGGGTGTCACAACTCATGTCGTTTAATGACAAAAAATTCCAGACTTTATGGCACCACAAGGAGCTAATGGCGGAAAAGCATAGAGATCGGTTTTGGTGCTTTAATTAGTAGTTTGCATAGGATTTATGGTTGAAAAATTGTAATAAAATATCATCAAACTCTTTTAGATGATTTATTGAGTATTTATTGATTAGTAATACTTTGGATATTATTGGGTTAATTTTTAACCAATGAAACAATGCTTTGTTAAGGAAAATTTTATTTGATTAGGTAATAAGAATTTCTGAGTCATGTCAGTTTGTCTATTAATGATAATTATTATATAACAGATATGTGCCTGAATATTTTGTAGTATGCGTCAAACTCACGTTAAATGAAGTGGTTAAAATATTAGAATTTTCTGAGTCCCATAATTATTTTTAAAACAATTCTTTGTCACTTTGCGAAATTCATGAATTTTATGACAGATCCAACTATATAGAAGTTTTACTACTTTTAAACTATTCTATGTTATGTTTTAGGTTTTGGTGTCTTCTTTAAACTTGAAGATATTTCTTTTTCCTTTTTAAATTAGTAACCTAAACCTGATTTGGAGTTGTGAACGATTTTATACGATTTTTATAAAATGTACTATCTCTGGTTTTCTTTTCTGCAGTTCTGGTCAACTACGAGTTTGACTGTGGTCAAAAGGTCTTTAGGATAAACTAAAAATTATAGAAAATTTATGAATAGAACTATACTCAGTTAGGATTCAGAATGTATAATCATAATAATTTTTGGATTTGAATTGAGTTCTTAAAAATTCTTGGAGTGAACTAATTTCTGTTTCTGTTTTATGATTCTTCCTTAAACATGTGACTCTTTTGGATTAAATCTGGATCCTTTAACGGTGAAATTAATGTTTATGGTAAACCATAGTTCTTTAGAATTCATGTGGGTTAACAATCACGTCAAGTTAACGGTTAGATGTTCCTAAAAGAATTTTTATATATCCGCTGCGACAAAATTTCTGAATTAAACATAAATAAAGATTAGACGTTTGGACTTGGGCCAAGTTTGTAGGTCTGGGCCTGATATTAAATGTAGCATTTCGGATTTTGGGTTTGGATTTGGTTTGGAATCCGGCCCGAAATTTGGGGTGTTACAGTTTGGTATCAGAGCAGCGATTAGATCCTTCGGGAACTAGTTGTTGCGCAAACAGTTAATAAATGTTAATTATATTTCCATAAAATTGGTTGTATGTTTTCTTTTTTTATGTTTATTTTGTTTTATTTCTCACTGAATTACTTTAAATTTAGGGACTAAATTTCTTGAAGTGTGAGAGGTTGTAATATCCGTCCCGATTTCAAGGATATTTTCGTCTTTTACTAAAAGGGTAATTTTGTAATTTAGTTAAGATGGTATTTTAGTATTTTTATGTTGTGGTCAAGGGCACCTAGTTTAGGTGACATGTCAAATATGTCTTACTTGCTAACTGTCTATGTACATATTGATTAGGTACTACAAAATGTAAATTAAATCTAAAATTGACACTTGTCCACGGAGGATTGGCTTTTAAGAGTATTATAATGTTTTTAAATTAATGGCCTTATTTTAGACTTTTAGTGGAATGGAAATTTTGTGAGGTTAGACTCACATGATCAGTGGACCGAATAAGGGAATTTGAACTTTCCTTTTTATTTACATTTCTTGCCACGTGTCATTATTTGATAAGGCATGCATGAAATTTCTTGCTGTAAATCTTGTTTGCATTTCGTTGGTGAAAATTCATGTGCGTGTGTAACTTTGGCTTTGAAAACTTGCGTGTGTAAACTGTGGCTTTTGGTTGCCTTAGAAACCTCCGACCGAGTTGTTCGTAACTTGGTATTAGCTTAAAAATGTATATTTGATGCCAAGTGTCATGACATCATTAGTTGATAATTATTTAGGGTTTCAACAATATTCGGCTATATATACCAAGAGGAGTAGCTTAGTCGGTGAATTAAGAAGACAATTACTTCTGTTTCGTGTTTAAGTTACAGTAACAGAAAAAGAAAAAAAAAATACAATAGACTTTAAGATTCTTTTTGGTTTAGGATAGTTAAGGGATTCTTTAGCACCGGTTGGTTTGGAGATTTTGGATTCGTGTTCGTTGTAGTTGCAGGAAATCCTACACTACACTCATCACAAGAATCTATACAATCAAACCATTTTTAAGATGAACAATTATAATTCTTATTGATTAAATTCTTGAATGTGTACAAGATGAAATGGAAATGAGCTAAAGTATTACAATCACTCTTGACTTTCTCTCTCCTATTAACTTGCCCAACACTCAAAAAAGATCTCTCCTCCAATAGGTTTGTTCGGCTCTTTATATAGGGTATTGCATAGTGGTGGACAGCTAAGCTATCCTTTATTTTCGGGAATACCTTGCGAAATATCGCAAGTGTACAAATTCATGATCTCGCAATACTCCTAAATCTCGCCAAGTTTTCACATCTTTCTCGTGTTTTGGCTGTCGTCATTCATTGCGTCATTTATTTTATTCGTCTGCGACACTTTCGTAGCGTCATCGTTCATTATTCTCGCGAGGTATTGATGTCGCGATATTCTGATCCTACATCTTGCCTCTTCTCATGTCTTCTCTGCGAAGGAGAGAATGTCATGAGAACTATTATTTTTGAGATGCCGCAACTGTTCGTCTTTATCTGTTTTGACATGACCCCGTACTTTACACAGAATTTATTACACACGTCTCTTCTTCCATTCTTTTCTTGACACGTCTCTTTCAACTGTTTTTTCTTGACCGTTCACGTCTCTTCTCGCATTAAATGCATTTACCTTCTCGAGTATTCTCCTCTATATATAGTTTTTTTACCCTCTTCCTCTTATTTTTTACTTTCTCTCTGCAATTTTTCTTCAACTTCCCTCCGTAATTTACGTTTCTGCTACTGTAAATCTTCCTTTTCCTCTTTCTCTTGATCTTCAATTTTCTATTCATTCCCATATTATCTAAATGGCACCATCAGGTCGTAGATATGAAACTCTTTTAGGTGATGTTCAAAAGGGTTTACAAGAGAAAGGTTTCACATTATCTAAATGGCACCATCAGGTCGTAGATATGAAACTCTTTTGTGATGAACAAAAGATCATAATCTCGCTAGGTCAGCTCCTCGCAGGTCTTCCTATTCCTCTCTACGATCCTGAATTGCCCTTATTCTATGAGATTCTCGCTCATGAGAAGTTCTCGCGAGCTGTCTATCAATTAAGTGGAGATTGTATCCGCTTAATGCTTGAGTTCGCCAATCGTGGCGCTGGCAAAGGATCTCTTTACCCTAGCGAAGTCAAAGATCCTAAATTCGCAGACTTAGAAATAATTGCTGAAAAGTATTCAGTAGAAAACTTCTTTGAGAATTATGAAGTGATAAATATGAAGAACGATAGGTCTCGCTGGGGTGCACGGTTGAAGAGAAAAGAGAACATTCCCAGTGACAAGCTACTTATGAAGGATATTGATTGGCACTTAGGCAAGAACAATGTTCCTCGCTATTCCAAGGACGACAAGTGGTGTGTATTTCCACTATTTTTGAATGGACCTTACATTTCAGGTTCAAATATTCTACCCGCGAATCTCGCCAATTATCAACCTTGGGTATTTTATTGGCCCGGGAAGGCAGAAAAAGGTATATTTCCAAATTTTCATTCACTTTGCAATATTCCTTTCCTTTTATATCTACTTATCTTGCGGAATTTTCAGATCATCAAATTGAGAAGAAGTTATGAAATAAATCCAAGGGCGAGTACTCTGGCGATACTCCGATCAATCACGGATGAAGTAAGAAATACTTGCTTTTACTATTTTTTAACAATAATGTTGCCTCTATTTCTTATCTTCAATCGTGTGTGAAGATTGGTGTTGAAGTTGTCGAAGAAGAAGACAATTCTGAAGTTGCGAAGGCCAAAGGAAAAGGTAAAGGTCCTCTTCGCAAGGGGAAATCCACTGCTCCACTTTCTAAAAAACGGAAGATTCACTCTTCTTCCCACTCAAGTCCTCCATCCAGCGAGGGTTCTGATGAAGATGATGACAATGTGGATTCTTCTTTCGCAAAGGAGGATCATCCAACCGAATACCCTATGGCGTTGTTTTCTAATGTCTTCGAGACTCCATGCAGGGAATCAGAGATGATCATATAACCGGAACATTCAAAGCTCTCGCAAACATCTGCGATGCTTCCTTGTTAGAGGGTAATAATTCTCTTCAGGGGGTTTCCAGATCTGTGACTCCCAGCTTCTTAAATGCACTGGGTGCCTTGGTACGTCTGTGCTTCTCTATTTCTGCATAATTTTAATTTTAAATCATATCTTGATAGTTTCTTTATCTTTCTTCGTAGTCTGGGAGAGCTTCCTTTGTTGTTGCCTCAGATCTTGAGAAAAGACGCAACACTCTTGAGAGGAAAAATCTTCAACTTCGCAAGAAGAACGAAGAATTAGAAAATGAAACTGTAGTTCTTCGCAAGAAAAATGAAGATTTTGAAAGTGAAGTAGTCGTTCTTCGCGAGAAAGATCAACAACTGGAAACTGAATCTTCTACACAGAAAGATAAAATTTCTAGCCTTCAAAGTGCTAATCAACAACTTTATGGTATAAGATTCTTATATTTTCCTTGTTTTTACTCTATCATTTATTTTTCATTGTCTAACTTATTATTTTCGCAGACATTTAGAATCTCTCTGATGAAACCATTATTTTTCACTCATTTCCTGAGCCTAACGAATCTTTAAATAACTCTTCAAATAACAAAATTAGATCCCTCCCACTAAGCGAACTTCAAACCAAATTTCATATTTTAACAATTGACCATAGATCTAGTTTAGGTTTAGCCAACCGATTTAAACGTCTATATCTTAGTTCCCACGAGAAAACTAATATTTTAAGGAAGAAAATTAGCAGTCTTATAGATGACAAAGATTGCATTGCTAATCAAGGTGCCCAAGCATTAGCTAAATTCCAAAAAGCTCTTCTTGAAGTCCAAGTTGAACGGGATGAATCTCTTCGCCAAAATGATATACTTAGCGAGAGAGAGAATCAAATTCGTTCTCTTCTTCTCATAAATAGTGACGATGAATTCGCTTGGGCTGCGAAAGTTCTAGATAATGCCAGAAATAACTTAGGTGTTGATGTTAGCCTTCACGCTGAGCATACTTCCTTGGTTAAAGATATGATTTCTGACGGAGAAGGTTCTTAATTGTTTTTCTTCACTTTGCCGCTTCCTTTCTATGAAATTGTCATTAAATTGCTAATTTATTGTCATATGTTCGCAGAAGCTGAGAAGAGATTTCAGAAAAGAATTGAAGAACTTGAAGCTGAGAAAGAACAACTCGCAAAGGACTTCTCTCTTCGTAATAACAAGTATTCCAAGTTGAAGAAGCAACTACAAATTACAGTGGCGAACTTCAAGAATGATGATGTTCTCTTTCGCAATCAGACTATTAAAACAGTCTGTGACGACCACAGTATTCCTCATTCTTTATACCCTTGTCTTCTTGATGAAATCCCTGAGAATATGACTTCTTTGGATATCTAGCTCTGATATCGATGCTAGCGAAGATAATGAAGAAGAATCTGATGAAGATAATGGAGTAGAAGAATCTGATGAAGAAGAAGAATCAAATAAGAAATAGTTTCATTTTCTTCTTTCTCTTCTTGTAATATATGTACATCTATCTTTTTAATCTTGCATTTTTGTAATCTCTTACTGTAAGTTTGTCGGATCTTCAAATACAAGTTCTACTTTTGTTGTCTCTTTCTGCACATATTAAAATAACACTTCTTTCTTGCAATACAGTTAATCAATGTTATGAATGCGTAAATCTATCATGTGAAAATAAATAACACATTTTTACACTATTCATTCCCATACTTGCCTCTGTTATTTGTTTTCAGATGAAAGATTAAGCAAATAACTTTGAAATATCAATATGCCTCAGTTTCGCAAGCAAATGTTTCTTGGTTATTTCCAAGGTCTCATCATTTTTTATTTTTTTTTTAGATCTCATTTGCAAATTCTTCTTCGCAAGATTTTTCGGTTACTCTCTTGTGTGGTCTTATTTTGCCTTCCTAATTAAAGGTCTTATTTTGCCACCCCCATTATTGCGACAAAATCGCAGGACGTCTTTACACTTTCATGTAAAGACCCATTGATCTTGCCTTATCGTTTTCTTAGTATTATTGCCTCTGCAGGATATTCTCTTTGCGACAATATGACAGGTCTAGAAGTTCTTGCGAATTTACAGCCCCATGACATTGCCGTCTTGCGACGAAATCGCAGGACGTCTTTACACTTGCATGTGAAGATCCATTGATCTCATATTAACCTCGCGTTAGTATTATTGCCTCTTCAGGATCATCGCACAAATATGACAAGCCTAAATTTACTTGCGAAAATAAAGCCTCATGAAATTTGCGTCTTAAGACACTTATCAGCTCCCTAATGGAGGGTGCCGCCATTATCATCTCCTTGGTTGCCCCTTCAAGGTGGCGTACATCGGCCATACAAGACTAGCTCCTCCCATCCGGTCTTAACAACAACCAGTTGTTTTCGCAGCCTCTTATCCCTTATACCTATAGGGATTATGGTTACGAGACTGCACCCTAAGTGGAGTTTTCTTCGGGCCGAGTGCAACATACGCTAAGACTTTCCAAGAATGGCCTAGACACTTCAAATGCCTGATAGGTGTCTAAAACACCTAATTTACTATCTAGTAGTTATGCTTTCTTTGCTACTTTTCTTGTAAATTATGTATCTTATGTGTGCTTTTGAGTTATTTAGGTACTCTGGAGTCGCACGGACAAAAAGATGGACAAATCACCCAATTGGAGTAAAACGGGCAAAATTGTCATTTCATGGCAATCACTACTGGGAGCGGAACCGAGCCAAGCCGAAGATAGGGGACAAACACTGCAGCTTAGTCTAGAGAAGCAAGGGCGAGACATCTTTGGTGGCTCGTATCTAAGGAGTGGATGCCTAAAGACATCATTGGTTACCCTTATCCGCTTTTTACAGGTGGTTGTATCCCCTCTCATTTCTTACAGCCAACCTAAAATTTGGGTGAGAAATCATTTCTTCTCGTCATTAGCTTCATCTCTGAATCTATGGCGGCACATTAAGCTCGAGAAAGAGAGAAGCAGACATGGCAGCTTCATGAGAGAAAGGACTCGATGTGAGAGAACATGAAGAGATTGAGAGGAGATTTAGCTCTACTGGTGTAGAGTTGGACAACACAGATAGGTGGAGATTTAAGCAGAAGATCTGTATATCGATGAATTAGAGGAAGCAAAGAAATCAGGGCTACGGTGGATGAATTCTATTTGAATTAGAAGAAGAGAAGATGAAATTGATGATGGGTCTATCTCTATTGTGAATTACAGGAGAAGATGGTGGAGTTAATATGGGAATTTATTGTCTTTGGTGCTCTTGAAGAACAGATTTAGGGTTTGCTTCTGTGGTTTTGAAGAAATTGAAGATTGAAGGATGAAATTAGGGATTGCTGTTGGAGTAATGGTGTTAGTCTGGCTGAGATGAAGCTACAGAGAGGTGACGGATTTGTGAGATTATGAGTAGGGTTCGAATTGAGATGGGTTTTGATTGCATCTCGGTGCTCTAGGTGTAATTACAAGTGAAGCCTCGTAGGGGTTTGTGAGGAGGTTACCAGATTGAGGCTGCCTTGCAATCTGTGACTCTGGTTTGAGAAGGAAATGTTGGTGATATTGCAGGTGGAAACTTAGATGTATGCTAGGTACAAGTATGGTTCTGAAAGGGGTCTGTGTTGGATGCTGGAGCTTATCTGAGGTTGGTACAGTATTATGGAATTTCAGGTGATGCTCAAACCTGGTAATGGGATGGTGCTGCTATGTTGTTGCAGTACAAGACCCAGATGGAAACAAGCAATGGCTGTGTAGAGCTGGGCTGACTCTGGTGGAGTTGTAGACACAGGAAACTAGGTCTTGAAGCTGAGATGAAGTTGAAGTTCAAAGCCGCAGTTGAGCCGAATCGGGTGGTGGTGCTTGTGTGTTGAGGAAATGAACTGGAACTGGGATGAAGGCTAGGTGTTGCTGTAGCTTGAACTGGCCCATTGGGTTATGGTGGTTTTGCTGAATGATTACATTTGTAGGAAAAGTGCAGTGGCTATGGCATTATGCAATGGTTGAAGCCTAGATGTTGTTAGGTTTATCTTGAAGGAATGTATGGAATTGCAGGGTTGGTTCTGTGCATGAAGCAAAGCTGCGGAGGCTAATTGCAGGTGCTCTGGTGTTGTTGGTGATGTGCATCTGTTGCAATGCAGGAACAAGGTTAAAGAGAACTGATAGCCAGTGATGCTGGTGCAATGGATATTTTGCACTGGTGGTTAAAGTGCAGGTGTTAAATGAGCTGTAATGGGAGTTAGCAATGCAGCTGGTGGAATCAATGGTGTTGTGTTTGTGCTGAGATGTAATTGCAGGCAATGGCTTAAATCCAGATGGTGTTGATTGGCAGTGAGTTACAGGTCATGATGTTGCAACTTGGTGGAGCAGATGAAATAGAGAAGGCAATGGTGGTGTCAGGTGGTGGTAATGGTCTTGAGGCAGAAATGATGAGCTCTGATTGCAATTGTAGGGAGGAGAAGACTGGGTTTGTGCTGTGGAGATGGCATGGGCAAGATGCTTGTTGTGAAGCACAAGGATGGTGCATCACATAGGTTATGGCTCATGCAAGAGCTTAGGCCTGTGCAAAAGTGGGTTAGCCTGGCAAGATGGCTTTGGCCTGACCTGACTCAGCTGACCTGATTCAGCTGACCTGACTCACCCTGACTCTCCCTGACTCGGTGCTTGACCGAGTTGACCCGCCGAGTTGGATCGTTGACCGTTTTGACCCGGTTGACGGGTGACCGGGCGGACTTTGCCGGTCACCTAAGACGTTTTTCGGCGACTCTTCCGGCCAAGTTCCGGCCACAATACCATATTTCTGGCGACCACTTTTGGGACATATTTTCTACATGGGTTTCTCTCACACATGGGCTTGGTGGACCACTTGGAGATGGGTTTTGAGAAGACCTAATATTTGAAGGAGTATCCTTTATGGAAATAGAGAAACATATAAAAAGAGAGGACTTTTACCTAATTGAGGATCTTAGATCTTTTATTATCTAATCTTTTTGCTTCTACTCTTGTTCTAGGGTTTAGAAACATGAAAGATTTTCTCTTCCTTCTTGTTATGAACTCCATGAATATGAGCTAGAGTTTTCTTTTGGTTATGGAATAGTTGGATTTCCAAACATAAGTTTTAATTCAATAAATTAGTTTTGTCTCCATATTATCGTTTATGATTCACCATCAATATTGTTACATGATTTGAATGCTTGTTTAGTCGAATCGCGAATCGATTGAGTTTACTTTCATCTCTCTTGCTAGATTAGGATTTATTATACACAAAAGTGATAGATTCCTGATTACAAGTAGCATAATTGTGATTATTGCTTGTAGTGATACATCCTAGTAGTCACATGTGAGTCATAACCTTTGTTAAATCGGATTAGTGCTTTTACACGTTCGATTGCTTTGATTGGCTTTGATTTCATAGAACTTAATGCATCTAGGGAATTAAACTTGATTAGTGCTTTTACACGTTAGGTTTTTCTTTTAGATAGAATTCATATTCGCATATTTTAATGTGTTTGTTGAAGACAAGAGGAGATTAGCGGGATATTCTTGCGATCAAGGTATTCTAGGGCCTTTGATAAAAGTTGAGATTAAAATATCAATTCTAGTTATTGTGTTGAAAACATGTTTGTGAATGAATATGAAATCCATGACCAATACTTTCTCATCCTTGATTACTTGTTTACTTTACTTTATTTGCTTTTATTTTATTTTCGTTTATAAAAATCAGAAATTCCTGTGTTACTTATAAGATACCGAAACATATTGACAACCAAGACCTCTCTGTGGGAACGATCCTTTCTTTCCCTTGCTTCATTATATATTTTGAGTAGTAAGAAAGTGTAATTTATTTTTGACGCCTACGACAGCGATCAATGCCCCAGGCACTCTTGTCTCAACCGTGTACCTCGGCGCCTTGATCATATGTCGACTCTTAGAAGAGACCCTCGGTCGTCCAACCAGGGTATAACCTTATATATATATAGTTGGAAATCCAAGATATCTCTCCTGGATGGGATTTATTGACCCCAAATCTCCATGACCCAAGTTCCAGGGGCGGTGTAACCTTTTCCCTGGTCCATGTTTAGCAGATACCCCCTTTTATGACGTACTTTCGGCCTTACATTTGCCTCTTACGAAATATCATTCGCAAACTAGGGTGTACGCCATAGCAGGTTCATCCCATTCTGATATGTCATTGATTTTAGATCATTTCTTGTCATCTTTGCGAGAATTTCATGTATTTTTCCCTTGATTATCATAATCTTTGCATCTTCAACCTTTTTTTATCAGTCAAAAGTCCAAAAATATTTTTTTAACTTTCGCAATCAATCCTTCATTCTTTACGCCTCTTACTTCCATCACTCTCAATATCAGCATTTTTCAAATTTCCTTGTACTGTTTTCCCTTTTGCGAGATCATCGCTATTTCCATCTTTCATCATGCATTGATTTCGCAATGTATTTTCTTCTCTCATTTCTATGGCGTCCACCATCAGTCTTTCCCTTCTTTGTTCTTCTTTGATGTTTTGCTTCCAGTTCTTCCTCTGCGCAGCTCTTTCCTCGCAAGACTCCACATCAATTTCATAGAATTTCTGACCTTCCATCCAATCGCCTTTTATAACTGCAACTCCACTGGGATGAGGAAATTTGATGCACTGATGATAAGTTGATGCTACTCCCATAATCTCATGTAACCAAGGTCGCCCGATCAATGCGTTATAAGGGGACTCCACATCGACTATACAAAACAAAATTTCGGTTGATAACCCTTTTAATGGTATTCTCATATGAACTTCTCCTTTGGGTTTATTAGCTGTACCGTTGAAACCATAAATCTTGTATGTTGAATGTATCATATCTTCATCCTTTCCTCCCATGGTCTTGTAAGTATGGTAAAAAAGGATATTTACGGAGCTTCCAGTATCAATTAAGATTCTATTGATTGCCCATGAATTTTCTGCCTCTTCGTCTTCATCATCCTTAGGTTTCGGGTTAATCTCTAACCTTACTACTAATGGGTTGTCATGCATCTCTCCATCCTTAGGTACTTCTTCTGCAGTAAAAGAAATAATCTGCTTTTGTCATTCCTTTAGTGGCGATATCTTCGCGATGTTCATTACTTCTCTATTGTCAGCATCTCTTGCGAAAACCCTGTTGAGAACGTTATCATGAAAGTCTTCAATAGTCCTGTATAAATGTACAATATAATTGCAAAATAGATTCTTGGCTTTTGCTCTAACTTCTATTACAAATGTTTCTCCTCCTTTTGTTGTGTTTACCCTATGGATTTCTGGTGGCGGTGGTAATGATTGAGATTGAGATTGAGGTTGAGTTTTTAGAAATTGATTTAGCTTCCCTTGATCTATCATCCTGAGAATGATTCTTTTTATATTTCTGCAGTCATTTGTTGAGTGTCCATGAAAATGGTGATAAGAACAAAATTCATGACTTCTATCACTCGGAGGTGGCTCATTTCCATGTTCCATGGCGCGGGTATATTTTCCATCAACATTATAGCTTCCCATATTTTCTCCACACTAGAATTTAGTGGTGGCATTTTGATTTCTTCCCAGACTACCTTGTGACTTCGCTGCCCTCTATGATAACTTTGTCTCTGACTTCCATAAGTTTCTTGTGGCTGATCAAGTCTTGGTATTTTATTATTTCCGCCACGGCTGTAGAAATTTCTCTTTCTCTCCAATTCTTCCTGATCACGACTTCCCATGGATACTAATTTTTGTTTCCCATCACTCGTCATTTTTTCTTGCTGCCCCTGCGAGGTACTCGCTACTGTGTTTATCAATTTAGGTAACAAACTTGCATTCGCCACACTTGAATTCGTGCTCGCAAATGGGTATGATTCCATCTCATTTTGCTTTTCCTCTAGAGAAATGTACTCCTCTTGAAGTTCTCGCAACTCAGTCATTGTGATCGTATTCTTGACTCTAAAAACCTGAATGTATAACAGATTGGTTGCGAACATGGTGTTAATGAACGATAAAATAAGATATCTCTCATCTACACGACCAGACATATCGCTACACATTGTCTTCCACCTCACAGTCAAATGTTTCAAACTTTCTCCAATCCTTTGTTTTAACCCAAATACATCCTCAATACCAGGTCGCGAAGAATTATTACTTATGTATGCCCCTAAAAATATAGCCTGTAAATGGTTGAAAGATGTGATTGTATTCCTTGGTAAACCTTCAAACCACTTCAGAGCCTCTCCTATCAAACTTGATGCAAAATACTTGCACAATATAGCATCATGGTTTTCCCATTATAACATACATCTCACATAAGCTTTGATGTGTTGTATTGCACAAGTTGTTCAATTCCATCAAAAATGCTGGTTAATGCAGGTAAATTACACTTTGGGGGTATTCCTCCTAGTTGTACTTCTAGTGTAAATAGGGTTTTCGCAGCTTCTTCTATGGCTTCATCCAACTGTCTCTTTCCTCCTTCACTTTTACTGTTCTGCATTCCTCTCATTTCTGCTAGTTCTCTCAATATTTTCTCATTTACATCAGAATTTGGATCCACTGGTCTTTTTAGCTCCACCTATCTTCTTCTGCGTTCACGTCTACTTTGACTTTCCTGTTCATCATTCTCTTCTCGCCGTTCTCTGCGATCTTCTCCTTCATTTCTTTCGTGAATTCGCACACCGTTATATCTATCATTTTCTCTTCTTTGCTGCCTATCAGCTATCCTTTGTAGTCTTTCATATTCTTCATTTATATTATCATTGTTACGATTTTGTTCTCGCCTTCTTTCTCGGTTATCATAATTATTTTGGCGAATTGCCTCTTCAAGTTCCTGTTCTTCCAGTTGTGCTCTCAATCTTTCCCTCTAGCAAGCGAGGCGTGCTTGTTCAACATAGTATCTTTCAATTTCATCTTCAATTTCTTTTTACTTCCTCCGTGATTCTCTCCCATGCAACATTCTTCTTCCTTCTTCCTGATTTTCTTCGTTATTTGGATTATTTCGCCCCTAACGCTGCCTACTTCCTTGATTTCCATCATTTCTCCCATTTTGAAGAGTCTCGGGACGTGGGATATAACGATCTTCTATTATTTCTCTTCTTTCGCAACGTTCTTCGCCTGAATCTTGCATTTATTCTCGATTTTCTTCACTAGCATTTTCTGTAGGTAACATTCTCATTATTTCCTCTCTAACCGATCTTGAGCTTGACCTTGTAGTTCTTCTCGAACTTCTATTTTGTAATCTTATGTTTTCCATTCTCAACTGTTGATTTTGTCTTGTCAAGTTTGCACGTTCGTCCGCTTCCAATCGTCTTTCCTCATGTATTGTTTGTCTTAATACCTCTAATGCTGCGATTTCTTCATTTCCATGAATTATTTCTCCAATTGCTTCCTGATCTCTCTCTTCTTGTCCATTATTGACTAATTGTTGTTCTTCTCCACTTTCATCCATAAAATCTGATCTCCAAATATGCACGCTCACTCTATCATAATCCACAGTTCTATTCGGTACTTGTTGAATTGGCGGTTGAATTTGATCTTCTTCATTATTCCTTGTGTTCATTCTTGAGGATTCCCCCATTTCATTTCTCCTTTCTCCAACAAGTCTCCTACTCCTTCTAACAGTTGTTGGTTGTTCTGATGCATGTCTTCTTCTAGCCATTTCTCAATTTCGGTAGATTGTTGAAAATTATAAGAAATTCCTTCCCTATTAATCCAAATTCTTTCAATTCACAATGTCAATCTTCATTCAATCCCTTTTTCTAGCGCATATATAGTTGCAGGAAATCCTACACTACACCCCTCACAAGAATCTATACAATCAAACCATTTTAAGATGAACAATTATAATTCTTATTGATTAAATTCTTGAATGTGTACAAGATGAAATGGAAATGAGCTAAAGCATTACAATCACTTTTGACTTTCTCTCTCCTAATAACTTGCCCAACACTCGAAAAAGATCTCTCCTCCAATAGGTCTGTTCGGCTCTTTATATAGGGTATTACATAATGGTGGACAGCTAAGCTATCCTTTATTTTCGGGAATACCTTGCGAAATATCGCAAGTGTACAAATTCATGATCTCGCAATACTCCTAAATCTCGCCAAGTCTTCACATCTTTCTCGTGTTTTGGCTGTCGTCATTCATTGCGTCATTTATTTTATTAAATCTGCGACACTTTCGTAGCGTCATCGTTCATTATTCTCGCGAGGTATTGATGTCGCGATATTCTGATCCTACATTCGTATTGCTAGCGTTTGAGGTAGGCGCAACACCAACTCTTAAAATTATTTTGATTAAATGTTTTCGAAATTATTGATTCATGATTTGGGTGTGATTGATGATATACAATGTACGTGTATGATTTTTGGGCTGCGGTCCATGGGCAGTAATCCCTAAGGGCATATTTGATGGGATACGAGATATCCTTGGGCAGTAATCCCTAAACCCCATTTGGGCTCCACAAGAGCGGTTAATTGATTTGATTATTTTATTGATATTGGCTCCCTGGGGCGAGCAGTCGAAATTGATTTTGATTATATTGTTTTTGGAATATGGACATGATGTGAGATATGCATATTGTGGTTAAATTCATGATTGTTTTATTAAAAGAGTTGAAAAATGTTTTGTTGCTTCTTTGCCTATTGAGTGTCAAAACTCATGTCGTATTATGACAAAAATTCCAGATTTGATGCATGACAAGGGAGTTGATCATCGTGGAGCATAAAGAATGATTTTAGATGCTTAAAGTTGTCGTTTATACTTAAATCCTATTTTTAAGATGTAATTAATCTTATTTTTTAAAGTTGTAAACTGTAAATATATTTTAATTGTTACTAGTTATGGGTATGATTCTTTTTGAAATACACATAAAACTTCTTCAGTAACACTTGTTGTAAATTTTATAATTTTATTAATTGTAAAAATATTTTTAAAATAATTCTTTGCATCGGTGTTGAATCCAGAAAATATCCGACAATTTTAAATGTCTCATAAACATCCTATTTTAGAACTACAATACATTAGTTTTTAGACCTTAGTGTCTTCTGATAAAATCCATATCTATCTTTTATATTTCTAAAATGATAAGCCTTGTTCAATTGTGAGTTGTATATTATTTGATGTGAATTGTTTAAAACACACTGTCACAGTTTTGAATTTCTGCAGTGCTAGTCAATTACATGTTTGACCGTGGTCTTAGGAAATTAAAATTAATCTAAAAATTGTGGAAAATTGACATATAATAATAATTTCAATCAATATTATATCCATATAATTATCATAAATTTTGGAACTCGTATGAATCCTGTTAAATTCTAGGAATCTACCTAGGTATGTTTTCAGTCTTACAATTTGGTGTTGAAATAGTTACTTATTAATTAAATCTAAAGACCTGAACGGTGTTAATATTTTTATATGAAAATTAAAATGTGTTTTGTTTCTGGTGGCTTTAAAATTAGGTTAAATCAACGGTTAGATTTTCCTAAATAATTTTCTAAGTATTCCGCTGCAATAGAAATGGTAACATGAACATAAATATAATTAAATTAAATAGGCCCAAATAAATTGTTTAATGAGCTTGGGCTTAGTAGCCGGGCTTCGGCTATAGTATCGAAGTAGCACTTCGGGTTTTCGGACATGGGATTCAGGCAGGATCTGGGCTCGAAGATCGGGGTGTTACAGTTTGGTATCAGAGCTAGTCTGATCCTTTAGGCAGGCTAGTTTCTGAATAAGTCAATGTGTGTATGTGTTTGTATATGAATTGCTTGCAGCAATTGTTGATTGTATTTTCATAGAATGCGTAATAGGTTGTACTTCTTTTGCATAGAGAAATTCTCTCTGTGATACTTATGTTTTAATATCCTTCATTCAGGACATGTCTCGTCGTACTAATGATTCAACCGGCCCACAAGATGAGGTTTTCGGTGATGTTTTTCGTGCTTTGAATGTTGTTGCTCAAGCGATGCAACAACAAGTGAATATTAATCAGAATGCACCTCCTCCTCCTTCACCACCTAATCAACATGCTTTGTTAGTTAGAAGGTTTATTGAACAAAAGCCTGATTCCTTCAAGGGTAGTCCTGATCCACTAGTTGCTGAAGATTGGATAGATAAGATTGAGAAAATATTCACTCTATTAGACGCGAATGATGAGGATAAGCTGAATCTTGCAGTTTATAAGCTTGAGGGTGAAGCCACTCGCTGGTGGGAGTTGATTCGTCGTTCTAGGAATGACGGTCTGTTTACCTGGGTGGAATTTCGACTCGCCTTCCTAAATAAGTACTTTCCACAAACTGCACGAAACCAACGTATGATTGAGTTTATGCACTTGACCCAGAGAAATATGACCGTAGCGCAGTATCAAGCCAAATTTGAAGAACTTTCTCGTTTTGCTACTCATCTGGTTGAGAATGAGGAACTGAAGGCTTTCAAGTTTCAGGAGGGACTTAGGCCTTCAATTAAGAGTAAGTTGTCTATTCTGAAGATTACCTCTTATAATGATATAGTGGAAAGAGCGATGATTGCTGAGAGAGATTTTGAGGAGGCAGCTCGAATCCGAGAATGTCACACTGGTGACAAGAACAATAAGAACAAAAATAACAACCATCCATACCAGAAGAAAGGAAATGGACCGAATCTGGAGCTTCCTTCACCTACATGTTATCACTGCAAGCAACCTGGACATTTTAAGAGGAACTGTCCTGTACTTGTTCCTCAAAGGAACCAACAACCTTTTGTACCTCAGAAACATCGTCAAGGTTATCAACAGAATCGTCCTCAGAACAATCCACCACAGTACCAAACTCGACAACCCCCTCAGCAACCTAAGGCCTTAAATATTGCTCATGTTGGACAGGATCCGGATAACTCAGTTGTTGAAGGTACATTCTTAGTTTACAATTCTTGGGATAAGATATTGTTTGATATTGGTGCAACTCATTCGTTTATTGATTCTTCATTTGTTTTGTCATTGGGTTTGAGAACTGAATTACTTGATGGGTACCTAGGCGTAGCTAGTGCTGTAGGAGGTAGTGCACGTGTTGACCACGTGGCACGAATGTGTGTAGTACGTATAGCTAAGTATGAGTTTTTGATTGACCTTTTTGTGATGAATATGTCTGGTTATGATGTAATCTCGGGTATGGATTGGTTATTCCAGACATCGTCTTTGTTTTTGATTGTTTTCAAAAACATGTGACTCGCACTCGTGTGAAGGTTCGAGTTGTCCACTTTACTGGGAACTCGTAGTTTTGTGGCTCCCCTTATTTTGTCGGAAAGACATTTTCGACAGACTCATTCTAGAGGTTTTCTTTATCACTTAGAGATGATAGAAGACGGGAAGCAAGGTTATGTCTCTACTATGGGTATTCTAGTGGTAGAAGAGTTTGGAGATGTTTTCCCTGAAGAATTACCAGGTTTGCCCCCTAAAAGGGAAATGGACTTCACCATTGAAGTTCAACCTGGTACTTCTCCAATTTCGATGGCTTCTTATCGAATGACACCAACGGAGTTGAAAGAACTAGACAAACAACTACTCGAGTTGGAAGTTAAGGGTTTTATTCGAGGTAGTACATCACCTTGGGGTGCACCAGTACTTTTTGTGAAGAAGAATGATAAATCGTTAAGATTGTGCATCGATTATAGAAAACTCAACGAAGTTACAGTGAAAGATAAGTATCCCTTACCTAGGATCGAGGATTTGTTTGATCAGTTGAAGGATTCTCAGTTTTTCTCGAAGATTGATATGCGATCAGCTTATCATCAACTCCGAATCAA
This sequence comes from Papaver armeniacum, assembly GCA_023531295.1. Taxonomy (NCBI): domain Eukaryota; kingdom Viridiplantae; phylum Streptophyta; class Magnoliopsida; order Ranunculales; family Papaveraceae; genus Papaver; species Papaver armeniacum. The sequence goes on from JAJJWW010013166.1 coordinate 219,775, forward strand.
GGAAGAGGATATTCCAAAGACTGCTTTTTGAACTCGATTTGGACACTTCGAGTTTGTGGTGATGCCATTTGGACTCACAAATGCTCCAGCAACATTCATGGATCTTATGCATCGAATTTTCCAACCGTACCTAGATAAATTTGTAGTGGTATTTGTAGATGAAATTCTTATCTATTCACGGTCACGAGAAGAGAACGAGGAGCACCTGAGATTAGCATTGCAGTTGTTGAGATCTCACCAGTTGTATGCTAAGTTGAGTAAATGTGATTTCTGGCTTTCTGAAGTTCATTTTTTGGGACACGTAGTCTGTAGAGAAGGAATCAAAGTGGATTTGACTAAGGTTGAAGCGGTTACCAAATAGGAAAGGCCAAAGAACGTGTTTGAGGTTCATAGTCGGGCTTAGCGGGTTACTATAGACGATTTATTCAAGATTTCTCAAGGCTTGCTTCACCATTGACAAGATTGACTCGAAAGGATTCCAAGTTCGAGTGTAATAATGATTGTGAGAAATCTTTCTCCATTCTCAAGGAGAAATTAACTCATCGCACCATTTTGACAACACCGAGTAAGTTGAATTAGTTATGTGATCTTTTCTGATGCATCATTAAAGGGTTTAGGATGTGTTCTTATGCAAGAAGGAAAAGTAGTAGCTTATGCCTCAAAACAATTAAAGACACATGAGTTGAATTACGCAACTCATGACCTCGAGTTGGCAGTTACTGTGTTTGCTCTGAAGTTATGGAGACATTATCTGTATGGTGAGAAGATAGACATATTTTGTGACCATAAGAGTTTGCAGTATATTTTTACCCAACGAGATTTGAACCTGAGACAGAGGCGTTGGGTGGAATTTCTTAAGGATTTCACGTATACTTTCCATTACCATCCAGAAAGGCAAATGTTTAGCAGAGATGCTCTTAGCCGAAAATCGAGGGCCAGTGTAGCAAGTATGACTCTTCATACTTGGGATTTGTGCAGACTTATGGAGGAATGTGACTTGGGCCCTGACGAGATGATTTACAATATTGTAGTTGTCCCAGAGTTATAACAACGGATTTTAGAAGCTCAACGGACTGATAGAGAGATGATTTCGATTCATGCTCAAATAGCGAAAGGTCAAACACCAGAGGGTTGGATTCAATCTGATGGTGGACTTCGCTTTATGGGGAAACTCTTTATGGGGAAACTCTTCGTGCTAGTGAAATTAAGGATGGAGGTACTAGAACAGGCCCACAATTCTAAGTTTACCGTTCATCCGGGAGGATCGAAGATGTACCATGACATGAAAAGACAATATTGGTGGAAAGGGATGAAGAAAGATGTTGCCTTGTATGTGTCGAGATGTCTCACTTGCCAGCAAGTGAAGATTGATCATCGGAAACCAAGGAGGGTTACTTCAACCATTGCCCATCTCAGAATGGAAATGGGAACACATCACTATGGATTTTGTCATGGGATTACCTAGAACTGCACATGGAAAGGATACTATATGGGTTATCGTTGATAGACTTACCAAGTCGGCACACTTCTTAGCAATCAAGAAGACTGATACATTAGCCACTTTAAGCCAGATGTATATCCATTAGATAATAAGGTTACGGTGACCGGTGTCAATTATATCTCACGAGAGATCCTCGTTTTACCTCTCAGTTCTGGCAGAGTCTATAGAAGGCGTTAGGTACACGTGTTTCGCTTAGTACTGCCTTTCATCCCCAGACCGACGGGCAATCTGAACGGGTAATTCAAATTGTGGAGGATATTCTACGAGCTTGTGCCTTGGATTTCAAGGGAAGTTGGAGTGAGCACTTGCCATTAGTAGAGTTTGCTTATAACAATAGCCATCAGGCTAGTATCGTTATGGCACCTTTTGAAGCACTGTATGGACGACCTTGTAGATCTCCAGTGTGTTGGACTGAGATCGGCGAAAGAAGCATTTTTGGACCTGATTTGGTACGAGAGACGACTGACAAGGTTCAATTAATCCGACAAAGGTTAATGACGGCTCAGTCGTCGGAGAAGAGTTATGCGAGACAAGAGACGTGGACCTTTGGAATTCTCTGCGGGTGACTTGGTGTTACTCAAAAGTTGCCAGAAGAGAGGTGTTAAGCGTTTTGGCAAGAAAGTAAAGTTATCACCACGATACATTGGGCCTTTCCAGATTATTAGACGTATTGGTGCAGCAGCTTATCAATTGGAGTTACCCCAGCGGATTAGGCATGTCCATGACACATTCCATGTGTCAATGTTGCGGAAGTACGAGAGGGATCCATCTTATGCCATCGACCCTTCACATATTATTGCTTGGGAAGATTTGGAGATCCAAGAGGATGTTACGTATGTGGAGAGACCGGTTCGAATTTTGGACTTTAAGGAGCATGTGCTTCGCACTAAGACCATCCATATGGTTAAGGTGCAATGGCAGCGTCGCCAGGTCGAGGAAGCGACGTGGGAGTTAGAGTCCGAGATGCGGAGCAAATACCCTGAGCTTTTCTAAGGTAACCCCAAAATTTCGTGACGAAATTTCATTTAAGGTGGGTAGGGTTATAAGGCCCGTCCCAAGTTCAAGGGTATTTACGTCTTTTTTATTATCATTAGGGGTAAATTAGTCATTTATGTTTCAATGGTATTTTAGTAATTTAATTGCCTTATATATATATTAATGGGAATGAACATCTGTTCGTGTTATTTAAATTAGAAAAATGATAGTGGCAGACATAAACAAATGGAATAGTAATAGGATACTTTGTTTTCATTTTATTCATTTTAATGTTATTTTTATATTTTGTCTTGAACTAGTGCCTTAGAGCAACTGCAGTGGTGCGAGCATAACCAAAGACCAAAGAGGGAAAAAAAGACCAAAATTTGGGTTTAGTCCGTGCTGTGACACTACGGGCAGAAGACTAAATTTGGTGGGGCATAAATTATAAGTTTGCCCGATGGTGGAGCGTACATTATAAGTTCGCCAGATGGAGCGAGATCATGTTCACGTACTTGGGAAAAAACAAAAAAACAAAAACAAAAAAAAAAAGTTTATGGGGCGGAGGTATAATGCCCGCCCCATTCAAGAGAACAAATATCAAATGATGGGGGCGAAGGTATAATGCGCCCCAACATATTAAAAAAAAAAGCCTAGCGAACGTATAGTTATCGCCTGATGTGGGGCGTTAACTTTATGCCCGCCTGGTGTGGGGCGTTAACTATACGTTCTCTCGACTAAAAATTTGGGTTTGGTCTTGGTCCCAGACCAAATATAGTCTGGGATTTTTAGTCGATGGTCTGGGATTTGGTCGATGGTCCGTCCCGCTACGCCTGTTTTTGTTACCAAATAAATAGGTTTAGTTGCCCACTGCAGTTGCTCTTAGTAATTAGTACTGGTTGGGTTGTTGTTGACCTAGGCAAGTTTGTTGTGGTAGGATCAGGGAAGAAATGTTTCACGTGTTACGAGAACTAATTACTTGTTAGGCCTTATTTGACACATGAATATTCTAGGTGGAGTTGGTTATGCGTTTGTGGAAGGTTTCACCGGTTAGATAACTATTAAGCTAATGTGTTTTATAAATGTATGTGTTGTTACCTTCTTTTGTTTATCATCTTTCCACAACTCACATTGTAATTGGTTAATATTTGTCATCTTACTATGTGTTAAGTTCTCATTGGGTAGTTGATTAGTTTGTTTGTGCAGTAAGTAAATTTTTTGAAATGGAATCATAGAGCCCCACTATTTTTATTCGGTCCAAGGATTTGTTGGCGTAGAATTATAGACGGTCTGCACACGTTTTGAGATAGTTAAGGCTAGGGTTTGACTAGAATATGGTATAAAACCATCGATATTAGTAGATATCAGTTCTTTTTCCTATTCTACTAGTCAGATAAAATATCATAGAAAAAGAATATAGAAAAGCTTGCCTCCAGTAGAGCTTGCGGAGGTGAAAAGATCTGTGTAGAGATATTTTGTCACATACATCTTATATTTATCGTAAGAAGGAGAAGGAAAACTTTAGTGGTTGACTTGCGGATCGGTGTTTTTGCATATGTTTTCCTCTGGGATTATTGCTAGCGTTTGAGGTAGGTGCAACACAATCAAAAACCTTCTTTTTATTTAAGTTTCTTTTAATTAAATTTATTTTGCAAGTTTTCATTAATATATGAATGATAATCGATGTGTGAGTATGATTATGAATGTTGGGCTGCGGTCCATAGATTGTGATTCTTAAAAACAACTTTGATGGGATACGAGATATCCTTGGGAACGGTTTTGTTTCCCTAAACCCACGTGGGGCTCCCTGGGGCGAGCGAATTGATTGATTTGATTGTTTTTATGGATGTGGTGTTTCCATGTGTTTATGATGCCGTTAATCATGCTAGTTATTTTTAAAAGAAATTGAAAATGTTGCTTAAAAACGTTTTGTTTCTTCTTTTCCTACTGGGTGTCACAACTCACGTCGTTTCATGACAAAAAAATTCTAGATTTTATGGCACCACAAGGAGCTAATGGCGGAAAAGCATAGAGATCGGTTTTGGTGCTTTAATTAGTAGTTTGCATAGGATTTATGGTTGAAAAATTGTAATAAAATATCATCAAACTCTTTTAGTTATTTTATTGAGTATTTGTTGATTAGTAATACTTTGGAGATTATTGGGTTAATGTTTAACCAATGAAACAATTCTTTATTAAGGAAAATTCTATTTGATTAGGTAATGAGAATTTCTGAGTCATGTCAGTTTGACTATTAATGATAATTATTATATAACAGATATGTGCCTGAATATTTTGTAGTATGCGTAAAACTCACGTTAAATGAAGTGGTTAAAATATTAGAATTTTCTGAGTCCCATAAGTATTTTTAAAACAATTCTTTGTCACTTTGCGAAATTCAGGAATTGTATGACAGATCCAACTATATAGAAGTTTTACTACTTTTAAACTATTCTATGATATGTTTTAGGTTTTGGTGTCTTCTGTAAACTTGAAGATATTTTTTTTTCCTTTTTTAATTGGTAACCTAAACCTGATTGTGGGAATGTTATAAATGTCCCTTGTTTTGATGGGCTTTACAAATGCCCTTATTATACAATAAATATACCCTCCCATATGTAAGCCCACAAACGTTTTTTCCATCTTTCCATATTTACCCTCCCTATACAGTAAATAGGCAATTCATCGTTTCCTTTTTAGTTTCAGATCTATAATTCTTCTCTCCCCCTCTCGCCGAACCATCAACCTCATCACTCATCAGCTCTACTATCACCGTCTCTCTCCGCCTATTCTCACCAGATTTACAAATTTAATGATGATTACGGTGGTGGCGGTGGTGGTGGTGGTGGAATATATCAAATCTCTAATAACCAATCTTTACAAATAATTTTTCTTATTAGATTCACAAATCTCTGGCACATTAGGTGATAATGGCGGTGGTGGTGGAGCATGTCAAATAGCTGATGTTTAGTTGATGATGATAGTGGTGGCGGTGGAAGTGGAGGAGGATATTAAATCCCTGTTCTATTTGTTGATGATGTTGTTGGTGGTGGTGCCGGCGGTCATGGTGGTGGAGAAATCGAATCTCTATTCCGGTAGTCGATGATGGTGGTGTTGGAGGTATGTCTTCAATCTCTGACTTGTTTTAATTTGAGATTCATTTTTATTATTAGATTTCTTTAGATATTGAACTGGAACATTCAGTTTAGTTAAAACATATCTTAATCAATGTGGTTTTAAAATGTTTATACTGAAAATATTGTCCATAACTTAAAGTTTGAATTGGACAAGAATTGGTGAGAAAAAAACAGTACCAATAGGAGATGTCTGGTTTGCATTTATCAATTATTTTTGGATTTGTTATGTTTTACTGATCTTATACCAAGCTACTTGCTTTCTATGAACTGCTTTATAAGACCCATTTGATTCCGTGGAGAGTACCCTTTTCATTTTTTGACAAACACTCTTACAAGAACCTTATGTGTTAGAAAATCAACCTTGGTCATCCCACTGTTTTCTTTTTAATCAATATGCTTTTCAGGTCCATATATGAGGCTCATTACATCATATCCGGTTGCCGGCTTCCCCGCCTCTCGCAAGGGATCTTAGTTTCCCAAGGTTTGTATATTTTCCAAGCACAATTACATTTTTTTTTCAGGGAGTACTTGTGTTGGTTCTAATGTTCCACAGTTTAGGGAATCAACACCAAATATTTGTGTATCAACAATAGAAATTGACCTTAGTTTAGGGAGTCAACAACCAATGTTTGTGTATCAACAATAAAAATGGTAGTCAACAACCAATATTTGTGTATCAACAATATAAATTGATCTTAGTTTAAGGAGTCAACAACAAATATTTGTGTATCAACAATAGAAATTGACCTTAGTTTAGGGAGTCAACAACCAACGTTTGTGTATCAACAATAGAAAAATGGAATCAACAACCAATATTTCTATATCAACAATAGAAATCGACCTTAGTTTAGGGAGTCAACAACAAATATTTGCGTATCAACAATAGAAATTGACCTTAGTTTAGGGAGTCAACAACCAACGTTTGTGTATCAACAATAGAAAAATTGAATCAACAACCAATATTTGTGTATCAACAATACAAATTGATTTTAGTGTAAGGAGTCAACAACAAATATTTGTGTATCAACAATAGAAATTGACCTTAGTTTAGGGAGTTAACAACCAATGTTTGTATATCAATAATAGAAAAATGGAATCAACAACCAATATTTGTGTATCAACAATAGAAATTGATCTTAGTGTAAGGAGTCAACAACAAATATTGTGTATCAACAATAGAAATTGACCTTAGTTTAGGGAGTCAACAACCAATATTTGTGTATCAACAATAGAAAAATGGAATCAACAACCAAATTTGACAAATATTTTTGAACTTTTGATTTTTTGGATCAACTTCAGTTGTTGACACCCGGTGGCGGCGGCGGTGGAGGTAAAAACAATGGTGGTGCTGTGTGGCGGTGGTGGAATATTATTGGTGGTTGTATTTAGTAAGTGGTGGTGGTGGCGGAGTGGTGGTGGTGGTGGTGGCGGAGTGGTGGTGGTGGTGGTGGCGGTGCTGTTGGTGGTGGTGAAATGGTGCTTCCGGTGGATGTGTAATAATAAAAAAATCTATTTTTTAATAGATAAGATTTTTAAATGGAAAATAATATTGTAAGTGAGGGTATTAAAGTAATCTATTTTTTAATGGATAAAGTATTTAAATGATAGGGGTATTTATATTATTGTATAAGGATATATTTATTGGGTGTCAAAACTAAGGGTATTTATTGGAGTTGTGAACGATTTTATACGATTTTTATAAAACGTACTATCTCTGGTTTTCTTTTCTGCAGTTCTTCTCAACTACGAGTTTGACTGTGGTCAAAAGGTCTTTAAGATAAACTAAAAATTATAGAAAAATTATGAATAGAACTATACTCAATTAGGATTCAGAATGTATAATCATAATAATTTTTGGAGTTGAATTGAGTTCTGAAAAATTCTTGGAGTGAACTAATTTCTGTTTCTGTTTTATGATTCTTCCTTAAACATGTGACTCTTTTGGATTAAATCTGGAACCTTTAACGGTGAAATTAATTTTTATGGTAAACCATAGTTCTTTAGAATTCATGTGGGTTAACAATCACGTCAAGTTAACGGTTAGATGTTCCTAAAAGAATTTTTATATATCATTATGATAGAAATTTGAATTAAACATAAATAAAGATTAGACAAAGAATTAGACGTTTGGACTTGGGACAAGTTTGTAGGTCTGGGCCTGATATTAAATGTAGCATTTCGGATTTTGGGTTTGGATTTGGGTTGGAATACGGGCCCGAAATTTGGGGTGTTACACGTACATCGTGTGGAAATTCCTCACGAGGCACAATATTTGAGATGTAACACGATATCATACTTGGTTATCATTAGTCCCAAACCCGAAGGAAGTATCACATGATGAATTCACAAGAGAAATTACGAAGGTGACGAAGTTTTCAGTGTAGAAAAGGAACCCCCCCATTGAGGAGTGGATGAAAATGCATATCAGTTTTCAGCCACTGAGGCACCTGATGGAGGACGAAACCGCAACGATCCACTAGTGGTCACGATGGCTATCGCGCTCCCTGAACACGAGGGCGAGGAAGAAAATTCTAAGGTATTGCCATGGGTAATGCCTAAGATACTGAACGATGGAGGAAGTTTCGTTGAAATCTTATTTTACGAGACATTCAAACAAAGTACTGCTACAACATGGATGTACAAAATGGCAAGAATAGAGTAAATTTCCCAAAATCAAAGAATAAAAGGGTTAAGAATGCTAAAAACCAGGGAGAAATCGATGCTTACATAGCAGTAACAAATGAAGCGAGGCGCTCGGATAATGTGCCAGCTTCAAACAAGGTGCCAACCTCGGTCTCATCCATGTAGCCCTTGTAGCAATTACAGAACCTCTCCGACGTTGGAGAGCTTAGGTCAAACTTCTCGGCCTCGGAACCTACAAATGAATTAAGTATCATAACACCCGAAAATCCAGGTATGGTTAAGATTGGAACTCTCCTCGACAAAGAGGAAGACAAAAACTAGTACGAGTACTTAAAGAATATTCTGATGTCTTCGCATGGCGCATGAAAGATATTCGGGATAGATCCAGAAGTCTGTTGTCACCACTTGAAAATTGATCCAAAGCACAAGACCATGAGGCAAAAGATGCGAAATACGACACCGGAGTATCACGAGGCGATTCAAAAAGAACTAAAAAATATGGAGGCATCAGGAGTCATCCAAGAAGTGCAATATCCGATATGGATATATAACATGGTAATAGTCCCAAAGAAAAATGGAGGAGTGCGAATCAGTATCGACTTTAGCGATCTTAATAAAGCCTTCCAAAAGGACAGCTTTCCGCTCCCCAATATCGATCAGCTCGTAAAAGCAACATCTGGATATGGATTCTTATCCCTCATGGATGGATATTCGGGTTATAACCAAATCCCACTCGCCGAGTTAGATCAAGACAATATCGCCTTCTTCACTCCCCGAGGTTTATACTGTTATACTAAGATGTCATTCGGACTAAAAAACGCCGACGCGACCTATTAGAGAATGGTGGAAAAAATATTTGACAGTTGGATACACAGAACCCTAGAGGTATATGTGGATGAAATCCTAGTCAAGAACAAACACCCACAAGACCATGCTAACGATCTCAAAGAAATTTTCGAACAGATGAGGAAATTTAACATGAAAATCAAACCAGCAAAATGTGCTTTTGGGGTAACCTCGTGAAAATTCTTAGGATATTTAGTCACCAAGCGAGGCATCGACGTCGATCCGGAAAAGGTGCAAGCCATATTAGATATGCCCTCGTCTGCCACAGTCAAAGACATGCAGAGACTAAATAGACGGCTAGCGTCCCTGGGAAGGTTCATAGCTAGATCGTCCGACAAATGTAAGGATTTCTTCAATGCTTTGAAAAAGGGAGAAAAATTATCATGGAGTACAGAGTGTGAAGAAGCTTTTTAAAAAAATCAAAGAACATCTGGCCACTTTGCCGATCCTACAAAAGCCTGATCCGGGCGAAAACCTTTACATCTACGTATCGGCGACTAACACTTCGATTAGTGCAGTGCTAACTCGCATAGACAAAGAAGTGAAAAAACCTATTTACTTCATCAGTAAGACTCTGACATCTGCGGATAAGAACTACTCTAAAATCGAAAAAATCGTTGTCCTTGGTTTACCCGACGCAAAAGTTGCGAACGTATTTTCATGCACACACTTTGTGACAGTTATTACAAAAGCTACGATAGAATATGTTCTAGACTATGCCGACGGAAGAGCAGGAAGAATCTCTAGATAAGGAGCCCAAACCAAACAGTTTGGGTCGAAATATCAAGACCAAACGGCGATTAAAACCCAAGTTGTTGCAGACTTCTTAGCCGACTTTCCTCTAAATGATACCGACGAAATTGAAGAAATCCCAGAAATGGAGGACGAGCTAGAAGATCCACCCGAGTTACTTCGCTTAGAAAATCCAAGACGGTGGGAAGTCTTTGTAGACAGTTCATGTAATTTATGAGGATCTGGCATCGGAATGGTCTTCACGACTCCGACAGGCCGTAGGATCGTTTATAGCCTAAAGCTATAATTCCCCGCTACAAATAACATAACCGAGTACGAGGCGGTCATTCACGCCCTCGAGTAACAATCGAACTCGGTATCAGCGAAGTGAGACTCACAAGTGACTCACAGCTCGTCGTACGAAAAATTGATAGAACCTATCAAGCTTCCGATACATGTCTGCAGCGATACCTACAACTCTCTAGGAACTACGTCGGACAGATACCCAACATTACATTTCGACATCATATTTCTTACACACAAACAAAAATAAGTTTACAAATTCAAAATCACCTAGTTTGGATCTAAAATGCACAACATGAGCTGATACTAACAAGAAAGTATTGTAATTACAAACCAAAGCTCATGTTCAAACAAAAACTGTAATTATTTAAATAATGATTTAAGGAAGTGATTGTTTACCTCATAAAAATCTTCAGTTCATTTTCTAACGCTCTATGAGACACGATGTCTAGCAACATGACCTGCATTTTAGAAATTTGAGTTGTATCTGAACAAATAGAAAATGATTAAGAACGAATTTGGTTTTGATCAAAATTAAATTGAAAAAATAGATCTAAGGTTTGGTACAAAAAAAATAAAAGATTGAGAAAAAATCCAAAATGTGATAGCATATAAGCAAGTAATTAGGAGAGAAGTAAGAAAAAATATTGATTGTGATTGTTCGGATGTAATTGAGAAAAACATCTGAATGTCGGAGATATCTTGAGGAGAAAGAAGCATGGTAGTGAAGGTTAGGTTTCATTCTTTTAGAGTTATAGAAACTAAAGATCGACTAGAAGAAGGGGTTATATCACATAATAAGTTATAGAAGCATCAAAATTGATAAGTTAGGGTTATATCACATAATAACATGGGTGGAATAAAATTTCGGTTTCAAAACGATTTCAGTTGACTGGGCGGGAAAATACTGTAAAGTGTTGCCAGGCACGCAGGAGTCGCACACGTAATCTCTCCGCTGTTGCGAATAGCAACAGATTATCGCCGTTGCAAGTTTAGCAACAGAAAACACCTTTTGCTAAACTTCAGCAACGTGTTTTTTTGTTATTAAGCAGCAATGGCTCTAAATGTGTTGCTAATTTTCGCTGCTCAATCATGAATATGGTGTAGTGGAATATTAACAAAAAAAGAAGAAAAACATCAAACATTCGAAGAGAAGGTACAATGGCTACGTGCATCATTATATCTTAGGACCAAGACACAACTTGACCTCGTTAAATAAATCATATAATGATTAATTCTTAGTTTTTGTTTGAATCTTCTCCTAAGAAGAATAATTATTACACGGTGGGGATCAGAACCAAACTAATCACCACTTCCTGCTTGCACGTTCAAGAGTCATTCATAGCCGCTATGAAGTTGTATTTTCGTCTTCCCCCACAACACACATAGATGAATTGGCATTCCCTTTGCTGATTTGTCTTTGTACATTAGGAAGAAATCAAACCAATTAACAAACAGATATGTATATATCTATAACACAGTTGCTGAAATATCATTATCGTTTTTAAGGGCACTACACAATGTCTCTTCTCAAATTGATTCTACCATATTTGTTCTTCTTTCTTCTTCTTTTAAAGATGATTACAAGTCAAGAAACCTGTTCAAGTACTCAATGCAGTCCCAATGAACCCAAAATCGACTATCCTTTTGGGGTAAAAGATCGTCAGGGTGAGAAATGCGTTTACCCAGGTTTTAATATTGCATGCAACAGTTTGGGTAAAACTGTTCTTAAGCTGCCAAATGCGGGCGACTTTTTCGTTGAAACTGTAACTTATGGTACAAAAGAGATAAAACTGTCTGACCCACTGAATTGCCTTCCGTATCGTTATTTACAAAGTAGCGCTAGCCTAGCTAACCTTTCGCCTTTCATGGGTTTTTCTTCTCATACTTATGCATTTTATGAATGTCCACAATACATGATCAATGATCCAGTTGTCTACCCGGTACTTTCACAATATGCTTTCATTGTTTCCTGCTACAGTTTATCAAACGGCGCATTACTAATTACTACACCTGCTTCTTCTACGGAGAGTTTTCAAATGATTACTAATCAAGCATTTATAGACTATGGATGTAAGCTGAAAGATTCTGTTTCCATTCCTATTCCTGCAAGTGCTGTTCTTAATATTTATTCTTATAATGTTGTTAAGGATTATCTTTACCTCACATGGACTGAACCACGTAACCTTGATGTTCCAAAAGGTGAAAAATTAAACCAATGCATTTCTTTGTTTTTTATGTCGTATAAATATGCAAGGAGATTAAGTAATTTAGAAAATTTCTAATTTTTTTTATTCTAGGAGGTCCACCGCCACCGCCGAGCAGTGAAAAAGGTAACCCGCTGCTCTCTGTCTTCTTCTTCTTCTTCTTTTTCTTTTTTTAAGACAATAATATGTTGATGTGTTGTGTGGTGCCAAGCCATTAAGGGGGAAAAAAAAACACCACTGTACATATAAATCTCTGGCTCATAGAGCAATACTAACTTTGAAGGGGTCTAAACAAAATACAGGCACTATATACTAATCAACGTTGCTAGTAAGGCCACAAAATACCATTCGCAGCCATGTGCATTTTTTCTTCTTCTTTTTTTTTTTGGTAGATAAAAAAGTTTCTTTATGATAGTTATTATTTCATGAAACAAGACAAGGTATATATATATTTAAAATTAGGAAAAATAACTTATTAATTATTACAGCATAAATATTGTGCACCGTTTCAACTTTGCTAGGTCACCAACTTTTCCAGTCACATTATCGACCAAAGGTAAAACTAATTAATCAACTTCAACTTTGAGAACTGATCTACTGGAATCAAATTCTACTAACCAATTGATAAAAGGATATCTGGGTTTTCAGACAATAATTCTCAGTTCTCACACGCCAACACCTAAAAGTTAACGCATTTTGTAGGGGGTTAACCAAAACAAACTTGGATAATAGATATGAAATCTCCTTAACTAGTTAATGTAAAAATTATCAAACTGGTACTGCACTTTCACCCTCACCATCATCACCACCACTAAGTAGTTGGTGAGAAAGATAAACAGATATTTGGAACGCGTTTCAAATTTAGAGGAAAACTGCGTTCCCTTCTGTATAATTCTTAATAATTGGCGAACACGACCTCACAGATCTTGTAACACATATATACAAAAGTGTTGCAGTATCTGTCACTCTACGTGGGTTCTTAACGTTTGTGGTGTTGTAACTGTTAGCATTTAACGTGGTGGTGTACATAACTCAGGGATATTGCAACCCTTTATTTTTCTGTTTACATATATGTTGCAAATTCGCATTCCTATAGCCGTTCGTTTTTGGAAATAGTTTTTTTGTTCTCTTAGGCTTGTCGAATGGTTGACGTGCAGTTCTCCGTGCTCCTTCAGGTCTCTTTTTTTGTTATTTTATCTCGTTTTATATCTTAATCTTCCCTTCAAATTCGAGATTCATACACGTCCAACAATCCTTATCGTTTTCAAATTCTAACATTCCATTAATGTGGGCAGCAAGTACACAACAACTGTTATTCTTTTTAAGAAAGATAACAAGTCATTTTTCTTCGCTGATTTATCTCGGTCAAATCCAAATCGAAATCCGTGATGAACACAACTCTCTAATCTATAAGTTATGTTGAACAAAGATATATCCGTGATAATCATTTATTTGTATGCCATCCAGCTAAGGTCTTGTTGGACAACCCTAACCTTATAAGTCAATTCTGGAGGTTAGTTAAGCCTATATACTGGAAGTGGATGTTGATCCTTGATTTAAAAAGAACCGTCAATTTCTTTTCGAAGAATTTGATTTTGGTTGAAAACCCCGGCATCTTTCAGTTTTTATTTTACAAATGAAAACCAGTTTTGAACTCATATCATTATGATCATCGTCCAATTATTTTACCACTATATTGTAGTGATATCAACTCCTTCAAACCTTTATTTATCAAACTTTTCTATATCAGTAGTTTTAGTTTTGATAAAGTAGATTCAGCTGATGTCACGGAAGTACTACGTAAAATTATTGGGTGACGATATTAATTACCTGAATTTGATTCACAAAATTGGTTAAAAAAACCAAAATCAACAATTTATAGGTGAAAAAAACATATAAAATTTAATACTGTTTAAATGGACGAGAATGTAAAAATAGCCAGGATGTAAATAGTTTCATCTTACCCATTTTCAAGTATTTTTTCTTATTTTTAATTTACATCAGGATGCATCAAGTTTCATCCTCACTCATTTTCAAGTTTAGTATGAATCCAGTTTCATTCTTGCTATTTTTTTGGTGTCCATTTCACTCATACTAATTTTTACTCGTCCATTATAACTCTGTTTTAAAAATATTTGGACAAATGACCCATTTTCCGAATTTGATTCTCCTCGTCACCATATACTTTACCAAGTATAGTTACAAAACTAAAATGGGGAAGGATCCGTTGACATGGTTATAATGACATAATCCGTTGACATGGTTATCATTTTTTCTACCAAACCCAACCGACAATGAATTTAAAGCTAATATTCCGGCGACATGTTCCTCGTATAAAACTCTACATTCCTACTAAAAAATGAGAGAATTCCGAAATACGAAACTTCACCATCCACATATTTTAATTTCAACCGTTAATCTTCGACGGTTGATATTCAAAATGGTAGATGGTGGTCTTATACATCTCGGAATGATCTCATTTTTGGTGGGAGTGTAGAGACTTATAAGAAGAACATGTCATCAAAAAATTAGCCTCGAATTCATTGCCCGTTCGGTTTGGTAGAGAAAATGGCGCTAAAATGTCAAGATTATGTCATTATAACCATGTCAACGGATCCTACCCCAACTAAAATAAAGCAAATTCTAGTGAACACATAAGTTCTACTCCATAGCCTTCACGGAAAACAAAAAAATAAAGGTCAGAAAAATTCAAAAATGAAATTAAAGAAAATCAATGACCAGCTTGATGGACAAATAGTTTGTGTTTTTCGACATATACTTTAGGTAAGGGATGCCTTAAGAGTGGGATGTTTTCTGTTTCGTTTCAGGAGATCCAGGAAACCAAGAAAATAATGGAATAAAAGCCGTTATTATGGCTCTCATAGTTGTCGCTTCATTCATAACACTGATAGTATGCTTGGTTTGTGGACCCAAGGCAGGTATGGGTGTGGGGCTACGTTTTTGCGGAGTATTTGCTCAAGGTATACCTTGCTGTTTGGGTATACCGGGCTTTGTTCCATGCACCTGCTGCTGTGTATAGACGTATGTTCACTATCAGTTTTGGTTATATTTTGAATTATCTCTAACTCCGGATTCTATTGAACTAAATTGGGTGATTACACACTTAGTTACATTCACCTACATATACATAGACTCACTCACGTGTTCAGATTCTGTGTGCAGGTAGTGTGAAATGAGCAAATTCACCGGAGTATGAGCACAATCCGAAACGTATAACTTCACCGTCTACTACTTTGAAAATGATCCGCCGAAAATCAACGAATTTTCAACGATTAAGATTAACATCGGTACATAATGAGATTTAGTATTCTAGAATGTGCTCATTTTCTTATGGGTATGTAGAGCTTTATTAGACGAATGTATTTCCAAATTATTAGCGTCAAATACTTAGCGGTTTAAGTTTTATTGAGAAAAATATCTCCCAAAATGTGAGATAGTGTGAATATGAAAGTGTTAGTGGATCCTCCCTCATATATAATAATGTAGAGTTTGAATGAATTTTGGGTATGCGTTAATGGCCATTTTGATCAAAAGAGAAACCAACAAACTGGTATCTTAGTTTGTAGATATAAGATGGGTCTACATCAAAAGGATTAAAATTTCTTTTTATAATTTTGTCGAGAAACCGAGGCTACAATCATCTCGAACCGGAAAGTTTCCGTAGAAATCAACTCCATGAATCATCCTACTTTAGATAACTTAGCTCGAATCCTTCACTTACCTATTTAGATTAACATGATCGGATAATACTAACACGAATATATAATTTATACGATAATAGACAATCACAGACGACACAAAGATTACGTGGTTCACCTACCCTTTGTAGGCTACATCCATGGCCAAAACCACACAGAGAATCTTTCATTATAATAACAAGTTATTACATTGACACACCTCATATAATCAACTAGTTATATAACCCACTAGCGATAATTAGAAACAACAAGACATATCACGAAGATTTTACTTCTTCCTTTTTTATTCTTCTTCCATAAACTTCTATTGACATGCTTGCTTCGACTTTAGACAAGAATACGAAGAACATCATGAATTATAGCTTCTCCCATATGAAACCCAGAAACCCTAGATTTCTCTCATACCCTCTATTTTACAAGTCACTCTTTCACATAGATTTTTCCCCATCACCCACCATTGTAGGACATCATGGTTGTGACCCTCAAATATTTTCAAGAGGATTGACAAGATGATGAATTTCTACTCACCATATAAGCCCTCTTATATAGTAGACAAATCCTTTTCTCTCAAAGTATCTTAGAACTCCTAAAAATAGTCTCACACCTTAGTTAGGAAACCCCCTAAACTTGGAAACCGCATAACTTGGGAAATACCCAAGTTACCATTCCGGAGAATTCCGGAACTTTACGGAACAAAACTTCAACAATTATACCACCTTTTGTGACGTGAACAAAACCACCATCTTCACTCCAACAAAGCATGAATGTTTACCACCTTATGAAGGCCATCCTCTTGGATATCATCACTAGCACGAACCAAAATTTTCTATTATTTTGATCTTGAACCACCACCAAAGACAAATTCCTCCGTTACACTTGCACCACTGGAATAGCTATCTGTCGATCTTCTAGCATCACCACAAACAACTTCTTCATATAATTTATACAAGTTTTTGCATGACTTGTATAAAGCTACTTTGTTTCCATGACCACTCATTATTCCACCTTTTATAGAATAATTTTCATCGACACATGTCCAACACTTGCCATTGTCCAGTCGGAGCCGTCAAAAAATTCTAGACGGATTTCACCAACTTCGAGAACCAACAATCTTGAGTTCTCCTCCATGCATGTAGACAAGACATACTACAACCTTCATATGTTGTGATTGAGAATGTTACTGAGTGACCAACCTTCCATTATGACAACCATGATTGTGATTGAGACTCTGACTCAGTGACCGACCTTCGAATACGATCACCAAAATATAAATGATGAAAATCATAGTAAGTTAAGAGAGGTAAAAGTTGTTAGGGTTTATATGAGTGGGGAAGGTTGATTATGAACAGTCCTTGCCTAAACGAAGAAGATGGTCGTTCAAGACATACTTAGGTCATAAGATGGAAAGATAGGATTGGTAAATGACCAAGAGTTGCAGACGAAGAAACTTGAGAGAGGTGAGACTAGATTTCTTTATTGCAAAGAGTTGCAGACGAAGAAGCTCTAATAGAGAATGATTGCAAAAGAATTGTTATCCATATATCCTTATGTTGTCAGGTTTTTGTAAATGACCAAGATTTGGTCTATTTATATCTTTGCAAAGTCATAATCTCTAATGGGTGGGGAAAAGTATAAACACCTATCTTACCCCTTATTCTCAAAAATAGTAAGGATGTATCAAATTAAGGTTGAATCTATCCTCTGTAGTGACCTCTTTTGTCTAACTATCTTATCCATGTGCAAGTAGGCTTATACTCACACGTTCAATAAACCTCCAGATTAAAACCCTCATTTTATCCCCCTAGCTATTTATGACATAATCATGCGCCTTTAGGTGTGATGTGTCATATAACATGATAGTATTCTCCGAAGTTGTCATGACTTGGATGGAGGAATTTTCATGTTTGTGTGAATAGGTAACCATGACTCACATGTGTAGATGGGGAAAAATGATTTGCTGGTTTTTAGGGAAGTGAAGAGATGAGCATGCGGACGAGACTCCTCAACCAAGCAAACTGCTTAACCTCACACAGATGCACTGCAAAGGGAGTGCTTGAATTCGAGAGATTAATTAAACTTTAGGACTCCGGCCTAAACCAATTCAATGGCCGTTCCAGAGTCAATTCGGTCACAAAGAGGGAGATGGGTTGATATGTAGGAGGGAAGCTGAGAATTGTGTGGGATCAATGATGATCCAGGATTGTGGATATGTTGTGGGTTTTTGCAAAATTGATGAACTGATAAGTGTTGAGTTCAGTGAATAAGTTTCAATCGAGTTGTTGCGTAGACAAAATCAGCGAAACAGTAGACTTCTAGGGGACCTTTAGGAATTTTCATCTAGCATGTAGTCCAATGTTTTGGACATAACTCCTTACTCGTTTATCCAATCGCTATGAAATTTTGAAATGTTGTAGGAAACATCTATGCGAAGATAATGGTATATGACTCAAACTTAGATTCCTTACCAATTACTCCTAGTTCGTTGTTTTATACAGGGAAGTATAAAATCTCTTCAGTCGAGCTTATTGAAAAACGTGTTTTATGACTTCCACACCATTTGCTCATGTCTTGGATGTATAATAAAGAACTTAGATAGCGTTAGTTCACTTACATGCTGGATTTTATGATTGCCTTTGGTTTCCAAGCTTGAATTGCTCTAATCTCATGTAATCTTCGTATTAGGTACCAAATACCGAAGTTGAGAATAATGGAGCCAATGATGATTCGAACCGTATGGTGAATCAAGTTGATGATGTCACGATCTATGCACCTCAATTCCATGAGAATATTGCTACTGAAGTTGTCGAGGAGAATGAAGTTCAAACTACCATTACTTCAGAGATAGAAGAAACCAGACCCAAAATGGAAGAAACTGCCCAAGAAATTGCTCCCACAATTGTTAAAACCTCTTCAATAATTGAGAATCACATAATAGTAAATGAATACCCTACTGCAGGGATTATTTGTGATCCTCCATTTGGTGGTTCACTTCTATATCACATATCAGTTGGTGGGTTTAGCGTTCCCATAGGGTATGATGACATTTATGAGAAATTGTGGAAGATGTATGGTCACATTATTGTCACCAAGGATCCAAAATGCAGTCACTTCTTGGTAATGCAAGTAGGAACTATCTTGTGTGTCATAGATGATATAAGGACCAGGGCGAGAAGCAATGTTACTCTAGACAAACTCTTTGATTTGGAGTACAATTTGGGGAAATCTGGAGATCTTGGTTTCAACTTGAAGTGGCTTCGTCAGAAGATCAACATCATCAGGGATGCAGTACAGAAAAATATACCCTTCATCAGTGATGTTGTGGTGGAGAAAAAGGATAAAATTGTTGAATTGACTGAAAAGCTAGAGTTGGAGAAAGCGGCCTTACAAGTCTTGGAGAATGCAGAGAAGCAGAAATCTTACTTTGCCAGCTTCCTTTAGTTTTCCTTTCCATAATATCTTGAACCTTGAACTTCTGAGAGATGTGAGGTTGTATTTTGGTTTTGAATTTTATGATTGGTTTTGAATTAGTGAGTGATTAAGGATTTTCTTCTTGGGTTTGATAGACATTTTTCTTAAAATAAAGAACTTTGATAAATTGCTGAATTCAAATATTGAATGAAAGAATTGCAAACTCCTGGAGAAATTGAAAATACATGTGAAAGAAAATCCTAAAACTAAAAACGTCAGGTTCTTTAAGAACTCATGCCTTGAACACAAAACTCCTTGGGAAGCTGAATGTTTCATGCGTCAAAACCTTTTAGCCAATTTTCATGAATCACTGGCACACTTGTCTCGCCCTCCATATCACCCAATACGTAATATCCTCCAACTACTGACTTAGCAATCATAAAAGGTCCTTCCCAATTAGGAATTCTTGTGGAATGGAGATTACGCTTAGTTGCCTTGAGAACTAAATCCCCTTCATGAAATTTGTTAGGCTTGGTTGCCCGTGCCCTGAATATCTTATGTTGGTTTGGAATTCCTCGTATAGTGGGATTCCATGTTGGTGGAGCTTTCCAATTCTTTGACACATGTGGACACTCATGCAAGGGAGAATATTTAGGATATGGATTGTGAAATTCAGTCATTATTCCAGCAATGACTGTGTTAGTGAGACGACGGATTCAGAGAGGTTCCGCATCTAACCATTTGGTGAAGTATTGCTGAGGTGAGACTAACCACTCATAACGTTTGGTGATAGCTGATTTATGAGTAAGATCAAGTCCCCTGAGCAGGGTAGGATATTTTAAAGTTGGTAATACAGACGCATGAGGGGGAGTGAGACTTGCCTGAGTGAGGAACCGCTTGAAGAATTCATGTGCGCTCTCTTCGGTTTTTGTGTGAGTTCCATCAAGGCTTCGACTTTCTAAAGATGTTCGAATGGTGGATCGTCCTCCACTTCTTCCGAGTCAGAGCTTTCTTCAACAGAAAAATATGCAATTGAAGGTGTTGTAGTTACCTTTTCAGTATGAATCCATGTCCGTCCAAGGATCATATCATATCCTTGGTATTCTCTGATTATGTGAAACTTGGTTTCTGACCAGGTTTCCCAAAATTTTATTTTTAGGATGATGTAACCATATGCGTCTCTGGATATTCCTTTGTGATCTCTGACTGAGACAGGAGCATGAGTGGATTCTTGTCGAGTGATACCCGCGACTCTGAGAGTCTTCAAAGAAATGATATTAACAGCAGTGCCAACATCGACCAACGCTCGCTTGAATTCATTTCCTTTGAGGTGGACTGTGGTGAGAAGTCCCCAGTCGTACATCTCCTTGTCTATTTCTAGAGGTTCGTGGACTTGTACAGATTTCTTTAAGAGATTCAGGGTTCAAGCACTAGACTGTCATGACCCAAACGTGACCGAGAAACAGCTGGTGAATACATGCACCATCGACATGGATCCCATTTACCGCGCCTTGCTAGAGAACCTGCGTTTCAAGACATTCTCCGAACTCCATGAAGTTGCCAGACGATCCGCAACGACAGCACCAGCGTTGTTGGAAAGGGCTAGACCAAACAGAACCGAAGACATGAGTGAAACTCGCGGGAATAGACGTCTCCTCAACAAACAATTTAACACTGGTCCCTCCTCTGTAAGCGTAGTAAATGAGGGATGGGAAAATGAAGGCCCCAGCTGCAGACCAGCAGCCTAAACATAAAACACCAGCACGACGGGGAGCTCCTCCATGGAAAGCCTCCTCTAAAGCTCCCATGTATCATCACAAAACTGAAGGAAATACCTTAAATTTCCCGTTTCCTATTGAGGAGGTGATCGATCTCTTAGAAGCATGGATTCAAGACGATGTTATCAGACTACCATCTCCCAGACGCCCACCGAGTGAGGCCGAGATGGCAAACCCCAAATACTACCACTACCACAGATTTGTTCACCACCCAACCAGTGATTGCAACAGGCTAAAACATATCTTCAAAGAAAATATAGAAGCAGGGGAACTCCAACTAGGAAACGAGGGAGTACATCGAGACCCACTTCCAGTAAGGAATTGTGGGGTCTCTGGGGACTCCGTGCATGAGACTATGCAATCCATGATGCATCACGTATGCGAAATTCTCTACCTTTCCAAGGTGCAACACCAAGATATTTTCGTGGCTCTCAATTGCGTCGTGTCAGGAAAACGACTTTTTCCCTCTATGGAAGTCTAGTCAAGAGCCCAAGCTCTCCCAACAAGAGGAATTGAAAAGGACAACTGGGGACTGCTGACCACGTCCCATTTAAGAGGTATCCAATTCGAAAAGACGCTCATCGACGCGTCCTCTAATTTCAACATTATTACTTTCAAGACTCTGAAAGCAGCGGGGTTTATAAGGCAAGAGGCTACCCGATCCCCATCCGTGATTGAGAACCCGGAAAGGAAGCCTTGAACGCGCACGACTATATCAACCTCGAGGTCAAGATGGGAGACGCTATAACGCGTGGAAAATTCCAAATTGTCAAAGAACTGGATTATTACATGATATTGGGGCACTTGTGGGTACTCGACAACAAGGTGAAATTGGATGCATCCCCTCTACCAATGTCAACGCCGGAAAGAATCTCCAACGAACCGTCCCACTTGATGCCACATCGACGAGTTACCTATGAAATCCAGACGCCTGAAGAAGACCTATTAGCGCTAACTCGTGGATTCGAAATGCAAGTAAGTATGGCCGAACGATCTTCTCTACAACCAGTCATTTCTTCCCTTATTCCGTCATGGGGACTCAGCGCGATTACTAGCATATATAGACGCTGTCAAGAGATGTGAATGGGGCATTGGACCATTCAAACGTTGTGTAAAGAATTTAGAAACTGCCATCGAGACCAACGAGACCAAGATTCAAACGGATGCACAAAACCTGAACCCGTTTTCAATCGGAGATATAGTGGTCAAAGTAAACTCATTTCAAGTTGGGAAGATGACGGTAAAAATAGTTGTTCGGGTTGGTTCGCCTATCGAAAAAGAAGACGAACCGTATTTGGTGGAAGACGTTCTTTTAGGAGGATACTGCAAGCTCATCAACACAGACGAGCCGGAAGGCGTAATAGTTCACTCGCGATGGCTCAAACTTTTCAATCCCTAAAATGCTATACTTTCTCAGACACTCTCCCTTTAGTATTTCCTTTAAACAATTTCCCTTGATATTTGTATTTCCCCGAGATGAATAAACCGTTTGTATTCTTCTCCGGAGTTTCATTTTCATTCAAAAAAAAAGTACATTTCTTTCCGAATGGGTTTTCCAAATATCAGAGAAATACATCAAACTAACCCAAAATCATTGAGAAGCTATTAACTATCATATCAAAACTAGAAAGCCAAAACCATATCAGAAATACCTTATTCAATTATTCAAAAAAAAACACAAGCGGAACGTTAATTGGTGAAACCCTAACTTCGCCACGAATAAAAAGAAGGTAAAGATGAGTCTACAAAAACATCAGGACGACTACGCAACAAACAGAAATGATGAAAGAGAGAAGCTAGTCATCAAAATATGGAACACGAGTCTCCTCGGTCAGGGCTATTTTCAAGCACTTTTCCCAACAATCTCTCGGGCAGCAAAGATTCCATTCGACAACATCGGCAGTAGCAACCTCAACATCCCATCTTGAAGAAACCTCGACAGCAACAACACCCATCTCTTTCTCAGCACCCGCTTCAACACCTGGTCTAACATATGCCACCACGACCTCCCTAATGTCACCGACAACATTTCCCGGCTTCAACTCCGAAGGCCACTTCAGTCCCATCAAACACAGCGTCTTCCTCAAAGGTTTTCTCAGCGACCTTTCGAGGAGGATTCCCTGATTCATCTGCATCAGAATCGAGAATTATGGCGCCGTCCTGAACGAAGAAATTGCGTTGGCTTTCCTATAAAGGTTCCATAGACTTAGTTTTACGTTGTTTCAACTTGGAAGCGGTCCGATCTTCCCTAGCACTGGACCGAGAAGAAGTTTTGCTGCACTGAAGCCTCAGAACGCACCATGGATCTTCATCACCTTCCCGTTCCTCCTCAATATTCACCGAGCCCAAGAAAATCCGAACACGCGCCCGCACTTCACCAAGATAAATAGAAGAAAGGTCCTGAATGATTCTGCCAGCTTCATGGAACAGATATTCGATTCTACCTAAAGCCTCCTCATGAGGAGAAAACTGGTTTTCGGGGAGTCCTAGGTTTTTCTCCGAAGAATTAGAGGTACGGCTGCCTCTGGAAGATCCCATTATATACTACAAGAAATAGAGAAAATGAGCAAGTTTTCACCTTATCTATACCAACAACATACGTAGAGAAGATGATAAAATGGAAACCGGGAGAAAAACACGAGATGTTACCTGTGAAGAGAACGAGCACGATTTTCAGGGCGAACTATACGAATGGAGAATTCAAGATCATCTCTTATGTTCAGCATGACGATGTAGTCTCAAAAAAAAAAAAGAGAAAGCTTTCCTACTAACTGTGAATTAAGGCGTGGTATCCGATCCTAATTAAAACTATTTCTACTAGCCAATATAAGGGAAATCCTCATGCCGAGCTATGCGAAATAATTAGGGTTTGGTGAAAGAACGTGTTTAAGACACACTTGCTCGTGTTTTGCTTTCCCGCCGCCAGCGCTGAGATTCGGAAGCAAAGCCGGTAACGTAACCTGAGAATAAAGAGTAACGCCCCTTTGTGGGCATAACACTCTCGGGTTTTGAAGAGAAAAGAAAATTCCTATTTGAGCCAAATAAGGAAAAGAGGAAACTGGGCCTGTGAAGACGAATCACCAAGCTGTCTGTGCACGCCTCACCTTGCCAAACCGCGCCTTGCGTTGGCCCCACCACGCCAAACTTTCCGTGCACTCCTCGCCTCGCCAAACCGCACCTTGCCATGGCCGCACCATGCCAAGTCGCCCACTCCATTGTCTCGGCCCCCATCATGCCAAGACGTCCATGCCATGACTTGTCGCATCGACACCAACTCGCCAAGCCAGCGTCATGATATTCCCTAACCCAGCCAAGATGATGAGTAGCTGAACTGATCCGACGCTTCTCACCTCACCATTTCACGGTCTACACAACAAATAAAATCTATGCAAGGCCGCCAAACACGGGATCATGAACTCTCCTTACCTCTCGAATAAGGTTAGTCGGACTTTCCTGACCATCTTGCATGTCCTACGTTTCGATTCTGTCCTCGTCTGTCACCATCATTTGCTTACCTCGCAACAAGGCACCTGTTCCGAGCTAAGCAGTGGACTTAATCTTGATAGTGGTTTTTAAATTAGGGGCAAAGTCGTAAAACCCTAGTCATATAGTGATGTCACAGAACTTGAGTAATAATGTCCAAACCAAGCACATTTATTGAACCATTTAATTTGTCTGTGAGAAAATTACCAGGGTACCTTTTTTAAATGCTAATTAGGGTTTCGACAAGCCAAAACCCTAATTCTTACACCGCACGTGCCAATGGATCATCATCCCATCCACATCCTACCGCGCCAAGGCATGCCAACCATGCTAGCCGCACCCTTGTGCCAATGGAAAACCATGCCATCCACACCTACCACGCCAAGGCATGCCAACCATGCTAGCCTCACCCCTATGCCAATGGCAAACCATGCCAGCCACACCTACCACGCTAAGGCATGCCAACCATGCTAGCCGCACCACCGTGTCAATGGCAAACCGTGCCAGCCACACCTACCGCGCCAAGGCATGCCAACCATGCTAGCCTCACCACCATGCCAATGGCAAACCGTGCCATCCACACCTACGTGCTAAGGAATGCCAACCATGCTAGCCGCACCCCTGTGCCAATGGAAAACCATGCCAGCTACATCTTCTCGCTAAAGCATGATAACCATGCTTGCCGTTCCAACACGCCATGCACAACGTTGGTTGCCAAAACAAAGGCCTGCAATAATCTACGACCATCTTTCCATCTAAGACGCAAATCTTAGCCGTCCAAGGTTACCAGACAACGCATGGTAACCTTTAACCCAAAAACCCTAGCTTGGTCACGGTCCTAGCTTGGTCACGCCAAACCTTTGGCCCCACATGCCAAGACAAACCGCACCTTACCTTGGCTCTAGCTATGCTAGCCGCACCATGCGCCCATGACATGCCCTTGGCCCCGCCATGCCAAGCCAAACCATTCACGCCAAACCCTTGGCCCCACATGTCAAGCCAAACTGCACCTTGCCTTGGCCCTGGCCCTAACCATGTGCCCTGCCAAGCCAAACCATTCACGCCAAACCCTTGGCCCCACATGCCAAGCCAAACCGCACCTTTCCTTGGCCCTAGCCATGCTAGCCGCACTATGCGCCCATGGCATGCCCTTGGCCCCGCCATGCCAAGCCAAACCATTCACGCCAAACCATTGGCCCCACCTCGCCAAGCCAAAACGCACCTTGCCTTGGCCCTAACCATGCTAGCCGCACCATGTGCCAAATGGCATGCCAAATTATTGGCCCCCACCTCGCCAAGCCAAACACACCTTGCCTTGGCCCTAGCCATGCTAGCCACACCATGTGCCGACGGCATACCAAACCCGCGACCCCACTATACCATGCCGGCCTTTCCTATGCGGCTACTAAAATGAAGGCGTGCGACAATCAATGGTCCCCCTTCATTCCCAAGATCAAATCTTAGCCGACCAAGGTTACCAAAGAACGCATGGCAACCTTTGGCCCGAAATCCTAAGTTTGGCCACGCCCAAACCGTAACAAGGCATGCCATGCCCAAGGCATGCCAACCTAGCCGCACCACCATGCTGGCCTTCCCTATGCGGCTACTAAAACGAAGGCTTGAAACAATCAATAGTCCCACTCCAATCCCAGGATCAAATCCTAGCCATCCAAGGTTACCAGACAACGCATGGTAACCTTTTGCCCGAAAACCTAAGTTTGGCCACGCCAAACCATGCCATGTCGATGGCATGCCAACCTAGCCGCGACACCATGATGGCCTTCCCTACGCGACTACCAAAACGAAGGCGTGCGACAATCAATGGTCGCCCATCAATCCTAGGAGCAAATCCTAGCCGTCCGAGGTTACCAGACAACACATGGTAACCATTGACCCAAAACCCTAATTTTCCCACACCAAACCGCGCCAAGGAATGCCATGCCAACCTTGTCACGCCACATGCTGGCCTCCCCTATACGACCACCAAAACAAAAGCGTGCAACGATCAATGGCTACCTCTCGTCTTAAGATGCAAAATCTCGACCGTCGGAGGTCACCAAGCTAGCGGGTCTCCCAAGCACGACTTTCCAGGCAACAACAACACGCTACATGTTTTCCACAAAAACATTTGAGACATCAACACATATCACAAACTGGGGGATCCTCTTTGGGTATTGGTTTGGCGGTTTACAGCGTGCGGCGTACACTACGCCCGTCATAAGGAAATGTCATAAGGATGAGGCAGTTAGTAAATACAGGGAGTTAATGGTGAAACTTTCTTTTTATGGAACATCAATTACATGTGTTAACGGTTTTATGGAACATCAATTCCATGCGTTAACGGTTTAATGGAACATCAATTCCATGCGTTAACGTTACCACCTCCTCCTATTTACTCACCCATTTTTACATTCCTTAATGAGACCATAATATGTTTCACTTCGACTTGTATAAATAGGTCTTACCTATTTCCACCGAACAACAAGTTCAGTCAGGAGCATACACCACTCAGAAAACGTTTGCTAGCTTTTCATATGTTAGCTTCCCACTTTCTGACACAAGTCGTAACACAACTACTCTTCCATAATTAACTATTCTGGTCTCATCACTTTCCTTGCTTCCCTCCCCAAAACCAACCCATTTTCCTCCACTTTGTGACCGAAACAAGTCTGGAATGACCATTTCTTGGTTTAGGATGGACTTGTACAGATTGATCTCTCGAATCTAAAGTAATCCCTTGCAGTACATTATTTAGGGTTTAAATTCGTTTCTCAACCACACACCCGAAATTACCGAAATCAGCAGAAACCATTTTCACCCACAAACATCTACATAGAGGTCGTAATGAAATTAGCAGCATCGAACGCTCTAGGGAGGCCTTTCGAGTGACATATGCATCATGGCTCGTAAAATATGAATCTTCACATGCGTTCCTGAAGCCGTGTCAGAAACATGTAGTATCATGATTTTACGATTTTGACCTTTGTTGAGAATCCACCATCAACAACGTGGATATTTCAAGGAGGCTTGTTATATCCATGTGTGTCATGAGAAGATCACAAGATTGGATGTGGTAATGTATGACTTAGCTAGTTATAGATGTTACCTAAGGAGAAATGTAAGATATAGTCGGCTCTGATAATATACTATAGCGATACCTTCTCTGGAAAGAGGCTGAGGCTCGGATGGTTCTTTGTCGATGAGCGGAAGCATGGCTGGCACTATAGAGAGGCTAGGGCCCGACGTTACGTATACAACCTTTATAGGATGATGACTCATCATCTAACCCCAGGAAAATATTGAGAGTCATTGTCCAACCATAGGAGATATGAGTTTTTTTGTCAAACTATAGAAGATACGTGAGCCATGAATTGTCTAACCATAAGAGCTAGGCGAGTCGTTGTCCAATCCTTGAAGCAAAGTAGTCCATCTATGGAGCCAGCAACGCATGGCCGAGCAAGGATAAGCGTTATGGAAGATCTGATCCTGAATAGGCGCGACGACGAATGCTTAGTACCCATTGTGATGTTTCAGAGTACTGATCCTCCCTAGACTAGAACTGATGTTAAAGAGTCTTGGGTTTGACGGATTATTCGGGTTGATGTTAAAGATATGGGTGAGCATGGACCGGTATAGACCGGTTTTCACCTCATCCGCATCCAATCCAATGCACTACGGATTTCAAATTTGACATCCGCATCCAATACAGATCCAACAGATTTGCATCCAATGGATGCACGAATGAACGGATTGGATGCGGATAATTCAATGGATTTGTTTTAGTTAAAATTCATAGTAAAGAAAATAAATCGAACACAAATGATTCCTTATAAAACCTACATATCCTATATATGTATACAAATATAAAAATGTCATGTACAACATCCCAAGCAAACATTTTAAAAATTCCTAAACAATCCATAGTATTTTCTTGAACTATATAAATGCCCTTAATTTAACGGATATGGATGTCTAACGGATTTTCGAGGTTGCATCTGGGCCCGATCCGTAATACGTTGGATTTCAAATTTTTCATCCGCATCCAACCCATCAACGAACAGTTCGGACATCCATCCACGAAAATAACAGTTGGTCCCGATAAAATCCACGGATTACGGGCCAAATGCTCACCCCTAGACTTAAAGAGTCTTCAATTTTTGCTGAAGACTCGGAATAACGTTACAAAGTCTTGAGCTTGATTGCAAGGCCTAATTATAGAACCGTTCGTAAGAGGATGTGAGACTTGATGAGGCTCAATAAAGTAGTGGGGCTCCACCAGGATAACAAGGCTCAAGAAGGGTAGATCTGCAAGGGGTAGCAAGCTCGGAATGTGAAAACTACAGGGAGACCCATTTTTACAACTTTTCCCACTATAAAACCCACACGCGTGAAATATCACACGCACACCCAAACAGGCCGTGCAAATTATTCACGCACCCATAGTTTTCGAAATTACCTTTTTTTCTTTTTTTTTTTTTCCGAGTTTAACCTCACCCATACAAATTCACAGCTTCTTTCAGTTTTCACAAATTCGGTTTCGAGAGAGAGATTTCACGCTAGAGCTGAGAGATTCAGTTTTTGTGCGATTGAGAAGGAGAAGGAGATAGAATCAAGCTAGAGCTGAGAGATTCAATTATCGAGAGCTGAAGAAGGAGATGATCTACAGCGAAGATAATTGAAGCTTTAGCCTCACTTTCACTTTCTGAGATTCAGTTTCGATAGAGATTGATAGCTCAGAGATTCAGAAGGAGCTGATTCAGGGATTTAATTTACTCGGAAATTCAAGTTTCAGGTTCGAGCTACATTCCAATCTTGTTTCTGATTTTTGTTTAATATGGATTCGATTCTAGGTTTTAGTTTATGTAAGATTAGGATCTATTATTTTAGGTTTCCAAATATTAATATAGGTTTTCGAATCGGTTTTTAGATCTTTTAAGCTTGTTTTTGATTTTTTTTTATTTTTCTAAGTTCTGAAATTGTTACGATTAATGTAGGTCTTTTCGATTCAATCTGTTTTTTCGATTTCATGTTCGGATGTTGATACACCAATTTTTTAGGTGTTGCTTATGTTCTATGTTTGATCTGTTTTCTGTTACGTTAATGGAGATGTTATTGATTTTGGTATGTTGTTGATTTCTGATCTGATTATGGTTAGTGTAGATTTTTTTTTTTGTTGTTGATTATTTCTTTTAATTTTGAGTAAGAATTCTTTGTGAAGCCATATGCAGGATAGATTTTTGTCTTTTGTGTTTTTGCAGGGTGAAATGCCTGCTGCTAGTGCACTAGCTGTAATTCACTACTTTAGTGAATTCTTAGCACATCTTGTTGATGTCAACACAACTCTGGAGAGTTTGAAGACAGCCGTTTGCCATAAGTGGACTCGTTTACTACCTCATCATGTGAAATTTTCTTTTAATGATGGAAGCAAGTTTGTGCGAGTTGATTCTGATGTTCTGCTTTAGTGTTTTGTATCTCGTTGCCAATGTAAAGGTCAGAAGAGCTTTGATTTACTTGTTGAAGTTGGCTTGATTCTTTGAACAGATCGTAGTAGAGCTTCA
Source organism: Papaver armeniacum (assembly GCA_023531295.1). Taxonomy (NCBI): domain Eukaryota; kingdom Viridiplantae; phylum Streptophyta; class Magnoliopsida; order Ranunculales; family Papaveraceae; genus Papaver; species Papaver armeniacum. Next base: position 250,065 of record JAJJWW010013166.1, read on the forward strand.
TCAAGTAGGCGTGTAATAGAACCAGAACGAGAAGAAGTTATGGTGAATTTCCTTGAAGATGGTTTTGTGCCTATTGACAAGGTTCTTAGGACTCGTTTGGGATAAATTACTTGGTGATGTTGATAAAGTATTTTTGGAGGTGTAGCAGAGGTACGTATTGCGGTAAAGAAATACGAGGTAAAAGCAGGCGTATTCTTGTATATACTAAGAATGAACCTAGCGGGTTCTATGCAAAATGCTCTAAAGAAAAATGCCCTTGGGAGTATAAGGTTTGTCTTTGTTGATGTTGAAAACACTATGCTTAAGGTTAAGAAGTATGTTAGCGGTCATACCTGTGGTGTGGGATGTCAAAGGCTTTTCCTGGCTCGGTGATAAATTTGTTACTAGTCTTATCAAAGATGAAATTAGAATTGATCCGAGTTTCAAAGCATCTAATTTGAAAAAGTTTTTTAAATCTAGTTACGGGATCAATATGAAATATTACCAAGCTTACAATGGAAGAGAGAAAGTGTATGAGGAAATATTTGGTGATGAGGCCATGTCGTATTCTCATCTGGTATGGTATGTAGATGCCATTCGCAGCACAAATCCTGGGAGTTGGATTGATTTTCAAGTTCAAACGGATGAACCTGAATTGAACGAGGATAGTTCAACTGAATTAGAAGATGAGGCACCTTCAAATAAGTTTGTGCGTCTTTTTATTGCTTTCGAGGCATGCATCCATGGTTACCGTTACCTTCGTCCCATGATATATGTCGATGCTACCTTTCTTACAGGGAGATATAGAGGATGCCTCATGGCTGCAACCGCTATCAATGCTGAAAATGGTATTTTTTCTGATAATGCATGCTTCTTATATATGTGCATAATGTCTCATGCATTATTTATTTTGGCTTCATAATGTCTTATGCATTATTGTTTTCACTTTTCTGGTTATGCATCATTTCTGTTTAGATGCATAAGACATTATACATATCTTATTTTAACTGCATGATGTCTTATGCATATTTTAGTTTAGATGCATAAGACATTATGCATTTTTTGTTTTCACACTTCTGGTTATGCATCATTTCTGTTTAGATGCATAAGACATTATACATTATATATTTTAACTGCATGATGTCTTATGCATATTTTAGTTTAGATGCATAAGACATTATGCATTTTTTGTTTTCACTTTTCTGGTTATGCATCATTTCTGTTTAGATGCATAAGACATTAAACATTATATATTTTAACTGCATGATGTCTTATGCATTATTTGTTTTTCACTTTTCTGATCTTATGCATCCTTTTTTATGCAAGTGTATATTGTCTTATGCACTATTTAGTTTAGATGCATAAGACATTATGCATTTGTTTTTAGCGCGCATACTTCATGTTTACGTTGGCTTGATTTTATATTTTTTGTTGTGCAGGGTTCTTTCCACTAGCCATGACCCTGGTACCTGGTGAAGATAATGATAACTGGGAATGGTTCATGAGGAATTTGAGTTATGTTCTTGATCATGATCAAAGGCCAATCACATTTTTATATGATCGTGCAGAAGAATTAAAGAGAGTTATTCGAGTTTATTTTCCTGGAGCCTTCCATAGTTTCTGCTACTATCATCTGAAGATGAACTTACCAATTAATGGCTCTGACGAAAGGTATGGTGTTGTTATTGATGCATTTGAAGCTGCTGCGTATGCTCTTAGTCCCGAAGGTTTCCAAACTGCCATCGCTACGATTAGGGGTCTTGGTTGTGGTTGGGTGGCAGACTATATTGAAGATATCCCTTCGGAGAAGTGGTCAAATGCCTTTTTTTCAGTGTTGTAGGTATGGTAGGACATCTTCTACTCTTGCCGAATCCTTCAATAGTTGGATGAAGGTACACAAGAAGCTCCCTGTAAATGCTCTTCTGGATCAGATAAGGAAGGATGTGATGGGTATGATGTCGAAAGGCGTAATACGGTAAAAGCTTCATAACAGTTCTCACAGAAGAATGAAGCTAAGATGGAGGCTCTTATTGATGAGGGTTTAACCTGGCTGGTTATACGGTCAGGATACTCATGTTTATGAAGTGGAGGGAGGGAGAGTTCTCATAGTGTTAACCTTGAGGCAAGGACATGTACCTGTCGAGGTAGCGCGTCTATGGATTTCCATGTGTGCATGCTTTCGCATCGATAACAATGTCCGGTTCTAATCCGTATGATTTTGTTGAACCTTATTTCACTCTTGCATACTTCAATAATGTCTACAGCCATGCAATTCATCCTATTAGAACTACAACAGGCCTGAAGTTTATGAAGGTAATGATATTATCAATGTACCTGATGTTAGGAGACCGCCAGGGCGACCACAAGCTAATAGACATTTGAGCCGTTACGAGAAGCCGCCCAGGAGAGCTATGCGCTGTGGTAATTGTTGTGAGATTGGTAATCACAACAAGAAAACTTGTACAAAGCCTACTGTTACAAGAAGCCTCCAAAGCCGCCGAAGAAGCCGAAGCGACCTAAGGGAAGTTAAGGGAGAGCAATTATCTTGTTTGTTTCTTCGAGACTATTACTTTTATGTTTGAACCTTATTCATTTTTCTTTAATTAGTTTTTATGAACAAGTACTTTTTCTTGACTTAGTTTCTTTTTTGTATTGGTTTTATGAAAAAATACTTGTTTTTTTTTTCAAAGGTGTGTGTTTTCTCGCTTGTATCGATTATGTTTTCATTTTTTTATCTTAAATGCATAGTAGATTATGCATTAGTTTTCGATGATGCATAATCTCTTATGCATTATGTTTTGAAGATGCATAATCTGTTATGCATTTATTCTTTTAAAGATGTCTGCATAACGAGTCATTCAACTTTGGTTCTTTCATGCATCTGCATAACAAGTAATGCGTCTGCATAACAAGTCATGCACATTTGTTTTATTCTGCATAACATGTTATTCAGTTTGTTGTTTGTTGCATAACATGTGCTCTTTTGTTGCATAACATTATATTTAGATGTTTATATGTAACCTGTTGTTCCTATATTTTCCTTGTAAGATTTATATCATGTCATGTTTATAATCGGGGGTCGAGGGGGCAGCGCCCCCTCGTTATCATAGTACAGTTAAATGAAATAAGATTGCAGCAAATATATTTATATATAAATATCGACAAGATAACAAGATATAAGTTGTTCAGACAAGATTCATACAAACGTATTACACATAACTACTGATTGATGTTAAGCTTCACACTAACTACTTTCCCATTAGTTTTCACTCCCAAGTTAAATTGCTTATCCTACCAACAACACACAGGTTGTTAAAACAAAGTTACGTTTTAACCTTTCTATTATGCACAACATCAGGAACATTTACGCACAGCTTCATCACATTGACGCACAGCATCATCCCAGATGTCTTCATTGGCATCTATCCCCCAACTGTTTCCAATATCCGTCAGCAATTTCAATACCAGACTTACTCTTTTCTTGTTAGCTTTTTCTACTGCATCTTCCTTTCCCAACTTCAACCATTTCTGCCTGATTCCAGACTTCATACTCATTTTCATATAGTAGCATACAAATATGAGGCAGTCGGGGTGATGACCTTATTTAGGAACAGTCTGGCAAAAATATCCTTGTATACAAGCGATTCCCTCTTTATATCCACGATTTCTGGTGATAGATTCAGTTTGTCATACCTTTCGATCAAGTAAGGCATACAAGCCTTTGCCATTATAAGCGCTTGTTTCTTGCAGTTAACTTTATAGGCTTCAAGACTGTTATAGAAGTTCCACTCACCCTCTGAAAAGTCATACTCTAACAATGTCCAATGTGTACCAGCAGGGTTTTCCTTTGTCATATAGTTCATTGGGATGAACATCTTCTCAACTTCAATAGGGAGATTCAAGATGAATTCTCCAACATATTTGGAAATCCCATCTTTATCCTTTGTTTTAACAAAGAACTGCAAAAGAAAAAAATTTTAGGAAAAAAAAGTTAGTGGATGTAATTGAAAGGGTGCACAACAGGTGTAGGAAACAATGATGAATAACTTGTTATGCAGTTCAAAACTAGTTGCATAACATGTTATGCAGAAGTAATAATATGGGCATAAGATAATATGCAATAATGACTTGTTATGTAGCAAAATGAAATTCTTTTTTTGACTTACCCAAGCATCTGGCCTCATGAATGAAGACTCCGCATACCTCTGTTGAATACTCACATCATTCTATTCATTTTTCCGCTTCGTGAACAACCTATAACTGTAGTAGCATAGTACTTGTTCTTCTAGGTATTCATTGTTCATTAGCTGCCTTATTATATCTCTATGAATCCGAATATCCCACAAGTACGGGTCTTCTCCTTCTCTGATACTCCAAGCCGAATTTCTGCAGACGACATAATTAGTGAGATTTTTATTCAAGTGACATGCGGCGGAACCATAAACTAGAGGTTTGTGTTATGCATGGATTGTTTTAGAAGAATAATTTATTTATGCATGGTTTTTTTAAGCATAACTTCTTATGCATTTATTTCATGAGAAGCATAACCTGTAATGCATTGATTTTTCAAACAAGCATAAACGTAGTTTTGATGTACTTACAGGCTGTTGGCATTCTCAAAGTACGTCTTCAGTACTTCCATCAAGGCTGGTTCTATTGTATCCTTGTAATCCTGAAAGCATTCCATTGTTTCAGCTGGAGGTAATTTTCTCGAACGGCTCGCCAACAGACGTACGAGGATTTTCTTCAACTTTATTCTCATCAGGCTTGTCTTTTTGCTTCTGCTGCTTCCCTAGCTCACAATCTTTGAGTAATACACTGGTTGTCCTTTGATTCCATGTTGTCCTTTCCTTGATTCTTCTTACCTTGCTTCTGGTTGGTTCCCATCCTCTTCGCCATGTTTGCTTTTCCTTTAGTGGTGTATTTCTTCTGACTTTCTTCTTTTCAAAGACTCGTTTTTGGAACATATTCCTCTTCTAGTTCTTCTTCCTCTGATTCATGTAAACAAGTGTGCTAGATATAACAATTAAGTAAATAGTAGTTGATTAAATAGCAAAACAACAACATAATAAATAGTATATAGTTGATTAAGTAAATAATAAATAGTACATAGTTGATTGTGACATTAAAAAAAACTTCAAGCAGTTCATGGATATTCAAATACATAACTGTTTTATAATTTCGTACCAATGATAGTGAAATGTTCTCCATCTCTGCAGACTTCATTGTTTTCAAAGCATCGGTGGTCGTCTCGTTATCTGCGACAGCAGCCGTCTCAACAGTGTTCGTTGTGACTTTTCTGCGACTTGTTCTTCTGCCATCTCAACAGTGGGTTGTTGCGGCTTTGTTACGACTGTCTCTTCAGGCATTTCAAGCCTGATGCAACGAGCAACTCCTTCACTTTATCGTACAACTGAGAATTGAAGTCTCCTCCAGTCTGTTTATATTCCTCCTGAGTCTGCTTGATGTCTTTTAGCATTTCTTGGACATTCTTCAACCTTGCTCCAGGATTATCGGGAAACTTCTCCTCTTCAATGATCTGTAACGCTTCCTTAAATGCATCTTCATACTTGTCCCTGTTCACCTCAAGATCTATTGCGATGAGCTCATATATAGTTTTCTTGTTTCTTTGTTCTCTTGGTTCACAGAGTTCCAACTCCATTGGACTGTACGCATCTCTAAAGTTCTCATGAAACTGCAACATGATTAATAACACTCATCAGGGAATGCATAACAAATATAACCAACATTTCTTATATGAATAACATCTTATGCACTCATATTTCACAACCATGCATAACACTTTTGTCATTTTTAAATAATGCATAACTGGTTATTCATTCACAATTGCATATGCATAACTGGTTATGCATTCACAATTGCATATGCACAAGACGTTATGCAACTACTTAGAAAGGTTCATAATATGTTATGCACTCATATTTAATATAACAACATTTCTTATATGCATAACATGTGATGCAGATATGTTAAACAATGCATAACTAACCAAGCATTAAACATTGGAGTGCATAACATATTATGCACTCATATTTCACAACCATGCATAACACTTTTGTCATTTTTAAATAATGCATAACTAACCATGCATTAAACATTGGATCTACATAACATATTATGCACTCATATTTCACAACCATGCATAACACTTTTGTCATTTTTAAATAATGCATAACTGGTTATTCATTCACAATTGCATATGCATAAGATGTTATGCAGATAATTTATAACGGTTCATAAAAAAATAGCGCAAGTCTCCAATATGCTTCTTGATCATTGCTTTCTTCATTCTTTGCAAAGTCCCACCTCCCGGCTCTTGGTGCGAGTAGCTGTCATCACCGACCTTGATGTCGGATGCCAACTCGGCTATGTTAGATTTCACCAACCAAAGCTAAAAAAACAATAACTAATGTATAAGATATTTTATAGATTTGATTTATTGAAATAGAATTAAGTAAACAAAAAAAAAAAAAACTCACAAGAGAATATATAGTGCAACCAGGGCAATTCCTGATCTGGAGATTCTTTTCTTTCACAGTTTTGATGTCGTTCATCAGGTTATCGTGAATCAAATTAGGAAATGATACAGAGTCCATGGTTTGCAAATTCTTCACCAAACCAACATATTTGACGTCCAAATTGTCTCCCATTGACCCACAAAAGAACAAGACGACTAGCATGTAGAGGCGGACGAGGCGGACAATTTCCTCTTCACAACCTTTCTTATCAAGTTTTTCCAACTTTTGACCTTTGAATATCCTCTACCCAAACCTTTGTTACCCGTGCTTTGAGATCTGTACTCACTTTACCAGCTGCTGTTTTTAGTGGGAATTGCTTGACCAAGGCAAGTGACTGAGTCAGCTCTAGCTCTTCCTTTGAAGTCAGAATATTTTTTCCTCTATCTCCTTAAACTCTTGGAATCAGGAAATTAGCAGCAAGCTCACTGGCTGTTGACGGTATACACTTGTTTTCAGACACCTTGAATGAATGCTGACTTAAATCATCATGGTTATATGATAAAAAAGACCTCATCCATCAGTGGATGCTCTTACCATCAAACAATGCCATGTCCGATAGATACCCAGTTATAGAATTTCCCAAATGGACACACATTCATCATACTAGCCTGCGTTGGAGTAAAACCACCTCTTTCCTTTATTTTTGTGAACAAGGTACCTACCCTTAGAAATCCTGCTCTATAAGTACCTTTCGAGTTGCGAGGCTTTGTTTTAGGTTTAATCGCATAAATAAAAGAGTAAAAAAATTGCATTTTACTAAGTTAGAAACGCTATTTTGATTTGCATAACCTCCTATGCCTCTTATTCATGCACATGCATAAACTGTTATGCACAATTATTACAATGCATAACCTATAATGCACTACTTTTTAGAATGTATTTTTTGCAGATTTATTATGTTGCATAACCTATGATGACTTGTTATGCACACCAAAGTTGTCTGCATAACCTATTATGCATTTTTTTAAAGAAGCATTATGTGTTTTATTTACAAGCTGTTAACTTTCCAAAACTAGCAGGTAAATGATCAACATAATTTTATTTAGTGATGCATAATAGGAATTCAACGCACCTGGTTTATAGACAACACATTGCTGATCAGGTTCTTCTTCTTCTTCACCTATGATGACTTGCTGATCAGGTTCTTCTTCTTCATCTTCTTCTTCATTTTCTTCTTCACTTTCAGATCTTTCATTTTGCTTCTCCTTCTTCTTCCTTTTCACGTCTTTTGATTGTTTGGGTTCACATCTTTTTCTTTTCCTTTGCTTATCAACAGCTTGCTTGACTGAAACAGACCAAATCAACATTGAAACAAATCAATCATACTAAAGAAACAATATATGACACAAAAAAACAAATCATAAGCAAATCTTACCAGTTTCCTTTGGTTCAACTTTTTCAAAATCATCCGAGTCATCATCAGAAATTTCCTTTGGTGCGGCTTTCTTTGCTCTCTTTGTTTTCTTTTCTCGCCGGGCTTAGGTGAACTAGGTGATTCCTGATCTTTATATCTCTGCGACTTCCTTGATGGGGTGGTTGCTTCGGGATCTTATTGACACACAAATAAGTATGTTATTCATATCAGGTTATGGAGTAATTTTGGTAAGCATAACAAGTCATTCAAACATGGATCACAGACACATGAAGGAATGTAAATGCATACCAGAGACTTTCTTCTTCTTCTTGGCAGCGCCGAGCTTTATGTTGGTTCTCGTCTCCTTTTGTTGCTGTTCACCATCAGTTTCCGCCTTTTCTACTTCTAGATTATAATCATTAGCAGGTAAAAATGATGTTAAAACTTAAATAGATTAAAAGAAAAAAGTAACACTTAAAAATGGGTGTTATGCAGTGTTTTTTGAAAGCATAATCTGTCATGCATCTGCAAAACATGTTATGCACATTTATTTTGATGTGCAGAACTAGTCATGCATTCAGAATTTTTTCATGCAGAACTAGTCATGCATTCAGAACTATTCATGCATTACCTGTTCTGCAATCATTCATAAAGTACGCATAACTTATTATGCACTCAAATAACTTGTTATGCAGTTTTTTTTTATGCATACCAGAGACTTCCAATCTTTCCACAGTTTTTTTCTTTGCCTTCATTTGCATCTTTACCAGTGGTTGGTCACTATCACTTTCTACATCTTCATCTTCAACATCATCAGGTAAAATTGATGTTAAAATCAAAGAGTGGGTAAGTTATAGAGCAAAAGAAATTAGGGGTAAACATATTTAGGATGAAAATTTCACCAGAAACAATTTTCTTCTTAGATTTGGTCTTCTTTTTGGGATTTCCGGCTTCTGGTTCATCATCGACTTCTGGTACAAACAAAACTTAAAATTAAAGATACAAAAATGGAAAAAACAAAATCAAAACACAAACAGATGAAGTAATTGCTGAATCTCACCATTTTTTTTCTTTTTCTTCGACTGAATTTCTCCTTCGTCTTCAACATCAAGAACAAAAGTTAAAATCGAAAAAAAAAAAATCAAATCTACTGAATGCAAGCAAGAATACATCGATTAAATACCTGTTTTCTTCTGTTTCGACTTCTGAAGCCGCGTTTTAGATGGGGTTTCATCCATTTTTGACGATTTGTGTTTCTAGGGTTTTCGATTTTCTAACACGTGTCTGTAATCGATTAAGCAGTTTCTAGGGTTTTCGATTTTGAAATTGAATTCGCAGGGTTTGGTTTCTGCGAATGATGATGGAGAAGAAAAAAAAATGTAGAAAAAAAATTCAGGAGAGAACTGATGAAGATGAAGAAGAAATAGTAGTAAGGTAGTAACGGGTGGAATTGAAATAAATGGGAGTTATTCTAACCGTACGAAACCGCTGAGGGTATTAGTGACTTTTTCACGTTTTTAATTTTTTTAAAAAACTTTGGGTGCGACCGTAGGAAAAAATAATCGTGGGCCTGCTAGTGAGAATTTTTTTTTTTTTGGGCCTGTCCCTAATTTTCCCGCTCGGAATCCATGTTGAACTTTGACTTCTTCATTTGTCTTGGAGGTTAAACCACGTCTACGAGGCTCGAGTATGCCTCGGGTAAGTAACCGATCTTTTGCTAAGTTATCCAATTTTCAAAATAACTGTGTTGCCTCTTACTAAAGATTTTTGTCCTGTTTCAATTTATCGAAAGATCATCATATACTCTCTCTGTCTATTTTCATCTGTCTTAATTTCTACTTTCGTCTGTCCATTTTTATCTGTTCGCTCTGTTTATAGACATATTTTTCCCTTAAAATATCAAATATACCCTTCTTTTTTTTATAATCATATAATCATTTTTAACATAAACTTAATTCAAAATCATAAAATCATCACCATATATAAGGAAAAAAATCCTTTCAATATTTTTTATATTAATTGTCATTCCTTTTTTAAATAAAAATATTTATGGGTAATTACAAAATTCCTAATACTTCTATTTATTCTTAAATGGCAAAGAATCAAAAATATTAATGGAAAAATATCAAATTCATGGTAAAGTATATCTAAAGAGGAAATAATCTACAATTTCAATTTTTTTCCCTCTCAAATAAAAATTCCAAAGGCTCCAAAGTTTTAGTGAGGGAAACCAAAATGAAATGGAGAAAATAAAAAATTATTAAATTTTGGAGTATAAGTTTGCTTTTATTTCTTTACAATATATTTCCTAAAACAATAATACTATCCAAATTAGATTTTTTAATGCTAATAATTTTAATTTTGGTAATAACTTAATATTAAATAGGCTAGTCAAGGTATAGTCATGACATTTTATTGGATTTCCTTAATATCTTGACAAAGTCAAAGAGGACTCTTAAAAATGGACGGAGGGAGTACATTAGTAAACAGGAAATAATTAAGGGTAGCCCCAGCCGTAATTTTCGCACGCAGTTGGGATGTTTTACGGATGGGAGCTTCCCAACCGTAAGTTATCCTGTGTTTGCAGAGTAAAATTAGGTGATGAGTGTTCGGCTAGGAGTTTCCTCACCGTAATTAAATTTTCCTAACCGTTATTTATATTTTCCAGCCGATACTATGTTTATGGTTAGGTAGTGTAACACTTTTCGGCCGCAATTGTGTCAAACGGATGGTTCGTCTCACAGTTCCCAGTCGATATTCTTTAAAACGGATGGGTCGTCTATTGTATCCTAACCATAAGTGTATCACTCTGACTGAATTGGTCCTATCTTATGATATGTTTTTCATCATTTTTAGGAACCCTGAAAAGGAGAAAGAACCCCAGGAACTACCAATGTGTGATATTGCGACGATGATGGTACGTATGCTAAGTATATGATTCTTTTTTTTTTTTTTTTTGTATATGTTTCTCAAATTATGTAAGACTATTAATTGAATGATGTGAACATAGGTCAAGCGAGCTAAGTGGATTGCCAGGGGATGTATCCATAACATTGAGGAGGTTTTATATTTGGATTGAGACCAACAAAGAACACTGCTTTTCAGGCTTTAAGATCTACATAATCCAACGATGGATGATATATATACTAACGACGAGGATGATTGGATGAGTGGTTCCAAAACTCCCTACAGGTTATCATCTTCTAAGGATGTTCCAAAGATTGTTGGTCGTAGTGGATGATTGTTTTATGTACTTGTTTAAGTCATTCCAACTTTTTAGTTCGCAGACTTACTATTGGCATGTTTTAGGTTATGGATTTGGGTGATTTCGTTTGTTTTAAGTAATGCAATATTAACTTACCTTGAATGAATGGATACTAGTTTTTTGATTATTAATTTATCAGATTCTTGTTTAAGTATAACGAATTGAAATTTGATACTGACAATCCAGGGAGAGTTACGGCTAGGAATCCTAACCGAAATGGGATTAATGGTTAGGTGTTTCAGCCGTAACGGAGTAAAATCTGATACTGACATTTCAGGGCGAGTTACGACCAGGATTACCAGCCGTAAATTGGATGTACGGCTAGAATTACCAACCGTAATTCGGCCAATACCCAGAAATACGGGTAGGATTCCTAGCCGTAAACGTGTTCACGGTTAGGTGTTTCAGCCGTAATTCTGACAGTACCCAGAAATACGGGTAGGATTCCTAGATGTAAAAATGTTCACGATTTGGTGTTTCAGCCGTAATTCTGCGAAAATCTCACTTGGGTCATTACGGCTAGGATGTGTCAGCGCATAACCTGGCCGTATGCACCTCTAAATAACCACATTTTTATCATATTATCATTGCAAACACATAATAAGAGTAAAAATAGATTTTTCATATATAATGAGTGATTCAAAATACAAAGGTTCACACCATAATATTATCATATTATCATTTTTGATCACCATCCTACAAAAAATATTATTATCATATTATCACTAACCTACACACTACCTTTACTCATAGTCATCCCCATCGGAACTCATTAGTAGACAAGGGCCATCCCACGAAATCTGTAATGCATCCTATAATTGAAATCTTTCTTCGAACCTATGACACCAACCCAATGGTATTTATCCGTCACCACCGTCTCCCTTACTTAACGGAGGTAATGGGCATCCATCTTTCAATTGGAGGCCAATATAATGGCTCATGTTCACAAACCCCATGATGATTATCTTTGGTGATTCTTCTTCGGTAAAAATACGTCTTGTTGGTGCGTATGTAACACTATGTGCATAAGAGATGGAATGAATAACGCAATGGAATGAGTTGGCGAGTAGATATCCACATATTGGCATTCGCATCCAATATTCACTTGTCAATGTAGTGTTTCCCATTCGCCGTTCAAATGCTTTGAACTCCTCATTTAGCACCTCCTCCGTGTCATTTCTTTCGAATCTCATCATTGTTAGAAATCGGGGAAACCACGTAGTTCAAGAAAATACTTTTGCCTTACATAAGTAATTTGGTCGTCACCCCATTCTTTTTCCTCCTCAAAAGGTCCAAGTTGATCTACGAACACATGGTAACCACAATTTCCGTCGCCCTCAACATCGTCGGTGGACTTGACGTACTCATGAATAAAATGTGGTAAAGTGCATGTAATTTTTGTATGTCGTGTAAGTAGGTCGAATATAATTACCTTCCTCATTTATACGGGGTGATTTCATCGGACCTACATCAAAAAAAACCGTCTATTTCTCACCACTAACAACTCTTTGTGGGGTGATTTGTGATGGTTCAACCATCGGTGCTTTTCCTTTGACATCATTACCTCGGCTTCTCGCTAATTGCTTAATACAAACCGCACCACCAACTTTTCTTTGGACTCTACTAGCTTCTTTTGTTATTGAACCTTGTTGGGATAGAACAACCAGGTCTTTAATGTTGACTTCACTATCAACTTTTCCTTTTGAAATTTCTTGGGATGCAACAACCACATTCTTCTTGGGGCCTTTTACCTTCATTTCACTAGCTCGGCTTGGTCCGCCTTTTTCCATTTCCTTTCGTTTAAGTTTGTTTGTAGCCGTATCTTTCGACTCGTTGTACAACTCGTTTAACTTCTCAAAACCCGAAAGATCTCTTCGCATTGAAGGAGTCAATTGTGGACCCTCTTGAACCTTTCTCTTTGCTTCTTCCCTTTCTTGTTTCTTTGTTATTTTGTTCGAAGGCCTACCCTTACCCTTCCCATTGGTAGGTTCTAGAATATCTCCTCTAGTGAATGGATGGTTGAATTTCCGCAATTCATACAACCAAATTTGTCTTTGCACCAGTAGCAAAGAAGCATACTTCTCAAAATTCCTTATGTTCCTCCGTGTCGCAAAACACGTCCCCAAGACCTTGATTGGGTAATGGATCGCTAAATGTTAGTTATTTCCAAAAATGGATCTATATCTTCGATCAGAATCATCCTTGTGGGATAATTTTCTACCGCATGCCTACATGGGATCCCCAAAACCGACTTGATGGGACAATTACATCTCATTCCCGATGGAAAATTGTGTTCCTCTCAAGCCTCCACTTTCGTTATTGAGAAACGTATAAACTTATTCCCCGGAGCCAAGGGCTATCCATGTAGTCGACAAGCTTTCCAGATCGGCTCTTTTCAAAATCCCCTTTAATTCTATCGAGATGACGCTTGAAATACTCGGCCATAGCTTCAAAAACAACAACAAATCCACCATCACAACCATTTAACTTACTCTTGAACCAATAGTGAGCCGACTCCACCGTGCTTGTGGCTTGATTGTCATAATGTCTATAATGGTTTACCCATGCACTTACAAACTTTTCTTTGTGGGGATCCAATAACTCGTTCTTAAAATATGTTATAACATCTGGGTAGGTTGACCATTTTTCCATTACAAAACGCTCCCTTAGGAAATATAATGGTTCCGTGAGCGTCCATATTAGTTGTTTCCAATCAACTTGAAAATATGCCCAAAGCACCTCGGCTATTTTGTCATTGATCTCAAACTTATCTTTTTCTTCTTGTTGTTTCTCCAACGATAGTTTTTTAATCCTCTTCATCTCGGTCTTCTTTGTTGGCCTTATAACCCTCTTGCAATTAGTTTGCACATTGTTCCATAGATGAAACGTGCAAAGATGATGGCGCGCATAGGGAAAACACGTGGTATGGCCCACATCAATGCTTGTTCCTTATCCGTAATCAACACCTTTGGAGTATAACCTTCTTGATACAATAACTTCACCTTTTGCAATGCCCACGTATAACTTTCCTTCGTCTCGTCTTTGGAGAAACCAAACACAAAGGTAAATGTCGACTTGGTAGATGTTTTCCCAACAAAGCTCAATATCGGCATGTTGTACTTGTTAGTTTTATACGTGTAATCCATAAAGAGAATTTGATGAAAGCATCTTGTCAATTGTACACATTCCGGATTTGCGATGAAAAGATATTCCACTTCCTTTTCTTCATTCGTTTCATAGGCGGTATAGTACTTTGCCTCCTCAAACAAAATAATAATAGTTGTTGCATAAGCACTCTCTCTTGCTATCTCTCATTTCTAAAGTTTTCACTTTCGTCATAGATAGCTGCCAATGAGGATGAGTTTTGGGGGTTTAACACCTTCACGCCACTAAGAATATCAATAGGTCTTGTGCGTGTTTTACTCAACACGTGTACTAACTCCTTTTCTAAGGGGTTGAGCCTTTCCGAATAAGGATGGTTGATCAAACTCTCCGGAATAGCATGATTATGATAACCCGAGACGACTTTCACCATAAACCACAATTTCTTATCATCGTTATATTTAAATTAAAGCTTAAAAGGGCATCCACATTTCTTCGTATTATAATGTCCCTTCTCCTTGTAGTTTTAGTTTATATTCACTACTTTTTTTCCAATGGCTCACATACTTTCCACTACACTCGCAAACCATTTGAAAGGTGGTGTCTGTAACTTGTTTATTCTGGACTATGATGCACATCTTTTTCAACCCTTGTGATCGAGCCCACTTATTGGCATCTTCCTTATGTTTACACTCATAGTTGTTTGCATAGTGAGCACTTGTGTCCTCGGAAACTTTCACAGGTACGTGGGGGTTGATCTTCCATAACCACCTCTTTCTCTTCCATAACCACCTCTTGATCTTCCGTAACCACCTCGTGGTCTTCGGACGGAATGTACGGTACAATCTATAATAAAATGAAATATGTCAAAAAAAAAATATTTTGTAAACACACAAAAACGGCTGGGTTGAAAAAGTAAATATTCGTAATAAGTTATAACCTACACGTCTGGGTCGTCAAAACGTATACGGTTGGGTCCACTAGTCATATTCCTAACCGTAATAAGTTTACATCTAGGAGTTCCTGGTTGTTAGTATCCCTGTATTTGGATGAGTTAGCTTATGGCCTAGAAAACGAGACGTAAACGTAGATATGTCTAGGTAACCCAACCGGCGCCGACATCATTAAATAATATTTAATATTTTCGGCCAGGAAACCTAACCACCGCCGACAAGATTAAATGTTATTTAATACTTCCCATTCATGTAGAAAAAACATGGCCGTAATTTTTCGTTTACGACCGGGAATATTCATTGTTCCATCCATAATTTTTGGTCACGGCTGGGAGTTCATCAGTTGTGAGTTGTATAACAGAATAACGGCCAGAAGTTCATGGGTTTCCAGCCGTGATTGTCCCTGGCGGCTGGAAACCTTTAGTTTTCGGAAGGAAAAACTCGAAACTTCTTACAATTCTAAGCTTGAAAAGTGAAATCGGATCTAGATTAGAGGTATACCTGGTAATCTTGGGCATTTGTTTCTTCGATTTCTACTTCTTCTTGGGTTGGTACCTCGAAATCATAGTAAGGTTCATAAGGGTTATTTTGAGTTTGAGAAAAAATTTCATGATTTTTTGAAAAATCAGCAAAGAACTGATCGTTGTTGATGGGTATTAATATGTTATCGAATTTTGAAGATTAGGGTTCACCAACATCAAAAGTTTTGCTTAATCACTCATTTTCATTTTTTTCCCCAATTTTTTTTCTCGTCTTCTTCTCTTCCCTCTGATTTTTTATGTTTTGATTTTAATCTTCAACACTTAACTTAAATAAATGAATTAATCTTAATTTATTAGCTAATCACGATTAGTGATGTTAATCAATTTATTATCTCAAATCAAATGGGTCATATTAATCATTATGAAAATATTTGGATAGGGGATGTTCACTATCACTATTTCATGACCCTTTATAGCCCCTAAAAGCCAAGCCTTTTTAAGCCCCAATAATAGGATTCCTTATAATACCAACTTTAGAAAAAAATAAAATAATATTACCTCCGTTTCTAGAAAAGTGATCCTTTCAATTTTTCATTTTAGCCTAAAAATAGTCCAAATTGAAAAATTGAAAGTAACACTTTTTCCAGAAACGGAGGGAGTATCAACTATTTGTGGGGCCCCAAATATTGAGTTTTTGGAAAGCCTTTTAAATATTAGCTGATGAGTACAAATAAGAATATTAAATTTTTCTATTACATAATAAATTCCGATTGCTTTCAATCGAATTTTGTATTGTTGAAAGAGTTAAATTCAAGCGTATGCATCACACAAATGTTTAAAATAGCTTGTTTTCCTCTCTCGATGGTGCACTAGAATTATATGGTTTTTGGATGACTATATCTTGTACTCCCTCTGTCCTAAAATTTTTGTCCTCTATTCTATTTTCGTCTGTCCTAAAATACTGGCCAACTTCTATTTACAGTCATATTTTTTAGTCAAACTCCCAAATATATCCTTTAATTTTTATAATTATAAAGTTATTTTAAATATAACCAATCAAAAATCTTAAATGATATCTTCCTCAAATAAGAAACAAATCTACTAAATTAATCTATAAATATTTTTATTTTTATATTCTATTTAAACGTATTAAATGATATCTTTCTCAATAGGAAACAAAATTACTAAATCAATCCTGAAGTATTTTTATTTTTATCTTCTATTTAAACATTTCTATAAATAATAACATTATCAAATAAGTATTTTTCTTACATGCTCCATATACTCCTTTCCATTTTAGTAATAACATCTCCCCCCCTTTAATGAGAGCAAGACTAATCAAAAGTCAACAACTTAATTAAGATCAGCCTTGGATTTCCCCACTTTAAAGATAGACCGTTGGATTAGAGGAATATTCCTCAAAAGATTCCCGTCACAGTTACAAATTCCGTGTGATATTTTTCGACCAAAATGCCCTTCCATCTTTTCACAGTTTCTTCCTTTATCCGATCAAACCCAATAACTTGCGTCCGCCATTAAGCAAATAATTGAGGTTCGGGTTCACCGTTAACCAAATCATTTTCTGTAATTTCTTCACCACCACAACGGCACCACCTCCGTCGTTACTAGAACCACCTCCGTCGTACCATTTTATCACTTAACAAATTCAATTTTGCATCTGGCATCTTTGAATGAAACATTAATCACAATCGTCTCTTCCTTGGACAACATTTTGTAATAACTATTCCATCACCATCATGGCATCATCACTGTAACTTATTACCACATCATAATCGATAGGTCGTTCACCACCACCCTCCTACCCCTCTCCACCATCACTGCCGCCTTACCAGTACCACCGTCTAAATCATCTTCCCACATTAACAATCATCATAACAATTTAAAAACTGAAAAACCACTTTTAAAATAGATAAAAATACCAGATTGAACATATTGGTTGACCATCTATCTTATATGCTTCAAAAAAAAAATCTATATATATCTCTGTACTCTCAACCAACAAATTGAATCTGTTCTTCTTGATTATTGATTGTGCTTAAAACCCTTCCCTTCTTTCTCCACCAGTACCTAATAAAACAAGATCTCTAATCTCTTAATTATAATGTTCGTCAAATACTCTATTCTCGAACTGAATATACATGGCTGGGTTTGCGAGAGAGATTTGATGAGAAGAGAATTTGTTGACTGACTGATGGTAAACAACCAAACCTTAAGAAAAAGAATGGATAATTTGAGCGAAATAAACAAGGGCCATAGACGTGGGCTTATTCCAAGTGTCCGATTGAGTTACATGTGGATAGCTTCAGGTTTTACATTTGTTGGCTTTACTTTTTACTACTCCCTCCGTACCTATTTTATAGGCGGAATATTGCTTTTTCTTTGTACCATTAGATAGGCGGAATGGCAATTCCAAAATGGCTTTTAACTATTTTACCCTTATTTAGGTTACTTGGTTATCATCACAATTGAATTTATATCTCTAACATAGAAAATAGAACAAAGGGCAAAACAAGAAAAAATATGGATATTTGTGAAATCAAAAAAGGTTTCTTAATCTAAGAGAATTGGTCCCTCCGCCTATATATGTGGTACAGAGGGAGTATTTTGTATCTCGAGAAATCCTATCAACCGTCATTTGCGAATTATGCGCATACATATAAGCATTTTGGCTCCAGTGAGACGCGTATTCCGTTGGACAATGCCGTGCCAATATGAAAATTGCAAAAGCTGTTGTATAGTCTCCTTTTTTATAATAAAAGCAGATTGAAAATTGCCGAAGCTCTTATTATATGTCTTATATTATAAGTGTGTGTATACAGACACATACACACAAGGAGATGTTTGTTTGTTGTTGGTGGTGGGTTGCTTTATGACTTCTAGCAATTCGTGATTTTTTTTTTATCAGACAGCAGCCGCAGCGGGAATTAAATCTCTAACCTATAATTTGTGAGTTTAACCCATAGCCAACTCGGCTAATTCGAGTTGTTCTACTCTAATTTGTTTCCTTGGACTAAAACTAAAAAATTAAAACAACTTGGAAAACAAAGATTAATTCTTGATTAGAATTCTGCTAATGTAGCGTAAATTGTAAAATTCAATTTGCACTTGCCGTATTATGTATTGATATTGTTGCAATTTTGACGTGCAACGCACGTGCACTCTACTTGTAATATTTAATAGGGATAGTTTTGTACACTCATCCAGTCTCCTTAATATATTGACTTAGTCAAAGCGAACTAATATTTTAGGACGGATGAAGTATTTCACCCATGGCAAAAATAACATATTTCACCCATGGCAAAAAAAAATTCAAATAACTTGTATTTCACCCATGGCAAATTTTTTAGAATAACTTGTATTTCACCCATGGCAAAATTTTTAATTCCTGATACACACATCTATATGGCTATATCTTGAATCTATTCAATCTAGATTAATGGAGTGCTTCAATATAATTTAAAATTAAAACGACATGATTCTAAGCTATTATTGTCACGTAAGCAGTGACTTAAGCAAACTTAAGAAGTCAAGGTTTTCTTACTTAATTAAAATAGTATGTAGTAGCTACTCCGTTTTCATTAAGCAACAACACACTCAAAACCTGGCCTTAATACAAACCAACATTGACATTCCAGTTAATGAAATCATTATAAAATTTAGCCTTAGCTGCAACTCCATAAATTATGTTCAAATCACTGGCCGACAGATCTGAAATGGATCGTGGTAGGGCTGCACGTCCTTTTGTCCACAGGCACGGAGCCATTAAGGGTCTATTGGGGACAGTAGTCCCCACTGGGTTTTGCGAATTTAGCTATATAGATTTGGTAGTCAGCTATAGTTTTAGTACACAGGATAACTAATTCATGAGGGAAGTTCAAAAAATAGTTAACAAAATATGATTCCACATTCTACCCTTAACTGCCGGTAGCTTTGTGTGGTCTGCATTTCTTCTTCTCCATTTTTATGTTGTGAGTGTATAGTAATAATGGGGCATTACTGATGAAGCTCCGTGTATTACTGATAAATTCAAGTATCGGACCTAATTCAAAGACAAACCAACAAATGCAAATTCTTATATTTACAGTTTTAAATGCAAAACATATTAGAATTTAACAAGTACAACGTGTTCACAACCCAAAATATAGTACGGGAAGGGTGAAAAAAATTTGCGGCCTTCGACCGCCTAGCCGAATTTAAATTACGGAAAATGGGTCATTTGTCCAAAAAATTTTAAAACACGGTTCAAATGGACGAGTAAAAAATTTTATGGGTGAAATGGAAAAAAAAAAATAGCAAGGATGAAACTGGATTCATCCTGGCTTAAACTTAAAAAATAGCAAGGATGAAACTGGATGAATCCTGTGTAAAATAAAAATAAGAAAAAATATTTTAAAATGGACAGGATGAAACTGGTTACATCCCTGCCTATTTTTAAATTTTTGTCCATTTAAACAAAGATCTAAATCTAACTGTCCTTTTCAATTTAAAATTTTGATTTTGGTCTTTTTAACCAATTTTGTGTTTAAATTATGAATGTCAATGTATAAATTTGTCCCCCTAACCAAAAGTTCTAGCTTCGTCCCTGTTTTGATCCCATGGAAACGATAATCACCGGTTAATGGTAACTGGCCGGGCTGAATGCGGGCTTATGAACGATCGAAATCAAGTGGCATGTTCTCCATTTGTTTTAGTAAATACTACATCTCCATTTATTCATCAAAAATATAGGACTTCCCTTTGAAGTTGAGAAACTACCATTTTGCATAAACCGTCTAAGTTTTACGCAAACATTAGATACTTTGCAAGTACTACTACCAATTAAACTACCTCGAGATAGCAAACTCCATCATTGATGTCTTTTCTACTTTGCAAGTACATAATTCAAACATTCTTAATGACCTCCAGACAGAAATGTACTATAACTAGCTTGATGAAAATATAGAAAAGAGAATTATTTAAATCTCCTGCCGTTTGAAGATTGAATGCACACCGCACACGTCGTGGTGCACAAAGTACGGTGATGTCCGTATTCCAGAAATCTAAATCTGGGTCACATGAGAAGGAGATGGCAGGCAACGCTGCATCATCCTAGGACTTTCAGAAAAAAGATCCAGAAAACTAGGCACAAACCGAGATTAAAGGGAGTGAGTGACTGAGTGAATGAGATCAAGAGAATGAAACAACTCTTCTGTCCCGTAGTGTCTTTTTTTTCTCTATTGCTAAGAAAACACAGTAGTAATAGAAGTAGTAGCAATGGTAGAGGTTTAACTCCATTTCTATCTTTTGGTTTATTAGGATTTACATTCTTTGTAGTTGTCTTCATTTATGGTGAAGATTTACATTGTGTCTTCAGTATACAGCAACACGATGGAGCTACTGTTGTATCATCAAATTTTCAGCAAAGCCGCCAACACCATCTTGACCAAGATTCGGTAAATCCCCATCCTCTCTATAATCCTCAACAACCGAATCCGCCATCAATATCACCAATGCCCAGAACAAAAACAGGTGAGATTTTCATCTTTTTATTTTGTTGAGATTTTGGAATGACTAACTAAGTGTGTTTTTTGCCTTCCGGAAGCCTTGGCGCCAACAAAGACTGACGATCATGTAGGAGAAGTAGAAGAGGAGTGTGATTTGTTTAGTGGAAAATGGGTATGGGATGAATCAAATCGGCCGCTTTATGAAGAATACGAATGCCCATACATACAACAACAATTTTCTTGTCAAGCACATGGCAGACCTGATAAAGATTACCAGTTTTGGAAATGGCAACCCCATGGTTGTTCCCTTCCAAGGTTAGCTATGCTTGCTTCTTGACTATTAATATCATCGTATGATAGAAAATGAGTTAACGATTTAAAATTATATTATTGTTGAATTTAGCTTCAATGCAAGTGTTATGCTGGAGAAGCTTAGAGGAAAGAGGATGCTGTTTATAGGTGACTCTCTAAACCGGGGTCAGTTCTTTTCTTTCGTGTGCCTCCTTCATAGATTGATTCCCCAACATGCAAAGTCCATGACAACCTTCGAATCCTTCACTGTCTTCCGAGCTGAGGTAACTAAATCTCAACTATTTATGGATACGGCTAATTTCTTATTTAGTATTTGGTTACAAGGAAGGAATTACGAAATGCTCAAGATTTCAATTGTGTAGCACTACAATGCAACCATCGAATTTCACTGGGCTCCGTTTCTTCTCGAATCGAACTCTGACAATCGTGCCAACCTTCAAAACAAAAAAAAGAGAATTGTTCGCAAGGAAACTATCAATAAGCTTAGCGAGTATTGGAAGGGTGCGGACATTTTGGTGTTTAATACATACATATGGTGGATAACAGGATCAAAATTTAAGATACTGTAAGAGATCGTTCTAACTAAAATGTTTAAGTGAGTGTGCTCCATTTTTTCGATGGTCTGTTATGTGTATACATTTTTGTTCAAAATTGTTAATGAACGCGAATATGTTTGATGTCTTTGTCTTTTCAGGCTTGGGTCTTTCGAGCAAGAGAAGAAAGATATAATTGAGATGGAAACAGAAGATGCGTATCAAATGGCTATGGAGACTTTGCTAGAATGGGTTGAGACGAATACGGAACGTAACAAAACAAGGGTCTTCTTTACAGGCATGTCACCCTCCCATGGAAGGTATAAAAAAGTTTACTTGTCATTGCAGGATATCCCAGTTTGTATCTGAATGGGCGACATTTAGCCATCCAGTCCAGTGATCTAAATATAGACTGTAATGCATAAATGTCTGTCTTATTGCAGGAGTTCGGAATGGGGAGGTGGTAAAGATGGGAACTGTTACAACCAAACGACTCCAATCGAAGATCCATCCTACTGGGGACTTGGATCGCGTAAGAGCATAATGAGAGTAATCGAAGATGTTTTTAGCAAAAGTAAGGTACCCATTACATTTCTAAACATCACTCAATTGTCCGAGTATCGGAAAGATGCACATACGTCCATCTACAAGAACCAGTGGAAACCTCTAACGCCGGAGCAATTAGCGAACCCAGTACACTATGCTGATTGCACACATTGGTGTTTGCCTGGATTGCAAGACACCTGGAATGAGCTTCTATACGCCAAGCTCCTCCATCTTTAGTCATGCGATATACAAATTCTTTCGCATCCCTTTGACGGGATGAAACTAATTAAAGAGTTGTCTATAGCATTTCTGGTTTCTTTTACATTACAAATTAATGCTAATAGTTAAAAGAATTTGTATGGAGGGAAG
Source organism: Papaver armeniacum (assembly GCA_023531295.1). Lineage (NCBI taxonomy): Eukaryota > Viridiplantae > Streptophyta > Magnoliopsida > Ranunculales > Papaveraceae > Papaver > Papaver armeniacum. The sequence continues at coordinate 273,003 of JAJJWW010013166.1, forward strand.
ATTTCATACACAACTCACTGTAAATGATATAGATGATTATTGTGATTCTTTTCTTGGCCTGTTCCTTACATGGTCCAACAAACACTGTCTATTTTAGCCAATTCTATCTTTTCGAAGTGTGAACTAGAGCCAGCCCCTCGCCAACTTGACTGATCCGAGTTGGGTTTGCCTTTTTTTTTTTTTTTTTTAATATGGATGGTTTACGTTTACAGAATAAAATATTACTCCCTCTGTTTTTGGAAAAATATATATTTTCGCTTTTTCATTTTTAATTTAGATAAATTTTAGTTGTTAAGACAATCACAAACTTTTGGTGGGCAACCTAGCAACAAGCTGGGCGCCAACACCTTTTTGAATAGCAATGCCTAATCTATGAAAAATAAAACTACCAAAACCACTACTAACGTCCCTGCTAGCTAAACAATTCTTCAGACGTTTGAAAAAACATAAAGTATCATCCCCAAGTTCCCTAAAGTAGAAAGCTAAAACACCCAAACCAAAACCATGAGATACACACTTGTCCAAGTACTTATTGCGTTTTGCGAAACAAAGACTAGATATAGCTTTGCTCGGAACAAAAGAGCGAATACCTTCACCGTGAAAGGAGAAACCCCTGTAACATCCATGCAAACATCTTGACCATTCTCCCAGTTAGGAACGAAGATATCAGCAGGCCGCAAATCTTTGCCATCATCCGACAGAAATCCTAGGGAAACTTCCTTACGCAGTACTGACCTTATAACAAATGTCACGACTACATCCCGTACAAAGTCATGTCGAAACTTAGGTCCAACATCCTTAGCACAATGAAGTGCATGATCTCCAAATATATCCATAGGGCTGTTGCAACTTGAGCATAAACTATTCTCAACAAACGTTGGGATACCCAAGCGGTAACAAAGAACTGACTCTAAATTGTCTCGGCCCAATGCATTGATTAAGCCCACTAATAGGTATAGCCAATAAATAATCTTGTGCATGCTTAACTCGTTACACTCGCCCTGAGAATGGAATCTCTTGGACATAGAAAATTGGTGGGAATTTTCTTCTTAATTGCGTCAAAGTAAGTAAGCGCCGGGGAGTGCATGGAAGGGGGAAAGATTCGTCGACACAATAAGAAGAAGGTAGTCCACATACCTTAATGAAGTTCGAAGAGCCAACCGATGGTAACCTTTGTTTGTTGAGGATAAGTCACCAAGGATCACCTTTTGCACCGCTGCCGGCCCGACTACGAGAAGCGAGATAACGGTAAAGCGTGTGTCCGCCATGGTATAGATGCCTAAACCACCATCCTTGATGGGCAAGGTAGCCAATCGATCGATGTAAAGGACCAAAACCGAACCATCACCAAAAGAATAAGAAGTCTCAAGTACTTCATCAAATGCTCATCGTAAAGCTCGGTGGCTTGTTGAAGGGTCACGGATTGGTAGTTCGCAAAGCAAAATATAATCTAGAAACACCCGTGCAATTGCGAAGTAAAAGCATCTCACTTTGAGGATCCTTGAGTTTTTTGATGGCAGACATAAGTTGAACAGTCTTGTTCACTCTGTTTATCATCATATCACTAATAAATTTCGAATCCAGGCTCACAGGACCACCCAAAAGTTTAACACCATTAGACGGCCTACCAATATCATGAGGAAAAACACCATCAACAATACTTCTAGGATCAAAAGAAGGCCAAAAGACTTCGTTTTCTTTATATTGAGATGAGACCCTACCAGGTCCCGATTTTCTATTATGCGCAAGGCTTTGGACACCTCAAGTGTATCACCAATGATTGTACCATCATCAAGGTACAGTGCATGCAAATCGAGTTTGCAAGCGGAAGCAATAGTCTTCACTAGAGGGTGAAGAGTCAACGCAAATAACAAGGGACCAAGAGGGTCACCCCTTTGGACTCAAGAGCAGAAGACAAAATATATTGGTCGTAGTAGAGCTTAGCAGGTCGCATATAACAAAATTCAACCCAACGAGAAATACCTGGACATTTTAGCCTAAAAAAAATAAAATTAAAAAAAGTGAAATTATATTTTTTTAGAAACAGAAGGAATAATTGCATGGGAGAAACAAACAGGAAGCTAGTGAAACGAATCCAAGTTGAATTAAAAAGGGAAAAATATCGTTTGGTCATTTTTTAAGTTGGCCCATGTCTGTTTAGTCCTTTGGTCAAACGCCTTTACTGTTTGGTCCATAATTATTTAAAAATATTTAAATAGACAAAAATACCCTTTCATGTTAATTTTCTTTTTTGTAAGAGATTTTCCGTACTAACAAAACAGACTTCATTCCCAGGAATGAAGTCCATACAAAAAGCTAAAAAAAAAGACTTCATTCCCAGGAATGAAGTCCATACAAAAAGCTAAAAAAACAGACTTCATTCCCATGAATGAAGTCCATACAAAAAGCTAAAAAAACAGACTTCATTCCCAGGAATGAAGTCCATACAAAAAGCTAAAAAAACAGGGCACTAAAAGAACAGGGCACTAAAAAAACAGACTTCATTCCCATACAAAAAAGCTAAAAAAACAGACTTCATTCCCAGGAATGAAGTCCATACAAAAAAACTAAAAAAACAGACTTCATTCCTGGGAATGAAGTCCATACAAAAAGCTAAAAAAGCAGACTTCATTCCCGTGAATGAAGTCCATACAAAAAGCTAAAAAACGGACTTCATTCCGGGAATGAAGTCCATACAAAAAGCTAAAAATGCAGACTTCATTCCCGGGGAATGAAGTCCATACAAAAGCTAAAAAAATAGACTTTATTCCAGGAATGAAGTCCATACAAAAAGGCCACTAAGTTCAATGAATCTCAATTATTCTAAGATTAATTTATTATTTTTTGATATAAATAGAGGATGAGCAGGACCAAGGAAGCTGGAACGTACTAATAGTACTACTGTTTTTCTCATGTTGTACGAGTGTTATACGTACTTCTGTTTACTAACCAAATGTTGTATGAGCGAAGTAGGTTTTCGTAAAGCCGCAACCACTTCTTTTCCACCATTTATACACAAAGAAAGAAGAATCGAAACACAGTATTCTTTAGCTGGTGCAGATATAGATGATGATTCTAAAGTAGCCACTAGTGCATATAAAGCCGACGAAGTTCGTAATATCTGACGATCCTTCTTGTTTTTCAGCTAAAATTGCTAATACTGACTAATGCTTGATAATGAAATCCAATGAATCCTCTAAATTCAAAAGATCAACTAAAAAAATTTCAGATCTAGAAAAAAAAGATGAGAGAGAAAGTAAACCGAGAATGATTTATTCTCTTACCTTTTGACTATATATATGGTCCTTATCCAAAAGGGTATTTCTGCCACTACAATGTGACATTTACATCATCCATGACATCAGCCTAGGACCAAATAATAATTTTTAGGACCAAACTATAATTTATATTACCAAATAGGACTAAAACGAGACACATGACTGGTCAACGGGACTAGACCCTCTCAAAATGACTTGTCCCTTCGGGGAAATCTGATAAGAACAGAGAAAGGATTTTTAAAATGCCGTACTAGTACCACATACATGCATACACGGAGCAATACTAGGCGGTAAAAAAGCCTTTGTTTTAGCTGACACTATATTCGCAGTTTGATTTCACATCCTACACTACACTAGACCTAGATCGACTCGAGTCCATTAAATTCATTGAAGGATATGAACTCAATCTGGATCAGGTAACTTGGTTGAGTTCATTGAAAATAGTGAAAGAAATGAAATCAATGTAGGTCGGGGTAACTTTTGAAGGACTCAAATGCAGGTCTAGCCACTCTAGTGCAGGAAATAGGCTCTATGATAATTGGTTTTGTAACTTGTTTTATTCAAAATTTATAATTTGTGAATTCCTCAATTTATTTTTAAATTTACTATTTATATTCATTACGATATAATGACATGGTTAGAACAATGTTATCTTGATATTATGGCGCCATAAAACATACTCAACGTGAAGCCAATTTTTTGAAGCCAATTTTTTGATAACTTGTTCTTCTTACATAAGTCCGAGTTCTACTTACAATTTTTCATGAGTATGGCTGGAATATCATTTTCGGCCGCGATAAATATTTTAAAACAAAACAGATAATGGGCGGACAATTGTGATTTTGGCCGGCAAATTATTTAGAAAACAACATATAATTAGTGAACAACTTCTGATTTGCCTACAATATACGAGATAGAGAACAATGCATGTTGCTGTTAAGCAAATCGTTACTTAGCGAACACCACAGATATTAAAATTTAATATCTAGAGCTATGTTGTAAAAGGCGAGCTGCTTTGGCGCTTAAGCGCTGAAGGCGCTCTAAGCGTTGGGACTGCGCCTGGGAAAAAATCGCTCCCAAACGCCAAAATAAAGCTTATAATGTAATTTTCTATATCTCGGACACTCTAAGCGCCCTAGGCACTCTAAGCGCCCTAGGCGCTAGGCGCTGGGCTTGGCGCCTCGCCTCGCCAGCGCCTTTTACAACATAGATCTAGAGGGCTAGAATCGGAGTGTCTAAAGTTCTGTTGTAATATCCCTTGAGCAACCACTTGCGACTTCACATGGTGCGAAGGTGATAAGTCTACTTGGTTATAATTGCACATTAGAGTCAAAATCTATAAGTGCACATTACTTCAACAACATCTGATAAAGTTTAACAATTTATTAAACAGTTTTCAACTCTTTTATCAAATTGAAAACTTGGAAAGGGTTATCAAGGGTATAAGTCAACTGAATTATAGCCAATTAAAATATGAACTTGGGTAACAGTGTCAATCAATATCCTTTCTGAAATGGGCGTCAGGTTCAATGAGAAACCATGTTAAATGGAGCAAAAGTCGGTGATGGGAGAATAAATCTCGTTAATGGCGCTTGTTGTCCGACGGTACAGGCATGGCGTTAGCTTTCTATTGATAATAAACAAGGGTATATTATTTATACGTCTTACTTTTGAAACCCAATAAATATATCCTTATACAACAATAAATATATTCTTACTTTTTAATAACCTTATTTATTTAATATTAGATTACCTTAATACCCTCATCCATATAATATTTTTTTATTTCAAAATGGAACAAAGTTTTTCCCCTACCACTTCACCACCACCACTAGCACCACCACCAACAACATTCAACTACCATTCCACCACCACCGTTCAATGAACACCACCTATCAACCGCCATCACCTCTAATATTCCACCATCATTACACCACCACCAATCCGCCGCCGCCACCACCATTATTCCGCCGTCGCCGCCACCACCGTCGCCGCTACCACCGCCACCGCCGCCACCACCACTGGTTCAAATATTTTTGTATCAACAACAATAATTGATCCAAATAAAAAAAGAACCAACAGTAGAAGCTGATCCAATTTAGGGGATCAACAACAATAGTTGATCCAAAAAAAAGGATCAACAGTAAAAGTTGATCCAAAAAAAAAAAGGATCAACAGTAGAAGTTGATCCACGTAAATGGAGTGAACTTGGCGTGAGTCGAACACGCATCATCTGACATGGAGTCAGTCATGCTATCATTGCACCACAAGTTCCACATTTGAAAAATTTTACATTATTTCAAATACAAGCATGATTATACTAATCTAAGGAAATGTTGTCAACAATAAGAGTTGATAGGATCAACAATTGTAGTTGATCTCATAAAAAATTGGGATCAATAACAGTAGTTGATCCATAAAAAATTGGGTCGACAACAAGAGTTGATTCCGTAAATAGGATCAACAACAACAGTTGATCCCATGAAAAATTATGAGTTGCATCTCTGAATAGGCTCATTTTATTGAAATAAATGCATACACCAAGGACTGCACACAATTTCTACTTATGGGATCAGAAACTACACTTGAATAAAGCTTATATACCGTTGAACAGGGAACTAGCAATGTCAAATGTTACCAAATCAAAGAACAATAATAAAAGTGTCCACCGCTTCAGTGGACCATTTTGTAAAGAGAATACATCACTTACAGCGTCAAAATCCGTTGAGACGTGGGAATACTACCCATGAACCACACCTTGGCACTAATGAAAGAGCAAAAGTATGAGAAAATAATTCCAAATAGAGAGATTGCTATGACAAGAGAAGTGTATATAGTACGAGATCTAAAATGGCTATAGACGTAACTAAATTTGTAGTTGCAGGATTTCCCACAACACACCCCCTATAATATTTTGTAGATCTAAATCTTATTAATCACCTAAATTTCAAATATAAGTAAATAGAAATATAAATTGACACAAGGATTTTTTACATGGTTCGATCAATGTGATCTACATCCATGGTTCTTCACTATGATTGTTGAGGTTACATTAGTATTACATTTACAATCTACATTAATGGATATTTTGTAGAGATCTAGATATAGTTTTAGGGGAAGAAGATGATAAAGAAAATAAATCTCTCTCTCTCTAAATTGTCTAACCTTTCTAAAGTGTATCCTCTAAAAATGTATCTCCCCTTTCTCTCTCCTGCTCTCCTCTTTATATAGTGTTTACATAGTGGATGACAGCTCACATATAACTCATATTCTCGCAAGCTCTTGTCACCTTCTCGTAGGTTCACTCTATAATTTCGCAAGTTACTCATACTTTCCTCATGAATTATGTTGATGTCATCTGCTACGTCATTCTTTAAGTACTATGCGAAGTCTTCGCGAATTCTTATTAGTCATAATTTCGCTGGCACATAGTTGTTGCGAGATTATGCTCCTACGTTTTGCCTCTTTTTCCTTGAATATTGCTTGAAGAGCGATCTTTAAAGAAAAATCCGTTGTTGTAGTAGTCTTTGATCTTTGTTGATGAAGGAACTAGCGAAAGAATACTGGACTTGAAAAGTACGTACTTGCCTCTATTCTTTTGCGAAGTTCCGAAGCATTGTGAAATAAATAAGAAGTATCAACCCTTGAAGTATGCGAAGTATGAAGTATCCTTGAAGAAGTATAAGAAGTACTTAATCATCGAAATATATAAGAAGTATGAAGTATCCTTTTAGAAGTATAAGAAGTATCTGTCCTTGATTGGGAATAAGAAGTATTGCCTCTATTCATGCGAAATTATTACTCCATTTTTGATGAGGATTCTTGTTGTTCATTAGTGAATCCACTTTGGAAATGATTCTTGCCGAGAAGATGAAGAACATAAAAAAATTTCTTGGTTATCCATAGTTGCCTCTGTTCTTTATCTATGAGGGTAGAATCCTTGAGAAAGTGTTGATTGAGCGAATTGTTTTTGCATTCTTATTTTGCCTCTGTCTCATGTTTTGTGCTCATGTAATGGTATAATTTCTTCAAGTTGCTTATAATTGTGCGAAATAATCACATCTTGTGAAATAATCACATCCTACGAAATTTTGACACATTCTGCGAAATTCTGAATCATCTTGCGAAATTCTGAATAATCTTGCGAAATTCTGAATTATCTTGCGAAATTCTGAATAATTCTGCGATATTATTCTATAAAGTTTTGTAAAATACTTGTGCGAATCTAATGCTTATGTAATGATTATGTTATGAAATGTATATGCGATGTTTATGCCATGAAATGCTTATGCGATGCTTTCTTGATGCAAGTATGATGCTTGTATGATGAGAATGCTTATCTATTGCAATGTATAGCTAATATTTGTGTTACTTAGCTTATTTTGCCGTTCTAAACTTGATGTAGCTTTAAATTGCTTCCATTCTTTATTTCTCGATTTTGTCTCTAGTATATGCATTCCTCTTTGCATACTTATTGTTCCTGTAAGTTCTTACTTGTGCTTCATCTTTTCTTATTCCGCACTATTAATATCGCATAATAATATGATCAGAATATCAATTGTGCGGCGTTTGCATTGCCTCGGCCTCATTATCATGTATATGTTCGCAAGCTTATCATTTAATCATTTTTTTCATGCTCGCAAGCTTATCATGTAATCTTTTTTGCGATAAAAGAACTGTATTACCTACATCCAAATTGTTTATGTTGAATTTTGTCATTGCGACATGATCGCAGGACGTCTTTACATTTTCATGTAATGACCCATTAATCTTGCCTTATCATTTATCTTGTGTGGTCTTATTTTGCCTTCCTAGTTAAAGGTCTTATTTTGCCACCCCTCATTATTGCGACAATATGACAGGCCTAAATATTCTTGCGAACATAAAGCCCCATGACATTGCCGTCTTGCGACGAAATCGCAGGACGTCTTTACACTTTCATGTAAAGACCCATTGATCTCGTCTTATCTTTGTCTTTTGTATTATTGCCTCTTGGGATCATCGCACAAATATGACAAGCCTAAATTTTCTTGCGAAATTAAAGCCTCATGACATTTGCGTCTTAAGACACTTATCATCTCCCTAATGGAGGGTGCCGCCCTTATCATCTCCCTGGTTGCCCCTTCAAGGAGGTGAACATCGGCCAAACAAGACTAGCTCCTCCCATCCGGTCTTAACAACAACCAGTTGTTTTCGCAGCCTCTTATCCCTTATACCTATAGGGCTTATGGTTACGATGCTTCACCCTAAGTGGAGTTTTCTTCGGGCCGAGTGAAACATATACCAAGACTTGCCAAGAATGGCCGAGACACTTCAAATTCCCCAGGCACTCTTGGCTCAACCGTGTACCTCGGCGCCTTGAGCATACACTGACTCCTTGGAAGAGACCCTCGGGCGTCCAACCAGGGTATAACCTTATATATATAGTTGGAAATCCAAGGTATCTCTCCCGGATAGGCTTTCATGGGACCCAAATCTCCATGACTCAGGTTCCAGGAGCGGTGTAACCTTTTCCCTGAGCCATGTCAAGAGATACCCCCTTATATGACGCACTTTAGGTCTTACATTTGCCTCTTACGAAATATCATTCGCGAACTAGGGTGTACGCCATAAAGGTTCGTCCCATTCACTCATTCATTCATTTTTGTCAATTCGTTCAATCATTCATTTCTGATTATCTCTTCTCATTATCTTTGCGAAATTTTCGCATTTCCATTATCTCTGCGAAATTATCGCATGTCTTCATTCTTTCATTCATCCTTTCATTCATTCCTTCATTTATGTCACTTCCTTCACTCATTCTTTCATTTCTTTCATTCATTCTCATAATATCATATCATTTGAAGCAAAGTAAATATTCAAGAGAAATTCTAATACATTATGGTCCTGAAATCTTTGTAGTTGTGAAATCTTTATAATTCTGCGATTGTATCGCGTTTTGTGATTCAAATCAAAAATCTTTTATTGTTTATAAAAGAAATATTCTAGAGAAATATTTAAATTGAATTTTCTGGGTTTTTTTGTAATTTTGAAATCTAGAAATCTTTGTAATTTTGAAGTCTTTATAATCTTGAAATCTTAGTAATATTTGTAATCTTGCGATTGAATCGCTTTTTTGTAATCAAATCAAAAATCTTTTATTTTCTGTAGAAGTAAAATGTTCAAGGAAATTGGTACTTAGCTTTTGTGGTTTGCTGATGTTGTTGTCTCTTGCGAAGTATATGATTTGTTTGCGAAGCTAGCATCCTTGAAATGTATAAACATCGCACAAAATATAATTATCTCGCAGCAAAAAGAAGTGTGAGAAGTGAGATTTGAACCCTTGACCTGCCTCTTGCATATTCTCGCACCATACCAACTGTTCTAACCCTCTCTTGCAAAATTAATTTGCGAGATAGTCATCAACTTTCTTCTTTGCGAAATAGGCAAAGTCTGTGCGAAATTTCACATAACAAAAATAAATGTGCGAGAAGCAAGAATTGATCCTGCGACTTTCTGCTTGCATTCATGCCTCCTGACCAACTGTGCTAGCCCTGCCTCTGCGAAATAATCACCTACTTTCTTCTTATGAAATAACTAAAGAAATATCTTTGCGAAGTAAACATCTGTATGTAGTATTTGTTTGTGCTGCGAACATTCTCAAGGTAGACGTCTGCGGAAGAAATGCTTATGATATAAACCTTTGCGAAGCAAAAAAAAATTCTTTGCGAGGAGGGAGATTCGAACCCAAGTCCTCTGGTTCGCATACTTCGTCTCGACCATCCGGGTTGCTTGTTGTTTACGAAACAAACACACAATGCTATAACTTTATTCCATATCTTCGCTCTTGGAAGTTCAAAAATATGCGAAAAAATATGCAGAAGGTGGGATTCGAACTCGCAATACCAAGTTTGTTCTCTTCGCTCGGAACCAACTGTGTTATCCTTGTTGTGCGAAATGATCGCACAATGCTAATACTTGACTTATATTCACCCTTCAGTACTTAATGAAAAAGATGAAAAAAATATGAGTATGATGAGAATCGAACTCGCGGCATCAATTTTCTTAAATTCTCTCTTAACCATCTGTGCAAGATTTTGTTCGTGTTGTTGTGGTAAGGTTCGCACACCATACCATTTTTTCGCCGCTCTTCTTTTACCTGGGACCTCATTTCTCTTCACATATGTTGTTCCCCACATTGGTTATGCTCGCAGATTATTTAGTTGTGCCATTGACTTGCTGCTGCGAAGTGATAGATCTGAAAATGTTTACTTCACATACTCTTTTCCCTTGCATCTTTATAACGTTGAGATGAGATTTTCTTCTCACTTTTTTTTTTTTTTTTTTACGACTCCTCCAAATCTGTTCGTCAATATCCCCACTGGTTTAATTATTTCATTGCATTTGTTCCTTCATGAATCACGCTTCGTATTCTCCCTGAAAGTGTGATTTCTTCCATGAAATTTCCATTTTTGAACCTAAATTTTGTAGATCTAAAAAAAAAAATATGAACAGTAGTTAATCTTCATGGAAACTTCTTGAACCAACAAATTACAGGAAGGATAAATCCTTTACTCCTCCCTGTTTCTAGCGCCAAAAATGTAGTTGCAGGATTTCCCACAACACACCCCCTATAATATTTTGTAGATCTAAATCTTATTAATCACCTAAATTTCAAATATAAGTACTAGAAATATAAATTGACACAAGGATTTTTTACATGGTTCGATCAATGTGATCTACATCCATGGTTCTTCACTACGATTGTTGAGGTTACATTAGTATTACATTTACAATCTCCATTAATGGATATTTTGTAGAGATCTAGATCTAGTTTTAGGGGAAGAAGATGATAAAGAAAATAAATCTCTCTCTCTCTAAATTGTCTAACCTTTCTAAAGTGTATCCTCTAAAAATGTATCTCCTTTTTCTCTCTCCTGCTCTCCTCTTTATATAGTGTTTACATAGTGCATGATAGCTCACATATAGCTCATATTCTCGCAAGCTCTTGTCACCTTCTCGCAGGTTCACTCTATAATTTCGCAAGTTACTCATACTTTCCTCATGAATTATGCTGATGTCATCTGCTACGTCATTCTTTAAGTACTCTGCGAAGTCTTCGCGAATTCTTATTAGTCATAATTTCGCTGGCACATAGTTGTTGCGAGATTCTGCTCCTACAAAATTAGTCTAAATAAAAGATTTTGGATAAGAAACTTGCATACCTCCCTAATATCACATGCAAACCGTATGAATGTGATGTCAATTTAGCTTACTTTTTTCTTTTGATTAAAGTAATTGGTTGCCATACTATGATAGTGGGAGAACATTCTAACCAATAGTTTTCTAGTGTAAGTAATCTTTACTGCATTATTGTTGTTTTGATGTTGTTACTCAGCAATACCATCACACCAAAATTCATCCTCCTATACCTGTTAATATCCGCCCACCACCACCACCTACACCAGCTTATGAGCCACACTAATAACTCCAGTATATACAAACCACCACCACATGCACCAGCATGTGAAACTCCACACTAGAATATGATACACCACCACCTGCACCAACATGTGAAACTCATACACTAGTTATATAACTCAATCACCAACGGTTATGCATATCACACCTCCTTGCTACTTGAAGTCACCCCCACCACCACCATTAGTCTACTCATCCCCATATGCCATAATTTCTATAACCAACAAGCAATCATTAAAGAAATCCAAAATTGTTATTAGTAATTGATTCAAGTAAACTGTAGAACCAATTTTAAGCAACTTAAAAGTACTAAAACTAGTTTAATCCACGGGTTGCAAATTGAAATCCAAATCTATAAAATTGACGACTGAAATAAGCTGAGGTAAAGTTCATCATCATAAAACTATAATACTAAACATCAATTAACAACAAGATATATAAAGCGAAATTCTGTTCTATCGAAGAAGAACCAATTAGATGAATTACCACCACCGCTGCACCACCGTTACATACCAATTAATTGATTTTTAAACAAAAATCAGAAAATAGATTCAACTATATACTTCCTCCACCACCGCCGCCACGAGAGACACCACCACCAGCATCATCATTACTTCTTGAGATTTAATAGCTTGAACAAGTTCAACTCTAAAATTACCAGAAATCAAAACCTAAAATCAGATGTCGATCTCTTTAAATCTGATTATAAAAATTAATCTTTAGAATAAGAAGAAAAAAGCTTCTCTGAACACAAACCATCTGATGCTGATAGTTTTGATTGAATTTTTAAGCGGCGACGATAAAAATTGTTGAATTTGATTGAATCAATCTTTAACAAGCATTATAGAGGTGGTGGTGTTGATTGTGGTGGCGGCGATAGAGATTGTTGAGCTCGTGGCAGCGAAAGAGATTGTGGTGGTGGGAGCGATGGATTTCTATCTGAGCGTTTCGATAGGAATAAAGAAGAAGAACAAAAGACTCGAAGGCTAAAAGGGGAATTATGAAAATTATGTTTTCAGATAAAATTTCGATTATGCCATCAGGGACATTTGTAAAGTTTGTTAGGGATATTTATGAAGACCCATAAGAAGTAAGGACAATAATTCAATTTCCACAATAAACAATCCTTTCACCGTGAGGAAAACAATGGCAAACCGGCCCTCTCACATGATTGTGGATCCCACGCCCATGAGAGTTAGCAGGGTTTCCTTTTGGGCCACACCATGTCAAGATATGTGAGGGGAGAGATTTTGTCTTCGTTTTTCAATCCTGTTATAGGGGCGGCATAGTTTATTAGAGGGGCGACCTTGTGATAGTAATGTCCCTTTAGTTGGCTAGGGGATGTCGTAAAGGGGATATATATTGACTAGATTACCCTTTTTACCTTAATTGGACTAATTTGCCCCTCCCTTTTTAGGTTAAAAGACTGAATTGTCCTCCATCATATTTAAACCTAATGAATGGGAAGAGAAATCAAAATCAGTTTATTTTCTTTTTTTCTCATCTTCTCTTCTCCTCCATTGCAACAGTAACCACCTCCATTACAATCGAAAAATTCATCGTCGTCTTCGATTAATCGGCGATTCACAACATTAATAATCGTTGATTGAAGTCTATATTAGAGATGACGAAGAAGAAAAAGTTGACAAAGTTTCAACGGCTTCCAATCAAGAACATCCCTCAATCGGTGAAGAACATCAATTCCAAACCCCCCAAGTGGAGCAATCAAGTGGAATGACTTATATGAGGTATGTTTTTAAAAACCCACTTAGTATTTTGTTTATCATGTTCAATTTAAGTGTATGCTCCATCAAAAATTAGGGTTTTAGGTTAAAAATAAAATTTCAAATTCTAGATTTCTCTCAATCTACGGTTCGTAACTATTGAATTTCTCTCAATTACCAACCGTATGTTCTTGGGTCTAAGAATTTTGCTCAGTTACAATTGGTAATTGAACATCCTATTACGAACCGTAGGTTCCTTATGGTATGTAATTCTGAGTGTATCACCAACCGTAAATTACTCTGTGTCACTCACTTTAGAGAACTTGATTCTACGGTACATACGAATTGCTCAATTATGAACCATATGTTAGTTGTATGGTTTATTTCGTTTTCAACCGTAAATCATCTTGTGTCTACTTTAATTATTAAACGATTGATGTCTAAACCCAAGTTACCAACAGTAACCTTCTATGATTTATTACGAGTGTCAAGTTACGCACCATAAGTTGTTTTGGTCGCAAATTTTTGGGTTTAGTTGTTTCTATCTTGTTTGTTCAACCTTTAAGAAATCATACAAATGTATTGCTTGTGTAGGAATCCTGATAGGGTGAAGAATAAGAGAGGGAATAACTTAACTCCGATTGATCATATACCCACCCCTCGCGGTAACAAGCATTTAGGGGTAGATCATAGAGTGTCCCAAAGAATGCGAAGAAGAAGAATCAATTTGAGATTAGGCTTAGAGAACCATTTGGAGGTAACTCTAAGGTTGAATTAGAAGGAGCTGAACCTAATGATCAAGAAATTGAAGAGGTGGGAGTTGAAAAGAACCTTGAAGAAGCTGATGATGAAGAAGAGGAAGAAATTCCTGATGAATCCAATGATGAAAAAGAGAAGGATGAAGAAGGAAATGATGAGGAGGGAGAGGAAGTAAATGATGAATATGAGGAAGAGGAACCAAATGATGAAGATGAGGAAGAGGAACCAAATGATGAAGAGTGAGGGAAAGAAATTGTTGTAGCTACAACTCCAGCTCCAGCTAAACCAGTTAAAGAAAAGAAGCCGAGAAAGGACCCCACACCTAAAGGGTTGCATATTCCTAAAGGAAAAGATATGTTGTTGCCACGGAAGAAGAATAAAAGTCCTTGGGTCGAGGCACCAGATAAGTCCTCAATCTTAGTTGGTTATACCAATTCCTGGGCCGCAAAAGTCTGTGAGACTAGGGTATGTTTCTCTTAACACATTGTTATAAATTATTTCGATTTTTTTTGTTTGTATTTATGTATATTTTATTAATCTCAGTTTAACAAAATATGTTTGTATTTTTTTAAGGATCATGCAAGGGTGAACAAATTGCTCAAGCGTCAAAGGGCTATGTATTGGCCATTAGGTGAAGAATGTCCTAATATTCGTACTCTAGTGTCAAGTTCAGGATTAGGGCCTGGGATTCTGAATACCCAATCGGAGTATGATACTGTTGTGGTATTTACCTTCAGGGAACGATATTGGCTAGAAACCGATATGTTTCATCTTCCATTTGGAGAGATGAAAATAATCCCGGACGATGTGAAGCCAATTCTTAACTTGGAAGTTGAAGGAAAATCTGTGTATGAAGGTTTTAATAACAACATGTCTTGGACTGATCTTTACAGCCTTGTTGAAGAAACACTTGGGTGGGATAAATACGATACCGATGGAGTTTATGTTGGCTGGTGGTTATGACCCTTCGCAACCACACAAGGTTTCCAAGGTAAAGAAGCTGATGTTGAATAATTTGAAGACGAATTTTGGAGACACGCTCAAAAAGCAATTGGCAGGTGAGGTGATAGATGAAACAAGAGCTAGGCGTACAGCCACAGCGTATTTGTTGTCTTCTATTGGGACCGTATTCATGCCCGATAACTCGGGAAATAGGGTAAATGTTCATTACCTACAATTGTTGAAGGATTTGAAGAACACCAGAGAGTATTCGTGGGGCACCGCACACTTGAATATCTACTTAAAAGTTTAAGAAAGGCCTCGAGGGTTGGAGCTACTGAAATTGCTGGGAATGTTGCGCTTATAATGGTAAGTTTGGTTACATTTTATCATTTTTTATTTTATGATTGTTTTTTATATTTATCTTTTGTAGTCATGTCCCAATTGCTTAAATTGTTTTATATTTTTCTAGGCATGGGTGTATGACCACTTTTCAAGCCTGAGACCTCCTACTGAATTGGAAGAACATGATGAAGGACCTACAAGAAAGAAGTTTATGTTCACTGGTAGACAAAAAAAGAACAAAGAAGCGAGGCTCATTCAAGTGAGGCAGGAAATAGATGCTTTCACTGTTGAAGATGTTATCTTTGACCCTTATTTGAGGATTCAAAATGGAGTTTATTTTCGTTACTTCACACAGACCGCAGGCTACAACGGACCATTGTATCATGCCACAGGTTATGTTATGACCAATCCTCGTCGAACTCTACGCCAAATTGCTCAAATTCAAGAAAAGGTCGTTAAGGAAAACTTCATATTATCCAAGGATGGATCCGAGACAAAAGGCCCCACTATTGTACTCAACTACCGCCAAACTACGACGGTTGATGTTTGGAACAACCTCCATAAAAAAAGATACCAACTCGAAGTGGGAGAGGCAACGGCTTGTAACAACACGAAAGAAGTCGTTGATGATTACATAGATTGGTATTATCATTTTGGTCATCCACATGTGATTAATAATGATCCGGAAGCCCAGCCACTTATTCAAAAAGTAATAGAAAAAAGGAAGGCTTTCGAGGAGAGCAAAGAGACAAAGGGACTATTTGGTATGACTTGGAAGAAACTATATTTCATGTCGGTACGTAACTTTGTTATCCTCATCACTTGGAATTTAGTTCTAATTTATATTATGTATTATGAAATAATCTCTTAAGACTCTTTTTTATGTGTTAATAGAAAGAGTGAGGAAAAAAGTTGGCAAATAGTATGACTTCATGCATCTGTGTTAATGGTGTGATTAACGCTCCTCAACAAAGGACCTTACAAGAGCAAATAAGGAACATGCATGATCCAACCAGGAATGAATTGTATGAGGGGTTGGGAAGAGACGCCTTTGGAAGAGGATGTGCATGGTGTGGGTACTAGCCAAAGATATGGTCGCGGTGGTCGTAGTCGTAGTGGCGGTGGTCGTAGTGATGGTCCTCGCACTCGTGGTGGTGGTACCACCAACAAAAGAGGTCGTGGTCCTCGTGGTTAATTATGCTTGTGTGACATTTAATGGCAGGACAACTTTTTATTTCTTAGCTTTGTGTGGTTTGTTTTTAGTTTATGGATATTATCAAGAACTCATGGTTGTGTGGTTAGTTTTTAGCTTATGAATATTATCACGAACATGTTATGAATTTTGTGATATGGATTTTAGCTTATGAATTACTTGGAATGAATTAACATGTTATCAACTGTGTGGTTAGTTACTTGGAATGAATTAAAATTAAGATTGCTCTCAAGTTATTTTATGTTACGGTTGGTAACAAAAGGCAAGTTACAAACTGTAGGCTAGTTACGGTTGGTAACGACAAAACCTAATCAACCGTAGATTAGATAAGGTTTGTAATTTTGCTTCATTATAAACCGTAAATTACCCTGTAACTTTTGAGAATTGAAGAGGTCATACTTACGGTTGGTAACGACAAAACCTAATCAACCGTGGATTAGATACGGTTTGTAATTTTGCTTCATTATAAACCATAAATTACCCTGTAACTTTATCTTTGGAGAGGCCATGCAATCGGTTGGTAAAGACATAACCTTATGAACCGTAACTCTGGTATATCAAAATTTTGCAGAGTTACGGTTGGTAATTGTGATTTAGCAATGAACCGTAACTCTGGAAACGAAATTTCTATAGAGTTACGGTGTGTACGCTTACAATCAATACGAACCGTAACTCTGATGAAAAACCAATTTTTTTAGGGCTACGGTTTGATACTATATTTTAATTACCAACCGTAACTTGTTTATTTCCTGGATATTCATGGTCTTATCTACTAATTTGTCATTGGTTGATTTGAAAATATAGTCGTTGGGAGTTCAACGTCTTTATTTTCAAAAAATAGATCCGTTACATAATACAAAAAATCAAATTTATATATATATATATACTTATCCTCCTCAATAGAAGTTACACCTCCACATGAATCATCTCTTACCTTAAACTAGATTATGGCTCCAAACCATGAATTTACATTGGAAGAAGATTTATGTATTTGCCGCAACTTTGTTATATCCTATCTAAAAAGAGGAGAAGAACGACGCCGATGTGGTTTTGTGAGTACAAGTTATTTGAGAACTCTTTTTGAAAACTTTTGCTCCGAAACAGGTAACCCTTATAACCACGATGGAATTATGTTGTATGTTCGTTATGGAACTATTCGGGATAACATTAAAGAATTTATGGCATTAGTTCGTATTATGGGTAAAATATGATTAAGGGGTGAAACTGACGCTGAAGTTTTAGAGAGCTCTATTCAAGAATAGAGACGATGGAAAAGGTCGAGTTTTCAATACTTACCTCATTTCAACATCCTTAAAGACTTCTATCGCACTCGTAGGCCTGGATATTAGTATCCTTAAGTCGCATGAAAGAAAATGAGTTGTAATGTCATTTATATTTGTAATAGTTTAATGGTTATAATGTTGGTTTAGTAATGAAGATGGTTTAATGGTTTTAAATGACTTATATTTATTTGGCTCTTGTTTTCAGTGTAAGTTACGGTTGGTAATTATATTATCGTTACCAACCGTAACTAATAATGGTTGTTAGAATGTGTAAGTTACAAATGGTAAGTATGTTCTTATTACCAACCATAATTTACCTTGAAACCTTTATTTCTACTCAAATTAGCTAATTAAATAGATATGTTTGTGAACAAAATACTTCATATATTATCTAATCAAATAGATATGATACTGTCACTTTTAATCATTTCACATTTAGTCAAAATACCAAAATATAAAATATAAAATGTATTTCACCAAGACTTGAAAACATTTAAGCATCCTCTTCATTATCGGTCATAACTATGAATTGCTTCGGCATACACAACATTATGGCCTTCCATAATTCAATCCTTTTCTCAAATAGATTGCACCAAGTCTTGGGGAGTTCACCGTCACAACCAAATTCCCTCCACAATGGAGGTAATGGTCTTCCTTCATGCAATCGGAGGCCGATGTAATGATTTCCTTCCATATTCCCCATGAAAACTGTTTTTGTTATTGCCAAATCTTCGTCAAACGGTATTCTTGTTGGTGCAAATGTATGGCTCATGTCTCTGGAGATTAAATGAATGACGCAATTGAATGCGTTGGCGAGTAGTTGGCCACATATAGCATGCGCATATAATATTTACTTGTCAAACATATATTGACGGTTAACCGCTTTTCCATTTCCACGAATCTCTCATTTAACACCTCATCGGTTTCGTCTCTTTCAACTCTCATCATCGGCTTATAGAAGTCGCGGTGACCATGTAGTTCCATTAAGCATTTTTGACTTACGTAAGTAACTTGGTCACAACCCCACCCTTTCGCGTCTTCAAAGGGTCCAAGTTGATCCACAAAGACGTGGTAACCACAATTCCCATCACCATGAACAATCTCTATGGCCTTGATATAACCACGAATATAGTCGGGGAAAAAACGAAGGTAATATTCATAGAAAATGTAATGGTTCCGGCTATATCGACCATTCTTGTCTCTAGGTGGTGGTTTAGGCACTCCTTTTAGATGAATCGTCTCCTTCTCCTTCTCACCACTTGAAGGAATTTTTTCAACCATCGGACTCTTTCCATTGTTCCTTGCTAATTGTTTAACACCAACTTTACCAACAAGTCTTTTCATTGAACTCTCTTAGGAGGAAACCTCGGGACCGACATAGGAACCTTTACCTTTAAATCCATCATCTTTTTTTCCACTTTCTTTGCAACCATTTCCTTTAACAACAACTTTGCTTCTTTCTTGTTCTGTAGAGTGAAATACCAAACCTTTTCCTTTAACATCAATTTTACATGTTGTGCTTTCTTGAGTAGGAAGCTCGATACATTTTTCACGTACATTTCGACGGCTTGGTTCTCCTTTATCCGCTTGACCTCTTTTCCGTTTGTTTCTAACTTGAACATCCCCTTCCATCTCATCCTCCGCTTCATATTCATTTCTCAACCATTCATAACCCGAAGGTTATCTTTTCTTTAATTCTTCCGCCAATTCCCTTGCTTTTTTATTTCCTATGCACCTCTTTTTTTTTGGTAAGATGACTCCCCTTACTCTTCCCCTTTAGTGGTTCCTTGATATCTTACCTAAATTGTGGATATACGAAATCTCTCAAGTTACTCAACCATATTTGCCTTTGGCCTTGTCTTAGTGTAGCATATTTCTCGGCTAGAGCTTTTCCAATCTCGGTATCGGCAAACGTTCCTCCAAATTCTTGATCAAAAATTGTTTCACTGAATGTTAATTGTTGCCAAAAGGGATCAACATCTTGAATCGGGATCACTTTGTCTTGGTATGTGGCTATAACATGCCGACATGGGATTCCCCAACTTGTCATGTTTGGACAAACACACTCTTCTTCATAATCCCCCAATTCATAATGTTGTACTTCGTACATTATCTTATCAATTGCGTGGTACGAAACTTGATATGTAATTTGATAGGTGTAGAATACACCGTATTTACTATATAGAGTTTATGCTTTCTTTGCTATTTTTCGTGTGAATTATGTATCTTATGTTTGCTTTTGAGTTATCAGGTGCAATGGAGTCGCACGGAGGAAAAGAAGAAGAAATTATTTAAATTGAGCAAGAAGGGCGGAAGCGTCATTTCATATGCATGTGCTATCGAGAGCACAATAGAGGATGAGGGGTTGTCATTTTCTGGTGGCCCGTATCAGTTCTCGGGGTGCCTTAAATCATCATGGATAACCCCTTATCCACGTTGCCTGGGTGGCTATATCCAGCCTCAATTCTTACACGATCTAGAAATCAGAGAAGAGAGTTTTCTCTCTCGATTTTATTTTTCACCTGAATTAAAGATGAGAGGAGGCGGCACCTGAGAGGAGGAGATCGATGGGGGAAATCAGTTGAAGAGGATCTGTTTTCGATCTGTGAGAATAGAAAAGCAGCCATGTCTGCTAAATCGTGAGGAATCGATGATGGTTTTGGGGTTGAGATTCCAGTGATTGAGGTGGTGTTAAAGGCGTTGGGGAAAGTCAGTGAAGTTGTTGATGTATCAGCCGATTAATTGAGCACAGTGGAAGAAATGGATTCATTTTAAGATGGGTTCGTGGTTGTTTGATTTAGGGTTCATTCTGTTGGTCAGTGAAGGAGAAAGGGTTACTGTGTATTTTGAGTTGAATTTGCTGGTTGTCTGGAATAATGGAATGAAGGCAACTGTGGTGTTGTTGTTGGCCCAAGGAAAGATTGCAGTGGTGCACTAAGTGAGCTTAAGACAGAGAAATGGCGGGAGATGTGTTGAATGGGTTACAAGTGATGGCGGGGATGAAAAGGGGCATGAACTGTGCAAAGTTTGATAAGTTCGGTGGCATTTTGAAGGTGGAATGGCTTTGCGAGACTTGGGGAGGCTTTAAGGTTGGATTTAAGTGCCGGTACTTGAGATAGAGAAGCAATGGCAGTGTTGTGTTGTTTGCCAGGGAGGAGATGGAATTGCTGAGGCTGGTCAGAAGGCTAACAGCAGGTGGTGCAAGCAGATTGACTGAAACTGCAGATGGATTGCAAGACCCAGATGAACTGTGGTTGATGGCTGTGAGCTGCATACAGAGTTGGAGCTATGAAGTGGTTATGGTATTCGAGAATGATGGGATTTGAGGAAGGAGATGGCAGGCTTGAGTTGGTAGTGAGCTACGAGATGCGGTGGTGATTTGCGAGGTTTGAATTGTGGTGGTTTGTGAATGAACCCGAGTTGCAGTTATAGAGCCGTAGGTTTGAGGGGAAGGATAAAGTCCGGAGCCGAGTAATGGCCCGGATGATGGTGGTGCAACTATGGTGGGTTCTACACTTGGAATTGGCCCGAGCCGAGCTTGCTTTGGAATGTATGAGCAACGAGGTCGATTTCGGGCCGTGATATGAGATGAGCCACAGGAGCAAGAAAGGGACTTGAGTTGCAATGTGCAATGAAGAAAGTGAGGTGCAGGATATGGGAGGATTTGAAATGGCTAGGCGAGAGAGGAGTTGAGATCTTTGGCAAAGGCAATCTTTGGAGATTGTGTTGATTACGGGGAGGTTGGCTTGTGATGTTGAACTCGGGGAAGATGATATTGTAGGTCATGGTGTTGGTGGTGGTCTTGAGCTAAGAAGAAGGGAAGCAAGCAATGAAGAGTGGCTCAGGGCATTGCAGGCTGCAGGGAATAGTGAGATGAATGAGTGCTTCTGGGTTGTTGAGTTGCAGACTAGCAAGAGGAGTTATAGCCATCTTGGCTGATTTAGTACAATGATTGCACAGCAGAGGTCAGGCCTGCAACTAGCATGTGCAAAATGGCCTAGGCCTCGGCTCGCCTAGTCAGCCAACTAACTCACACCGATCCACCCGAGCTGACTCGTTCCGACTCAGCATTGACCGACCGATCCAACCCGGTTTGACCCGTTGACCGGTGACCGGGCGGACTTTGCCGGTCACCGGAGCCGATTTCCGGCGACTCTCCGGCCGATTTCCGGCCACAATCCCAGACTTCCGGCGACCGATTTTGGGGCATATATTTTCACATGGGTTTCTCACACATGGTTCATGGTCTTGGTGGACTTTTTGGTGATGGACTTTGAAGACCTAATTTTGGAAAGTGTGAAGGCTATAAGAAGAAGGAGTTTCTATTCTTTTAGTATGACGTATTTTCTACTGGAGTTTTGGAGGAGAGCGATTCTACTAGGGTTTGCTTCCATTTTATTTTACATGTTCTTCATCTTATTTTTGATAATAATTATGTTGAATAAAAATACTATGAGTAACTAAATACCTATTATTGGTTATGGGATAATAAGTGGATTTCACAAATAAGATTTGATTCAATGTATTAGTTTTGTCTCAGTAATTTATTGATTATGATTCATGGTTTATAATGTTTATGATTTGATAGTTGTTTGGTTGAGTCCGGAATCAATCCGATCTACTTTCATATCTAGAGCTATATTAGGGCTTTCAATACGAAAACGTTGTCTATCCCTGATTTTGAGTAGCATAAATGTGGGTAGTGCTTGTAGTGATGTATCCTACTAGTCACATATGAATCGTAACTTGGGTTAAATCGAATTAGTGCTTTTACACATTTTGGTTGCCTTGATTAGTCTTATTCCAGAAAACTTATTGCTTTTAGGGAGTTAAACTTAATTGTGCTTTTACACTTTAGGTTGCTTTCTAGAAAGAATTCACATATGCATCTTTTAATGTGGTTGTGATGAAATCAGGGAATTAGCGGGATACTCTTGCGATCAAGGTATCCTAGGACTTTTAGTAAATGAGAGATTAAAATTTCAATTCTAGTCATTGTTGATAATTCGAGTTTGTGAATGAAACTATCCCGTGACCAATACTTTCTCCTTATTGATAAATTTTATTATTACTTTGCTTTCAATTTATTTTTATTGCTTTGAAACATCAACATCCCCCCTTGGTTACTAAGAAACTGAAAATTTGCATAACAACATAAGCCTCTCTGTGGATACGAACTCTTTCTTATTGCATACTACTTTATTTTAGTGAAGCAAGAAAGTGAAATTATTTTTGACTAGGGTGACAACCGATCAAATTTTGGCGCCGTTGCCGGGGAGGCATACGGCTTGTTATTAAGTTTTTAGTTTCTTTTTACAATTTTTGCTTTTATACTTGCTTTTCGTTTATTGTCTTGTTTCTCACTTGTTTGCGAGAATTGTTTTTCAGGTACTAATCCCTGGCTTCCAAAGATTGGAATTATCAAAGGTGCGGGATAGCTACTCGAAGAGGCACAATACTCCAACCAAGGCAAGACACAACGGAAGAACAAGTCTTGGAAGTAGAACACGAAGCTCTTCATCGAGAAGAGGAAGAAGAGGTTCCATTTGTAGGAGAACCACTAATTGAAGAGGAAGAAGCAATGGGTGACAATGCGAACCGTACACTCAAGGATTTGGCTTCTCATAGGCTTGACGCACAACAATGGTGTATCCAAACAAACTCAACTTTCGAGATCAAGCCGGGGTTGCTTAGAGAGTTGCCAAAGTTTCATGGTATGGCGAATGAGGACCCTAACAAGCATCTCATGGAGTTCCATACCATTGTCAAGGCTATGCTTCCAGTGAGACTGAAGTCGATGGTGCAATGATGAAAGTTTTTCCATTTTCTATGGTGGACAGCGCTAAGGATTGGTTGTATTGTTTGCCACCTGGGAGTGTCACTACATGGAACGGTTTGAAGAAACTCTTTCTAGAGAGGTATTTTCCTGCGTCTAAGGCCACTCAAATTCGCAAGGAGATTTGTGGAATAAAGCAACATGTTGGAGAATCATTGTATGAATGTTGGGAGAGGTACAAGAGATTGGTGGCAAGCTGTCCACACCATCAAGTTAGTGATGCTATGATAATCCAAAGACTTCTACGAAGGTCTCCAATCAAGTGATAGATATCTTCTAGACGCTGCGGGTGGTGGTGCACTAGTGAACAAGACGGTGGCCCAAGCTGCCGAGTTGATTGAAAGCATGGCTGCGAACTCGCAACAATTCTACACAAGAGGTGAACCAATGGTAAGGCAGGTGCATGAAGTTAGTGATTCATCATCATCACCGTGATCAAAGGATGGACAATATGGAGCAAATGATTCAAAGGATGGCTGCGGTTATTTTACCTTCACATGGTGAAGAGATGGAGCAAGCTAGTGCGTTTTTCCAAACCAACAAAGAAGGTATGATCCCTACTCCAACACCTACAATCCAGGGATGGAGAGATCATCCAAATTTCAGCTATGCCAACAAGCAAGGTGCGGTCCAACAACCAAATTTCAATCGTTCGAGTGGATTTCAACCACAACAACAACAATTCCAACAACAGCAACAATTTCAACCGCAACAACAACAATTTCAGCAACCACAACAATCGGTTCAAGGTTCCGATATTGATACAAAGTTACATACAATGATGCAAGGTATTTCTACCATGTTCAAGGAGAGTCAACAAGAAACTAAGAGTGCTATCAAGGATTTGCAAACTCAAGTAGGATCCATGGCGATCGATATCAACAATTTGAAAGCACAAAATAGTGGGAGACTTCCTTCTCAACCTATCAACCCAAAAGAGGGTGTTAATGCAATTACATTGAGAAGTGGTACACAACTTGTGCAACCCGAAGTTGTTGATTTGGGTGAAGAGGAAGCTCCGAAGGAGCCGGTTTTGGAAGAAAAGAGGGATGAAATTCCCCAAACACTCGAGGTACCAATTCCTAACTCGAAAACTCCGGTTTCTACTTATGTTCCTCCTATACCTTTTCCTCGCAGATTTGCAAGTTCAAAGAAGGCGGAACTAGAAAAGGAGATTTTGGACGTTCTTAGGAAGATTCATGTGAATATACCACTCCTTGATGCTATCAAGCAAGTTCCCAAGTATGAAAAAGTGTTGAAGGACTTGTGTACCAATAAGCAAAGGCTCAAAGGTAATGAAGTGTTGAGTGTGGGGAGAATGCTTCGCAATCTTACAACACAAACTCCCACTGAAATGCAAAGACCAGGGTAGCTTTGACATTCCGTCACAATTGGTAACACCACTTTTAATAAACCAATGTTGGATTTAGGTGCATCCGTTAATGTTATGCCTGCATCTATGTACAATTCACTTAATCTAGGTCCTTTGAAAAAGGCTGGAATTGTGTTGCAATTAGCCGATCGTTCTAATGTCTACCCAATGGGTATTGTCGAGGATGTTCTTGTGCAGGTTAATCAACTTGTATTCCCAGCTGACTTTTGTGTGTTAGAGATGGATGAAGGTTCACCGGACTCGTCTCTTCCATTGCTACTTGGGCGTCCCTTCATGAAAACGGCGAAAACCATTATTGATGTGGACAAGGGAACGTTGACTATGGAGTTCGATGGAGAAATAATACGTTTCAACATTTTCGAGACGATGAGATATCCTAGTGATGTCCACTCTTGTTTCTCCGTTGATGTTTTGGATACATTGGCTCAACAAGTGTTTGAATTGAATCATGATGATGCTTTGGAAAGCTGTTTTAACTACAACCATGGATGACGGTATTGAGTGTGGTAACGAAGTTAAGGAAGCCCTTGGTGATCTCAACTCACTACAAGGATGTCCAGGAAACTCACAATATCTCTTTTATTTCTTTACCACGCAGTGATGAACAACTTTACCTTCTATTGTTAAATCTCCAAATTTGGAATTGAAACCTCTTCCAAGTCACTTAAAGTACTTGTACTTGGGTGATAATGAAGAGTTACCTGTGATTGTTTCTAACGAGCTTAGTGAATTACAGGAGCAAAAACTTCTACGGGTGTTAAGGAAGCACAAGACGGCCATAGGATGGACAATCGCCGACATCAAGGGTATAAGCCCCGCCGTTTGTATGCATAAGATTCGTTTGGAGGACGATGCAAAGCCTACAAGGGACGCGCAACGTCGTTTAAACCCTCCCATGATGGAAGTTGTGAAAAAGGAGATACTCAAGCTCTTGGAAGTGGGTGTTATCTACCCCATATCCGATAGCAAGTGGGTGAGCCCGGTACAAGTTGTACCAAAGAAATCAGGGGTAACGGTGGTAGAGAATGATGAAAATGAACTTGTCCCAACTCGTGTGCAAACCGGTTGGAGGGTTTGTATTGATTATAGAAAGTTGAATGCCACTACTAGGAAGGATCATTTTCCTTTACCCTTTATTGATCAAATGCTTGAACGTTTAGTGGACATGCTTATTATTGCTTCCTTGATGGTTATTCAGGGGTACAATCAGATTGTGATAGCACTTAGGAGGACCAAGAGAAAACTACTTTCACTTGTCCTTTCGGCACTTTTGCTTATAAAAGGATGCCTTTTGGCTTGTGCAATGCTCCAGCTACCTTTCAAAGGTGTATGGTAAGTATTTTCTCCGAGTATGTTGAAAACATCATTGAAGTGTTTATGGATGACTTTAGTGTCTTTGGTGATTCATTTGACCTATGTTTGAACAACTTGTCATTAATCCTTGAAAGATGTGTTGAAACAAATCTTGTGCTAAATTGGGAGAAGTGTCATTTCATGGTAACTCATGGCATAGTTTTAGGCCATATAATATCTTCTAAGGGCTTGGAAGTTGATAAAGCTAAGATAGACCTTATTCGTGCTCTAACCCCTCCCACTACGGTGAGGGAGATACGTTCTTTTCTTGGTCATGCAGGTTTCTATCGTAGATTTATCAAGGATTTTTCCAAGATAGCATCACCACTTTGCAATTTATTGCAAAAGATGTGGTTTTTAACTTCGATGAGAAGTGTATGGCGGCATTCAATCGTTTGAAAGAACTTTTGATTTCAGCCCCTATCATTAAACCACCGGATTGGAGCAAGCCGTTTGAGCTAATGTGTGATGCTAGTGACTACGCGGTTGGTGCGGTGCTTGGGCAACGTGAGGGGAAGATACCTCATGCTATTTACTATGCTTCTAGAACGTTAAATGAAGCCCAACAAAACTACACAACCACTGAAAAAGAGTTTTTAGCTATTGTATTTGCATTGGAGAAATTTCGCTCTTATCTAATTGGTACAAAAGTTGTTGTCTTTTCCTGACCATGCAGCTCTTAGGTACTTGCTAATGAAGAAAGAAGCGAAACCAAGGCTCATACGATGGATTCTACTCTTGCAAGAGTTTGATATTGAGATCAAGGACAAGAAAGGAATTGAGAACACCGTTGCGGATCACTTGAGCCGTCTTGCTGTGGACAAGGAAGCTATCCCATTGCGTGAAAGCTTCCCGGATGAGCAACTATTCTCAATTGCCTTTGGAGAACCATGGTACGCTGATATTGTGAATTACTTGGTAACTAAACAAATCCCGACGAACTTGTCTCGTGGCCGAGAGGGACAAACTTAAGAGGTTAGGGAACCGATACATATGGGATGATCCATACTTATGGAAACATGGCAGCGACCAAGTAATAAGAAGGTGCGTTCCCGAATCCGAATTTAATTCTATCCTGTCATTTTGTCACTCCTATGCTTGCGGAGGACATTTTGGAAGTAAAAGAACCGCTTACAAGGTACTTGAAAGCGGTTTCTATTGGCCAACCTTGTTTAAGGATGCATATACATTTTGTACAACTTGTGATAGGTGCCAAAGAACAGGCAATCTAGGTGCCCGAAATCAAATGCCACAAACTTTTATTCAATTTATTGAAGTTTTTGATGTATGGGGTATAGATTTTATGGGTCCTTTTGTCAACTCGCATGGGAATTATTACATCTTACTTGCTGTTGATTATGTCTCTAAATGGGTGGAGGCTAAGGCCACCCCTACTAATGATTCCAAGGTTGTTTTGATTTTGTGCAAACTAATATTTTTGCAAGGTTTGGAATTCCAAGAGCCATAATTAGCGATGGAGGTTCTCACTTCAACAAAGGTTTTTACAAAGCTTGTTGAAGAAGTACAATGTGTCGCACAAGGTTGCAACACCTTATCATCCTCAAACAAATGGACAAGCCGAGGTGTCTAACCGAGAGGTGAAATCCATACTTGAGAAGACGGTGAATCCAACAAGGAAAGATTGGAGCATGCGGCTAAATGATGTTTTGTGGGCATATAGAACCGCATACAAGACACCTATTGGGATGTCTCCCTTTAGGCTTGTGTATGGTAAACCTTGTCACTTACCCGTGGAGATTGAGCATAAGGCGTTTTGGGCGATTAAACAATGCAACATGGAGATGGATGGGGCTGGAAAGCAAAGGAAGTTGCAACTCCAAGAGCTAGAAGAGCTTCGCAATGATGCATTTGAAAGCTCTCGCATTTATAAGGAAAAAACGAAGGCCTTTCATGATACTATGATTTCTAGAAAACAATTTTGTGTTGGGCAGAAAGTGCTTTTGTTTAATACTCGCTTGCATTTATTTAGGGTAAATTAAGGTCACGATGGATCGGACCTTTTATTGTTACTAATGTGTTTTCTCATGGTGCAGTGGAAATTCGTAGCATAGCTACGGGTAAGGAACTTAAAGTGAATGGGCACCGGTTGAAGCCATATTATGAGAATTTCACTTAGAAGTGGTGGAAGGAGCTAATTTTGTGGATGCACCCCTCTGGAGGAGTCATAGAAAGCAGGGAGATAGTCGGGCTGACGACTTTAAACCAAGCGCTAAGTGGGAGGCAACCCACCGGTTTTGTATCTCTCCCTTTATCTTTTTATTTTTAAGCATTTTATCTTTCTTTTCTTGTTTTTGCATATCATTTGCGGAATTTCCCACCTTGAACCTTCTTTGGATGATTCAATTTTACATTGAGGACAATGTAAAGTTTAAGTGTGGGGGAGCATTTATATGTTTGTATAGTTTGTTTTATGCGTTTAGTAGTTTTATGCCATGAAATAAATAAAAAAAAAAAAAAAAAAAAAAAAAGAAAAATAGAAAAAACAGAAAAATTTGTGCTTTTTGAACTCCGAAATCTAGAACTTGTGCCTTTAGGATGACACCATTAGTGGATGAAACCATTTTGAATGCAGGAGTTGAGGAACCAATTAACTAAACGGGACGAACATAGCTCAGAAATCACAAATTATATGATAGTTGTTACCATATCTCGGAATATCACCATATCACATTCTATTTTTATTTTTCCATATTTATCTATTGTTCTCTAAGTGCTTTGGTGGGTCACTAAAAATCGACGTGTTATTACTGCTAGGATGAAATAGAGTGGTTGAGTTACTAGAAAAAAAAAAAAAAAAAAAAAAAAAAGACCGACCTATTAGACCAAAATGGAATAAAAAGACACTTGGGAATAGCAGTATGTGTGAAACGTAGTCCCTGTCTCCGTCGCCTAAACAAGCGTGGAATGCAGGATCCAAGGCAACTATCATGTACTTGCTGACAAGAAGCATGCGCTTGGATCCAAAAGATCTAATCATGCCGTCTAAAAAATTGGATCCAGTTTGATCCAATCAAAAAAAAAAAAAAAAAAAATATATTATTGTGTTGAATAAAGTCACTTTTGGTTCCTTTGTATATGCCAATTGATTTGATGTAGCATTCAGCACGAAGTAGCTCAATCCAATAGGATTAGGTTCATCTTAGCGGTGACCTTGAGACGAGATATGGGAAACATCGAACACTTGTGAATATCCGCCAACATCTACATCTTTATTCATCTTCTTAATCTTTTCATTGTGATTGTGGTTGTTAGTTTCCGAGTATTGTGGCTTTCGACTATCTAATTAGAGTTTATTACTAATATTTGAATTGAATTTGCAAGGTACCTCCTCCTGTAGTCATTTTGGATTCATTCATTGATTTGTCACGAATAGACGGAGTTTGAAATATAGGTTTTGTAGGTATATCTCTAGTAAACCTTCACGAGACTATAACTCGTCCACTAGGGACACTTAGTGGTTTAAAGGCTTGTTATTTATGCTAAAAGTGACCGTAGCCTCGACGACACGGAGTTGTTGTATTTCATTGTTTTGTTTGAATTGCTCGAGGACAAGCAAAGTCTAAGTGTGGGGGAATCTGATAGGTGTAGAATACACCGTATTTACTATATAGAGTTTATGCTTTCTTTGCTATTTTTCGTGTGAATTATGTATCTTATGTTTGCTTTTGAGTTATCAGGTGCAATGGAGTCGCACGGAGGAAAAGAAGAAGAAATTATTCAAATTGAGCAAGAAGGGCGGAAGCGTCATTTCATATGCATGTGCTATCGAGAGCACAATAGAGGATGAGGGTTGTCATTTTCGGTGGCCCGTATCAGTTCTCGGGGTGCCTTAAATCATCATGGATAACCCCTTATCCACGTTGCACGGGTGGCTATATCCGGCCTCAATTCTTACACGATCTAGAAATCGAGAAGAGAGTTTTCTCTCTCGATTTTATTTTTCACCCGAATTAAAGATGAGAGGAGGCGGCACTTTGAGAGGAGGAGATCGATGGGGAAATCAGTTGAAGAGGATCTGTTTTCGATCTGTGAGAATAGAAAAGCAGCCATGTCTGCTAAATCGTGAGGAATCGATGATGGTTTTGGGGTTGAGATTCCAGTGATTGAGGTGGTGTTAAAGGCGTTGGGGAAAGTCAGTGAAGTTGTTGATGTATCAGCCGATTAATTGAGCATAGTGGAAGAAATGGATTCATTTTAAGATGGGTTCGTGGTTGTTTGATTTAGGGTTCATTCTCGTTGGTCGGTGAAGGAGAAAGGGTTCTTTGTGTATTTTGAGTTGAATTTTTGGTTGTCTGGAATAATGGAATGAAGGCAACTGTGGTGTTGTTGTTGGCCCAAGGAAAGATTGCAGTGGTGCACTAAGCTGAGCTTAAGACAGAGAAATGGCAGGAGATGTGTTGAATGGGTTACAAGTGATGGCAGGATGAAAAGGGGCATGAAGCTGTGCAAAGTTTGATAAGTTCGTGGCATTTTGAAGGTGGAATGGCTTTGCAGACTTGGGGAGGCTTTAAGGTTGGATTTCTGGTGCTGGTACTGAGATAGAGAAGCAATGGCAGTGTTGTGTTGTTTGCCAGGGAGGAGATGGAATTGCTGAGGCTGGTCAGAAGGCTAACAGCAGGTGGTGCAAGCAGATTGACTGAAACTGCAGATGGATTGCAAGACCCAGATGAACTGTGGTTGATGGCTGTGAGCTGCATACGAGTTGGAGCTATGAAGTGGTTATGGTATTACGAGAATGATGGGATTTGAGGAAGGAGATGGCAGGCTTGAGTTGGTAGTGAGCTACGAGATGCGGTGGTGATTTGCGGGTTTGAATTGTGGTGGTTTGTGAATGAACCCGAGTTGCGGAGTTATAGAGTTTGTAGGTTTACTGGGAAGGATAAAGTCCGGAGCCGAGTAATGGCCCGGATGATGGTGGTGCAACTATGGCTGGGTTCTACACTTGGAATTGGCTTTGAGTGAGCTTGCTTTGGAATGTATGAGCAGCGGGTCGATTTCTGTTTGTGATATGAGATGAGCCACGAGAACAATAAAGCGAGACTTGAGTTGCAATGTGCAATGAAGAAAGTGAGTGCGAGGATATGGGAGGATTTGAAATGGCTAGGCAGAGAGGAGTTGAGATCTTTGGCAAAGGCAATGCGGAGATTGTGTTGATTACGGGGAGGTTGGCTTGTGATGTTGAACTCGGGGAAGATGATATTGTGGCTGGTGTTGGTGGTGGTCTTGAGCTAAGAAGAAGGGAAGCAAGCAATGAAGAGTGGCTCGGGCATTGCGGTCGCGGGGAATAGTGAGATGAATGAGTGCTTCTTGGGTTGTTGAGTTGCGAGACTAGCAAGAGGAGTTATAGCCATCTTGGCTGATTTAGTGCAATGATTGCACTGACAGAGGTCGCCCGGAAACTAGCTGTGCAAAATGGCCTAGGCCCCGGCTCGGCTAGTCGACCCAACTAACTCACCCTGATCCACCCGAGCTGACTCGTTCCGACTCGGCATTGACCGACCGATCCAGCAGTTTGGTTTGACCCGTTGACCGGTGACCGGGCGGACTTTGCCGGTCACCGGAGCCGATTTCCGGCGACTCTCCGGCCGATTTCCGGCCACAATCCCAGACTTCCGGCGACCGATTTTGGGGCATATATTTTCACATGGGTTTCTCACACATGGTTCATGGGCTTGGTGGACTTTTTGGTGATGGACTTTGAAGACCTAATTTTGGAAAGTGTGAAGGCTATAAGAAGAAGGAGTTTCTATTCTTTTAGTATGACGTATTTTCTACTGGAGTTTTGGAGGAGAGCGATTCTACTAGGGTTTGCTTCCATTTTATTTTACATGTTCTTCATCTTATTTTTGATAATAATTATGTTGAATAAAAATACTATGAGTAACTAAATACCTATTATTGGTTATGGGATAATAAGTGGATTTCACAAATAAGATTTGATTCAATGTATTAGTTTTGTCTCAGTAATTTATTGATTATGATTCATGGTTTATAATGTTTATGATTTGATAGTTGTTTGGTTGAGTCCGGAATCAATCCGATCTACTTTCATATCTAGAGCTATATTAGGGCTTTCAATACGAAAACGTTGTCTATCCCCGATTTTGAGTAGCATAAATGTGGGTAGTGCTTGTAGTGATGTATCCTACTAGTCACATATGAATCGTAACTTGGGTTAAATCGAATTAGTGCTTTTACACATTTTGGTTGCCTTGATTAGTCTTATTCCAGAAAACTTATTGCTTTTAGGGAGTTAAACTTAATTGTGCTTTTACACTTTAGGTTGCTTTCTAGAAAGAATTCACATATGCATCTTTTAATGTGGTTGTGATGAAATCGGGAATTAGCGGGATACTCTTGCGATCAAGGTATCCTAGGACTTTTAGTAAATGAGAGATTAAAATTTCAATTCTAGTCATTGTTGATAATTCGAGTTTGTGAATGAAACTATCCGTGACCAATACTTTCTCCTTATTGATAAATTTTATTATTACTTTGCTTTCAATTTATTTTTATTGCTTTGAAACATCAACATCCCCCCTTGGTTACTAAGAAACTGAAAATTTGCATAACAACATAAGCCTCTCTGTGGATACGAACTCTTTCTTATTGCATACTACTTTATTTTAGTGAAGCAAGAAAGTGAAATTATTTTTGACCGGGTGACAACCGATCATAATTCCCCTTAGCCGCCCATTATCTAACCATTTGGTGTGTTTTTTACTTCAGCTTTTTTCAAAAGACTACGTAACTCTATCATGATCACGGCGGAAATACGAATCCATGGCTTCAAATAACGTAACTAACCCACCATTACAACTATGAAGTTTCTTATTCAATCGGTTGTGAGATGACTCCGCCGTACTTGTAGCTTGGTTGTCATAGTGCATATATATATTGGTTAGTGAATGCCGCTACAAACTTCTATTTGTGCGGATATAACAAATACTTCACAACACTTGGATAACTTATTTTCCAATGAGCCACTAACATACGAGCTTTATCCTCATATTCATCCACGGTGATAGAATAGGTCAAGGCTCTCCACTCCGTTTTGAAACTATCCCATTTTAGTTCCGCCAACTTGTCATCCTTCTTAAATTTCTCTTTGGCTTCCTCTTGTTTATGTAATGGTAGTTTCTTTATTCTATCCATTTCGCTTTTTTTGGTTGGACGGACAAGGAGCATGCACTTAGTTTCAATACTTTTCCAGAAGTGGAATGTGCAAAGAAGGTTATGAGCTTCCGGGAAAACCCTCCTTATTGCATTCAACAAAGCTTGTTCCTTGTCGGTAATAATCACCTTTGGAGTATATCCCTCTACGTAGAATAACTTCACTTGTTTTAGTGCCCACACATAGCTCTCTTCAAGCTCATCTTTCAAGAAGCAAAAACCAACACTAAAAGGAGCATTGGTATAAGTTTGCCCGACAATGTTCAACAAAGGCATCTCAAACTTGTTGGTTTTGTATGTGCAATCCATTAGAAGCACTTGATGAGAGCACCGTGCCAACTTCACAAACTCAGGATGAGCCAATAAAAGATGTCTTATTCGTCCTTTCTCATCTTCATCGTGGAAAACCGAGTAATTATGCGACTCCCCCAAATGCCTTAATTGTTGAATTTCGTTCCTTTGTTCCCATTTCTTGGCCTTCAATTTTGTTCTTGCGTTGTAGATGTTAGCCAAAATAGAAGTATTTTGTGGGTTTCTTTCCTTTAAGTGAGCGAGGATATCAATGGGCTTCATACGAATTTGTGTCATTGACTCTACGATCTTCTCTTCTTCTTTGGTAAGGCGTCCAACATAAGAATGTGATAGCAAACTATCCGGTATAGGGTGGTTATGACTACCGTATACAACTTTCTCCAAAAACCACCTTTTTTCCGCGTTCCTTTTAAATTAAAGATTGAAGGGGCATCGGGTCTTCTTAGTGAAAATAGTATTCTTCATCTTTGTCTTTTCTACGTGCACGGTACCTTTTTTTGCGTGACTTCTATGTTGTCCACTACACTTGCAAACCATTTGAAAGGCTATATCACTAGTGGTACCATTACAAACTATGATACACATAATCAATTTGCTTCGTTCTCTAGCCCACTTCTTTGCATCTTCTTTCTCATCCCATGTCTCCTTGGTTAAATAGTGAAAGCTAGAATCTTCGGTGAGAATTTCATTTGCTAAAGGTTGTTCATCCATCATAGGAAGTACATCAACGACCTGGAAAAAAATATACCAACATTAGTCTAAACGAGGTAACAAAACGAAAACATATATGAAGGTATGGTTGGTAACGAAAGAGTATAAACAAACCGGAACAGATTTACAGTTTGTTACTATAATCCTAAACAAACCGTAACAAACCTACGGTTTGTAATTGTCATCTTCTAACAAACCGTAAATGCATCAAAAGAAAATTAAAACACACAAACTAGTTTACAGTTGGAAACTGAAAGTCACAATTATATACCGTAACAAAGTTACGGTTGGTATCGAATTACATCTTATGAACCGTAACTAGTGCAGTAAATACTCACATGCACATGAGGAGTTACGGTTGGTAACTACTGCACGACTTTAGCATCCGTAATTGTGCTACGGTTCGTAATGAAACAAATTATACCAACCGTAACTGGTATTATGTTTGGGTTTTCCCCAAAATTGAACCAATTACGGTTGGTATTTGATACTTTACGAACCGTAACATGGAGTTATGGTTGGTAACGAGCTTAATTCCAACCGTATGTTCTTCTAAAATTATTAAGAATTTGATCTTTTTACGTACTTCAGATAATTTTGATCAACAAAAAGCTAATGAGAACTAATTTAGAAGTATACCTGGTCATTCTCAGTGCTTGGTTCTTCACTTTGTTGGCTAATTTCTTCAATTGGTTGAGATTGACCTCCACTTTGGGTTAAAACATCTCTACCATCTAAAAAATACTCCATATCAGGATCTTCATCAAGAGGTATGTAGTATTTGTTTTCTCTATCGTATAGAGATTCACCCATCTCAAATTTTCCACTGGAATCACTCATTTTGGTTGAGTGAATCAAAATCTAGGGTTTCACAAATATCACATAATTTTTTCTTTTTCCTATCCTCTAAACTTTTTTGGTTTTTTAACTTTAAAAATCTGATTTTGGTTATGATTTTGAGTTAATATAAGTGAAATTAATCATTAACACTAAACTAGGTTATCAATTATGAGGGTTAATTTGTCATTTCCAGTTTTTTTTTTTTTATAAGGGACACCTTTAATGATCATTTAATGACCCCTTTTGTCCTATTAGAATGCCGCCCCTCTAATAAAACATGTCGCCCCTTTAACAGGATTGTTGTTTTTCTCTTATTAAGAATTTCTGATTGGTAAATATGACAATTCTTGGTATCATGTTAGGACAGTTCGTACGGGAATAACCTAAAAGATGTTTTTTTGTTAAGCCAATGGATATGAATGTTTTTCACCATGGTAAATGGATATCGGCTAATGAAGATGATATGCGCTGTTTTACAAGATCCGTGTGGTGTGAATTAATTTGTTGAAGCCGCCAACGGTTACTTTTTTAACGGTTAACGGAACGATTATTTTTCGCCCCAACATATACTACTTAATTTCCTCCTCAAAGAATCACAACAATCTTTCATCTAATTAATTTTTTCTTATTTTTTTTTGAATTTCAATCAGTCTTATTTTTCAACCTTGAATTATGATTTTGTTCTTCTGAGGATATATGGAAACCTTGTATGAAGAAGAGTCTATAGAGATTTCGTGTCAAATGGATGAAGACACAATTCAGTATAGAAGGGGGCTAAATTTTATGTTTTAATTACATTTAGGGATGATACTGAAGCCTTTAGAACAACAAGAAGTTACGATTAGAAGATGGACGTGGTAAGATTAATATATTTTTACCACGACAAGATGATGCATGATTATTTTAATATGTGTGTATTCCAATGCGGATTTTCAACGTTTTAACTGCATCGGCCGCAACCTTACTCAAAGGATTATTAATTAGTGAGCTTTTTCAGGTACTAGCTTTATTTGATTATCAGTATGTACGAGGCTTTAGTCCCGAAAGAAAGGTCACTGTACCTCTGCGTGTACTATATCATGGTGTTTATGGGTAAAAATCGTTTCTGCCAATTTCGGTAATTTCGGTAGGTGAGTGAGAAACTGGTTCAAACCCTAAACAAATGTGCTGCACGTGAGCACTTTATAGATTCGAGAGATCAATCTAAACAAGTCCGGCCTAAACCAAGAAATGGCCGTTCCAGACTTGCTTCGGTCACAAAGTGGAGGAGAAGGGTTAATTTGGGGAGGGAAGCAAAGAAAGGTGTTGAGACCAGAATAGTGCTGGGAGAGTAGTATCTCGACTTGTATCGAAAGTGAAAGCTTAGGAAGCTTGCAAGAGATGAAAGCTTTTTGGAGAGCTTGCAAAGTTGCCTTTTCTGAGAGTGCAGTATTTTTTCTCCTGACCGAGACTTGTTGTCTGGTGGAAAAAGGTAAGACCTATTTATACAAGTCGAGATTGAAACGTACCCTGGCCTCATGAAGGAAGAGAGTAAAGGGTGAAATAATGGGAGGAGGTGGTAACCGCATGGTGTTAATGGGTGAAAACGTTTTCACCATTATTTCCTCTTTTATTTGACCGCTTTATTCCTTTTCACGCTTTCTTAATGTGAGCGTAGTGTACGCTGCATGCTGTGACCGCCAAACCAAAACCCTAGAAAGCATCCCCCAGTTTGTGTTGATGTCTCGAGTGTTGGTTGCATCTTGAGTGCAAGTGGTGCTGCTAGGGACGCATGTGGCATGTGCCAATGGCATGTGCGGAATGCCTTCGTTGCGAGTTGCACCTCGAGCGTAAGTGGTAATGCCAGAGCTGCTAGTGGCGTGTGTGGCATGTGCCAATGGCATGTGCGGAATGCCTTGGTGGTAGGTTGCACGGTTTGCAAGTTAGGCTACCAGCGTGTGTGTTTGGCATGTGCCAATGGCATGTGTGGAATGCCTTGGTGGTAGGTTGCACGGTTTGCAAGCTAGGCTACCAGCGAGCATGTTGGCATGTGTGGCCGACTTGGCCTAGGTTGTATGATTTGCGAGCCTAGGGCGCTATATTTGGCGTGTGCCAATGGCATAGCGGTTTGGAAATATGGCTTGCGGTACGTGTTGGCATGTGCCAATGGCACGTACGGCCATGTTGACCTAGTTGCAAGTCTTGCAAGCCCAGGGCGCTATATTTGGCATGTGCCAATGGCATAGCGGCTTGGAAATATGGCTTGAGGTACGTGTTGCCATGTGCCAATGGCACGTACGGCCATGTTGACCTAGTTGCAAGTCTTGCAAGCCTAGGGCGCTATATTTGGCGTGTGCCAAAGGCATAGCGGCTTGGAAATATGGCTTGCGGTACGTGTTGGCATGTGCCAATGGCACGTACGGCCATGTTGACCTAGTTGCAAGTCTTGCAAGCCTAGGGAGCTATATTTGGCGTGTGCCAAAGGCATAGCGGCTTGGAAATATGGCTTGCGGTACGTGTTGGCATGTGCCAATGGCACGTACGGCCATGTTGACCTAGTTGCAAGTCTTGCAAGCCTAGGGCGCTATATTTGGCGTGTGCCAAAGGCATAGCGGCTTGGAAATATGGCTTGAGGTACGTGTTTCCATGTGCCAATGGCACGTACGGCCATGTTGACCTAGTTGCAAGTCTTGCAAGCCTAGGGCGCTATATTTGGCGTGTAACAAAGGCATAGCGGCTTGGAAATATGGCTTGCGGTACGTGTTGGCATGTGCCAATGGCACGTACGGCCATGTTGACCTAGTTGCAAGTCTTGCAAACCTAGGGCGTTATATTTGGCGTGTGCCAATGGCATAGCGGCTTGGAAATATGGCTTGCGGTACGTGTTGGCATGTGCCAATGGCACGTACGGCCATGTTGACCTAGTTGCAAGTCTTGCAAGCCTAGGGCGCTATATTTGGCGTGTGCCAATGGCATAGCGGCTTGGAAATATGTCTTGCGGTACGTGTTGGCATGTGCCAATGGCACGTACGGCCATGTTGACCTAGTTGCAAGTCTTGCAAGCCTAGGGTGCTATATTTGGCGTGTGCCAAAGGCATAGCGGCTTGGAAATATGGCTTGCGGTACTTGTTGGCATGTGCCAATGGCACGTACGGCCATGTTGACCTAGTTGCAAGTCTTGCAAGCCTAGGGCGCTATATTTGGCATGTGCCAAAGGCATAGCGGCGTGGAAATATGGCTTGCGGTACGTGTTGGCATGTGCCAATGGCACGTACGGCCATGTTGACCTAGTTGCAAGTCTTGCAAGCCTAGGGCGCTATATTTGGCGTGTGCCAAAGGCATAGCGGCTTGGAAATATGGCTTGCCAAAGGTACGTGTTGGCATGTGCCAATGGCACGTACGGCCATGTTGACCTAGTTGCAAGTCTTGCAAGCCTAGGGCGCTATATTTGGCATGTGCCAATGGCATAGCGGCTTGGAAATATGGCTTGTGGTACGTGTTGGCATGTGCCAATGGCACGTACGGCCATGTTGACCTAGTTGCAAGTCTTGCAAACCTAGGGCGCTACGTTTGGCGTGTGCAAAAGGCATAGCGGCTTGGAAATATGTTGGCATGTGCCGCCATGGTGCTAGTTGCAAGTCTTGTAGGGCGCTATATTTGGCTTGGTTTGGCATTGCTTTGCCATGGTGCGCGAGTGGTGCGGCTTGGTTTGGCATTGTTGCCACGGTGCGCGATATGCGGCTTGGTTTGGCATTGCTGCCATGGTGCGCAGGTGGTGCGGCTTGGTTTGGCATTGTTGCCACGGTGCGCAATGATGCGGCTTGGTTTGGCATTGTTGCCATGGTGCACGTGGTGCGGCTTGGTTTGGCATTGTTGCCATGGTGCGCGAGGTGCGGCTTGGTTTGGCATTGTTGCCATGGTGCGCGATATGCGGCTTGGTTTGGCATTGTTGCCATGGTGCGCAGATATGCGGCTTGGTTTGGCATTGTTGTCATGGTGCGCGAGTGTGCGGCTTGGTTTGGCATTCTTGCCATGGCGCGTGAGATGCGGCTTGGTTTTGGAGTTAGGGTTCTGTGTTGAAAACCCTAATCTGGTATTTTGAAAAAATACCCCTATTAATTATTTACACCTGAGTTAAATGCTCTTAGTTAATGTGTTGCGGGTAACACTAGGTCATGGGGTTTTACGATTTTACCCCTTGTTTAAAAAACCACCATCAACACACGGGGTACCAGCGGATTCCATAGATGGATACATCTATATGGTTAAACCAACCGCATTTAGGTATCTCAAAATATTTTGCGGAACAATAGTCGAACATTTTGGTCCAACTTTCTTACGAAAACACAAAGACGGTTTTCTCGGAATCCGGGAAGTCTTGATTGCATGCACTTGACATGGCATTCATGTCCGGTCGAATGAGAAGGTCATGGGTCACTATCCGAAACCAACTGTAATATTGGAGGCTTTGGATACTTTTGGACTCCCGGGCTCACATAATGATATCAACGTTTTGTATAAATCACCATTGCTTGAATATCTTATGCATGGGATTGCACCACACTGTAATTTCATCATCAACGATCACGATTACACTCGGGGGTATTATCTTGTGGAGGGGTCTATGGCCAGAATTATCTATTTAAGTTCAAGCTTATAGTCAGACAAGGTTTGGACTAATAACTGCGGAGGATATCAAGTATTTTAACGGTCAACAAATGGGTTTGAGAAAATGTTGAAAACTTTTTTGGAATTTTTAAAAGGTAGTTCGCCATCATAGCTAGGCCGAAACGCTTTTTTGATCTTCAAGAAATGAACAAAATTATGATAACTTGCACTATTCTCCATAACATGATGATTGAGGAAACAAGACGTGACCCAACATAACCTGGACTAGTTTTCCAGACGAAGATTTGAGGTTGAGGATTATAGTGTAGCGAAGCCGCCCGACAAGACAATATAGACTTACCACTCACAAAATTCAGAATCGGGATCTCTATGAATAGCTATAGAAAAATCTAACTAAGCACCTTTGGCCTTAAAAGGATCAAGAGGATCAAGAACAAGAGCACCTACGCATGGTCGTTATTATCGAGCCAGATATTAGTCTTTTCAATTTAATGTTGTTTATTTAATTATGTTTAACTAATTTATATCCTTTAAAATAAGATGTGAAATGTTGTGAGACTGTTTAAACTAGCTAATAAGTTAAAAGCAATATAAGTTTAGCTAGACCATTACATTTAAATAAAACTTAACTACTAAATTATAATTATTAAAAATATCTAGTAAATCATAATTAAATATATCTAGTACATTCAATCAAGGAGGTATTCATATTCATCCTCTTCCTCTTCCTCGGCATCGTCTTTCTTATTCTCACACTGGAAAGGTTGTTGGTTTCGTTGTTCATTCAATTGTTGTTCCACCCAATCTACTTCCTCCTCTCATAACCAAAGTTGTTGTGAATTCATTATTGAAGTGTTCATGGAGAGTAGCTTGTTCCTGTGAAAATCCATGTCATGTTGTTCTCGTGAAACACAACTTTTTCGATAGTTGCATTATTGCCAAACCCAGGTCACTGCTTCTATCTTGTTCCACCTGGCGGTCGTTTACTTGGAGTAATTGAACTCGGTTGAACCTTCTTCTGCCACTTTTTGGGTTGCGTCTCTCTCTAATTTTCAGTCCTTATGACACATATTATTCTTTTGACATTGGTGTTAATATCCAGATTGGTGTTGTGTTGTTCTTGACTATATGTAGACCAAGTATGCAGAGATGTATTTCCTTCAGGTGGGAAACAGATGCACCATTCTGAAAATCCTGCGAAATTGAACCATGTGGTGATCTTATTGGCATTTATTTACCTTTCTACACGTACGGATTAAATTTGCTAAGTACCCTCAGAATGTTAAAACAAATTTCGTGTTTGATACCAATTTTGTGGGTTCTTTGCCACTCTTCTCGACATCTCCGCTCCACATCAGGTTCACTTTCACCATTTTTTTTTTTTTTGCATCAGAAAAATATTTTCGTGATCAAAGATACACATTCAGGAACATCTTGCTAGTTGCATGAAAACAATGAGACAACCCTTCGGGATCACGATTATGGATGTTACCGGTTTCTTCATGGAATTTTTAAAAAATCTTTCCCTAAAACGTAGTACTCAATTGTCGGCAACCATTGATTGGATATACTATAAAGAATAGATGATTTCTATAAATTGATTCATCTTCATCCGTAGTAAACTTGGCAACACTGACTCTACCAGATCTTTGTTGCGTTTGTTATTGTGATTGTTGCATTTTTGTGGTTATTATGAGGGGGTTGCCACGTTTGTTGTAGAAAAGGGATATTTTGGATTTTTTTCTGATAGATTGGGACGGTATGAGTATTGTGCTTGAAATGAAGGGAAAATGAACATTGAAATGGTATGAAATTGAGAAATTTAGAGGTAGATGAAAACACTGGGGGTACCAAAATACACCACCAACTTTTTCGTAGGCAATCTGTATGGACAAACTCAACAAAAATCCGAGAGTAAAAAACTCAATCTATGAAAGTGTCTAGAGTTATATCTCTTTCTCTCTTGTTATTAGAACATTTACAGAATTGAATCCGTAAACCTAACTACAAGAGAGTTCTTGGACGGTACCAAAGATCAATATCCAAGGATCAATCAAACCTTATCCAATAAACAAGGTCAAATCTATCTAGTGTGATTGATCAACGCACAACCTGTGATATTTTATCTATAAAGATAAACAATATAATGCGGAAAAAGAAATAACACAGAAACCGGAAATTTTGTTAACGAAGAAATCGCAAATACAGAAAAACCTCGGGACCTAATCCAGATTGAAAACCAAATTGTATTAAGACACTATAGACACTTGACAACTACAAATTAACTTCGATATGGAATGTAGTTGAGCCCTAAAAGGTATCCCACCGATTAAGGTACAGTCGCGCTCCTTACGCCTCTTGAATCCCAGTAGGACTCCGCTTAATTGATTCCCTTTAAATAATGTCACACCAACTAAGAGTTGCTTCGACTCAATTGAAGACTTTAAATCTAATCCACCTCCCACAGATTAAGCCTATATAATTGATTTCCTGATTTACGATCGAAACGGATGATCAGATCAAACGTGGGATTAAGGTGATGGAAATCGT
This sequence comes from Papaver armeniacum, assembly GCA_023531295.1. Classification (NCBI taxonomy): domain Eukaryota; kingdom Viridiplantae; phylum Streptophyta; class Magnoliopsida; order Ranunculales; family Papaveraceae; genus Papaver; species Papaver armeniacum. The sequence continues at coordinate 315,801 of JAJJWW010013166.1, forward strand.
TAACAATATGACAAAACACTAACTATCCTCAAAATCCGGACTTATGCAACCAGAAGGGAAGCCTGGATTCTTTTTCACCTCACAAGTATAAAACTTTCGAAATCACAAAGTTGAGACGAAGAGAACTTTGTGATTTATATATATCTTGTTCAAGTGATAAATCCACAATCGAACAAGATCAGGATACTCAAGTTATCAAGATAAAAGATAACTGTACCTGGCTTCACGAATCCCAATGAAGTTTGATAGTCATTGAACCCTAAAAGGGTTTCTGGAGAGGACGACTCTAGATACAACTAGGACATACCAAAAAGTAGTTTCAGGATTCAAAGATTCGGTTGCCAAGAGTTCCCATTATATATACACATTCAGAGTATAGGTTACTTTAGGTTTAAGCTAAGATAACTTTGGAACCAGGCAAACAATATTCACCGTTAGATGAAAAGTTTGAATTTCATTTACATAAACAAGATATTCACTATGGTTAGGTAAATCGTAACCGAACCGTGTACAAAGACTATGTCCAACATGGTTAGCCAAAACTAGCCAGTTTGAACTTAAAAGCTTAACACTCATTTTCATGAACACAAAGACATTGATCTTGAGTCACAATCATGTGATCAAATAAGTCTAGTGTATTTATAGAGAATTGATCCAATGAAAATGATCTAATAATAATAATTTAATCGCAATTGAATCATAATCGGCATAGTTGGTAAATGCACAAAGAACCAATACTTGAGTTGATCGTGCATCGGCTGAGTCATGGTACGCGGACCATTTTGCAACTTATGAGAAAAACCGAGTATCGGAGTTGACAGAACTTTTTTGTTCACGTACCAGTTCGTAAAATTGGGTGCAAAACTGAGTTTTGCAGTTGGCAAAACTTTTTCAGTTTGCGAACTGGTTTATAATTAAACCTAAAGACTTTATCCGTTCTGGAGTTCACAGAACCTTTTCAGTTTGCGTAACAAACTGGTTCTAGAACATAGAACTATATTGGTTCGCATACCGGTTTGAATACTTTAAACCCGGTTCCCTTACCACAGTTCCAAAATGGTTTGCATAGGAATATGCACACCTATCCGGATCACGAAATAAATAGATTTTCCCATTATGTGCATACGAGTATGCATATCACACAAATCTTGTAAGTCTATATATAGCTACTCAGTTACGTGTACGAGTACATGTAATACGACTTCAAACATGTAACAGTTATCTCATTTTGCAAGACTGATAACACTGTCTTGTATTCCGAATATAGTAGTTCTATATTTCTCTAAATCACTTCGAAATATTTCTGAATAACATTAATGACACATATAACTGTTACAGGCTATTTTCGAATGATTAACTTGAATCATGATTTTGTTCCAAATAATAAATTGTTTTCCACCGAAATTGATCAAGTATGAACAAATGTTTATTAAGCTTAGTCATTATATTTCGATAAATTCGTAAACTAAATTATTAGTTCTCGAATCGAAATTCTTGTCTATGCAAGCTAGTTTAATTAGTTATAAGACAAACTTCTCAAGGATAGAAAAGATAACATAACTTGAGAAATAGGTGGTTTAGTCTTTACTTACCTTTTATTGATGAGTTCTCCAAAAGTTTCGGTTGATCGCCTTCAAACGGTACAACGCAAATGTTGACTGGTTCGTTTCTCAACCACATTATCCTAGACCGAGACTTAACTAATTGTAGACTAGAAATCAAGATATAGTTTCGACGACTAAATTTGACAACAAGCTTGAGATAGCAACACTTATGAGTTCGACCGATCAATGCTCTAACAGTAGAGGTGTAGAAGGTGTGAATTTTATGTTTGAAATTAAATGAATTTATAGGGGAAAAGATAAGATCCATTAGATGACGAAAATGAGATGTAGCCATTGGCACGAAGTTAAGCCGCGCGGATTATGTGGATCCGCCAACGGTTTTACTAGGAATGCGCTGTTTAAGTAAGGTCGTTGGTGATGATGATCCGCGTGGTTTAAGAAGAGACGCGCGTCTTCTGACCATTAAGTTTGCTCGCTTGCCCAGCCATTGAGTCCATAGTTGGATCAAAATGAACATTTCAAAGATTTGTTCACTCCATAAAAGGACTTGATAAACCTCTATGTAATGAGCCTTTGCCTTTGCATTTCCTAATTATATTATTATATATATATATATGGTATGGTATCTAGGGTTCAGATATTCATCGGCTCCGAGTGTCTGTTCATTAGTGAGGAATCAACGAATTTTCTCCACAATTTCTTTTTTTTCCTTGAATCGAAATTATTTGTATAAAAATCAATCATTATTTTTTTATAATTATTAATATGTTAGACGTAGATGAGAGAAAATCAAAATAAAAATTAAACAAGACCTTTGAATAATATTGCTCAAAGTATCAATAAAAAAATGAAGTAACCAGGTACTTGATGGGTTACTCTAGATATATGATTTCAAGTTTAAGTCAGGGATTTTCGCTGGGTATCGGAATTATTAACGGGTCTAGGACACATAACCAGACCCACATCAATTGGATCATGTTCGGTTTTGGATAATCGGATACCCATTTACATCCTTAGTATGGATAAATCAATGTCATTAAGAAAATGTATCATATCGCGCAATGGTTAGCTAAAATCCTAAAAAGAGTGAGTAATGGTGTATTGTAGGGTTTGTCATTGTCCAATAATATGAAGGGATTGTTATATGTAATGTGGTTTACCTTCTTTGCCTGCTTTTTTAGGTTTGAACGAACCATTGAGCTGGTATTTGTTCATATACAAAAATTTAATAGATTCATCACCTTTAGGTGTTGTGCACGACCACTGGTACATATGTCGGTGTTTTGAAATTTTTATAACCTTTTTAAGAGCAAGCGTTATATGATAAAAAAATAAATAAAAAGATTGTTAGTTTAGGGTAAGATTAGGGAACGAGTCATGGAATATACCTGTACTTGATGCACTATGGTCGTCTATTGACTTGTTACCAAAAATGCCCTTATAAAAATTTAAAGGATCCATACCTTTGTCAAAAACTAAATCAGGAATGCAACAAAAACTTTTTCGAATGTCATAATTGTTTATTCAGACAAATCTTATTATACAAAACTCATAAGAAAGATTACTGAAATCTTGTGGATTATCAAACCAACCACCATAATTTTCAACGAATCAAGTCTTTTAAACTGATTCGTTGTCACAAAATCAATAATTTTAAATGGTTCACTATTTCTTCAGACACATAAATTGAATCGAATTTCAATAAAACCGAAAGAAACTATGGATCAATCCAAGTGTTTGATTAATGTACAATGTTATTACTTTAATTATTACTATAACAATAATTATAATGCAAAAAAACATTTAAGTAAAGGCACACAATAAGATTTTGTTAACGAGGAAAACTCCAAGGCAGAAAAACCCAGAGACCTAGTCTAGTTTCGAAAAAACTCAGAATTCAGCCGCTATACAAATTGATCACAACCACTTTGTATAGTTGATACCAAGTAAACAGTGCTTCATTACTTAGTTCTTTTAGTAATCCTGCGCCTACAACCAATCTGGTCTACGCATGTGAATCCCAAGATAGAGTCCAATATCTCTAGTTGCTTCACATGCTGTGAAGTCTTCAGCAACTCAACTCCTTTGGATCGTTATCCGAAGCAGTTTCAGATTAACATGTTTTAGTAACCTCTATATAATCCAACAGACTATAAATTTAATTAGAGATATGTTAATTAATTACAAAGGTTCTTCCATATAGTCATTATAAACTCCTTTTTCCGGATAGAACAACCAAGATTAAGATTGCCGAAATAACCAATCTTATTTCGCAAACTATCAGAACAGATATCAGAGAGAAATACCTAGGTATTGGTCTATATAAAAAGCCTGATGTGGATTAAGACAGTCTTATTTTCGTATCCCAATCAATCATGTATGCACAAAGTTATCACAAAGATCAGAATACGAAAAAGAAAATCTTCTACTCTTTAGTTTTCAAAGTACCCGCACAAATAACTTGATTCCCCTCTTGATCGATCACACACGGAACAAAGTCTGTTAACAATGGATGATCAAAAGTCATATCTTCAGATCTTGAATCAAAAAAGTCATATCTAAAATCGTTGATTCTTGAACTAGTTCGGTGACTTATATCCAAAGAGAAGGATCACGGAATAAACAAATTAGATCTATCAAGGTTCAACTTTGCCATTAGTCAATCAAATCAACAATAGAAAACTAAAATAACATTATAATTCTTAGTTTCCCACCAAAGGTACTCCAAGAGCTTTTTTGATCCCACTTAAGTCTTCAAACAAAACGCACATCATAAATTTCACCTAATTAGAATACTCTCCTATCGAATAAGAATCACAAGAATACTCTAATGGGATTCCTAAACAAACGTTTAGTTCAGTGTCCTAGAGATAAGTTTGTAATAATAACTGTGTATAATGACCAAGGTAGATCGGACAATAGGGAATTAGTACCAAATTCGAAAATATTGAAGCTATTCAGTAAAATTTTATTTTCAGTTTTTTTTTTTTTTTAAATTCCAATTGTGATCCAACTCATGTACCAACTACCAAAATATTTTTTGGATGGCAACTAATTAACTAGCTAACAGAAACCAGAGATATTCTTATCCACCGGGATAGAAAAGCATATAATTTTGAATATCAAAAGATATTTTGAATATTCCGGTTTCGGGATCTCACCTAGAGTATCAAAAAAAAAAACATGAAAATTACGTAATAATAGTTCATCACATGTTCAAATATTATGTCGACATCTTGTGAACCTTCCATATAACCAAACTACATTTCCGATATCTATGCAAACACTTAAGATTAATAGCCAAACCGAAAACGTCAATTTTGGTTAGGATTGGTCCTGTTAGAGATTCATGAGATATGTCCTAGTACTGATCCTTGGGACCAGGCTTAGTAGATATCTAACTAAGGGATCAGTCCTAATAAAGATCCTTGTTTAAGGGATCCTAGATTAGATCCTTCGATATTCCTTTCAATATGAACAATTTTGGTACGTCTAGTTCATTAAACTCATGTAATTAAACATAATTTTTGATGTATGGAATTAACTCTAAAGTTAAACGCACTAAATAACAACAAGTTATCAAATTATGTTATGTCGAATCTACGAAGTCCAAATATCTAAACTATACTTCGTAATTCATTATACCAAAATTGTATAAAACAACTAGTATATGCTTCCTTGACAATTTAATCATAATGACATGATCAAGTCACCAACAATAGAGATCGATATATACTATGTATGTTATTTTTTCAATCTAAATGGCTTCAAAGAAACGTAAAGATATGAAACAAGTCAAGTCAAGTTTGTATTACTAACCTCGAACGGAAGAAATATGTCTTAGTTGATGCCGGCACATCTTCAGATTCTTCAGAGCAACACAAGCGAGTCTCAAAATTTCTATTGTTCCTAGTCTAACCTAATGAAGTTGGTTCTAGTAATCAAATCAAGAGCCTCAAGTTTTGGAGCTAAAATACGACAACCAAACTTGACATAACAACGCTTGGTGGATTTAACCAAGCAATGCGCTAACATTTATTTCATTCAACATAATCTTTCAGTTCAAGTATTTTTCTTATATCAAAGTTCTTTAACATCAACCCCAAAATTTGAATTTATTAAAGTTACTAGTGATTTCTCCTACAACACCGTAACTTTAATTTCCAACTATTCAAGTTTAAGAATTGAACAATCTTTTATAGAAATGATGAATATCGATCTTACAAATATTACATGTATATCCCATCCATTTTATCTGTCGATCAATTGGCAGATAAGAATCTATCCATTAACAATTGTAATTGATCGACAGATAAATTACTATGCCGATTTCAGCTTATATAAATTTTCAACAATCATATTGATACCAATATGGACAAACATTCTTCGCGAAGGGCAACATCTACCACCGACTGGTGAATCACTAAATACCTTCCACTTCTGGGTAGCTTAAATAATCACTATTAAAGAAAGATAAAAATTAAATAAATAGATAATGGAAAGGAAAAATAGTCAAAATGTCCCAATTTAGATGGTATGATTATAAAAATGCCCCGGGTTTTGAAAACAAGTTAATGCCCGGATTCCGTCTATTATAACAGTAGGAGCAGTTAAGAGATCAACCAATTGTATTTTGACCAGTCAATGATAATATGAAATGTCATATATAGCCTTTCAGTTTCCCAAAACAGAAAAGGAGAAAAAAACAGAAACAGATCGAGAGTTAGAGAGAACAGATAGTGAAAGAAATCGAGAGAGAGAGTGACGATGAGTTCATCCATGACTATTGACGGTAGTGCTTGAATTGTTGAAAAAAGGATTCTTCTTCTTCGTCAAAACGAGTAAGTAATCAAAACCCTTCGAATGTTTTCGTTAAAATTGACTCATGAATGATTTTATGTTATGTTTTTAGTTCGTTATAGTGACTAATTTAGAATTTCTGAAATTAGGGTTCCTGAAATTGGGAATAATGAATTTAGGGTTTATTTTTTTCCCTTTTCTGAAATTTGACTGCAGCATGGAATTGAAAATCCAAATGTTTGATGTTTTTGTTAATCGTAATTCCCAGTTAAAATCATTCTGTCAGTAGCAATTGGGGAATTGGGTATATATGGAATTAGGTTTATGGAATTGGGTATGAATGAAATTGGGAATGAAACGGATGGTTTCACGGAGGATGGAGCCTGACTTGTTCTTGTAAAGTCACTTAAGTACCCATAAAGAATTAAGCCTTTCCATACTGTCTGCTCAACATTGTCTCAAATCGACAAGTATTATTAAGTTCTGCCAGAAAAAAATCATAAATTGTTAAGCCTGTGCTATATGGATGATCTAACTATTTGGTTGTTATGGGTTGTTCTGGATAACACTCGGCTCTCATAGGACATGTGGAAATGGATAGCAATGATGTAAATGAAAATCTCTTTACCCATCAAATTGGTAGCGACATTGTCTAGAAGCTAGGAAGGCCAGTCCTTGTTGTTAGCTGGTAAGCTATGCTATAGGGATCTTTAAGTTCTTGGTAACATGATTGTTGCTAAATTGTATTTCCAAACAAATTTTTGATACTATACTGAGAGGAGTTTCCTTGAGTATTACAGGAACTAATGCTTCTTTTCATGACTGCAGATGAAGATTTTGGCATGCTTCTGGAAGCCGCTTTAATGTATGATAGGCATGTAAACTTCGGGTACATCTTCATTCATGATTGCATCAACATGCGCCCTCATTTGAACAAGGTCACATGAAGAACATGGAATTGGGCTGGGATTCATCGTCGATTTTGAAAAGAATAGAACTCGTTTCTTGAGACTACAAATGGCTTTGTGCCTAGCAGGATGTTTTTGTATGTTCATTTTTCCCTAGTTAGATTGGCAGTACCATTGGGTACATACTTAGATAGGCTGACTCTTACTTACTGTGTTGTTGCAAGATAATTTTTTTTTTTGTCTTTTGGGATCAGTTTTTGTATACACAAAACTAACAGAAGGTACTAACAAGTAGGAAAAAAAAAAAAAAAAAAAAAAAAAGAAAAACGGTTATACCCGTCACCCTATCCTACCCGACCCGTCAAGTGATGGGTCGGGTAGGATCTTACCCGTTTACTGGCGGGTAGGGTGGCGGGTAAAAAATTTCTTACCCGCCATTCAGCGGGTAGGGTGGCGAAATAGGCCATATCCTACCCACCCTCCCCGTTGTGCAGCCCTAGGCATGTTGATGCAATCATGAATGAAGATGATTCAAATGAGGAAGAAATGGTTTTTGAGGGCTCTCGCAGTGAAAAAAAGTATCATGTACCCGAAGTTATTCAGTTTCTCAGTGAAAAAAGTAGTGTGTTAGTAAAACCAATAAATTTCTGTTAATAATCAAAATGCAGTACTACTCGAGGTCCGTACTGTTGATTTATTTTATTTTTTTGTTGCTCAGGATGGGGATGAATTCACAAAGAAACTAAGAAAGCTGATGGAACAAGTTGCAGTCTCGTCCTGGAAAATAACCCCCTTATAGACTCTGATGAGCTTCCTGATACATGCCAAGGTCTATATATCCTCAGCGGAATCATCAGAGGAGAGCTCTAGAGATGGTATCCTTACCAAGTCCATATGTGATATATATACTCTAATAAAGTCTTTCTTACATTAAATGCTTTTGGCCTTATTATATTTTTAGAAACAATGAATTTTTATAGTAGCAGAGAGTAAATATAGTTTCTTATAGCGATGCCAGTAATCGAATGTTTGTTTTTTGGAAACTCGTCTTGTTTTAGCAGTTAAACAGCACCCCTAGCCTTTTGCTTTAGGTTTCATAAATACTTTTATGTAATTAAAATATTTGTCTTTCTTTGTCAGGTGTGAATGAAGGTTGAAGTCACATGGGTTTTGAAGTTCTGGATATGATGCATGGGTTTGTGATATGAACCAATTGACACATAGGGGTGTAAAATTTTGTATATGATGCATTTTCGGCATATGAGTTACAAGTGAAGCTTCTGAAACAAGTTCCTGAAGAGTACCCGTACAAAGACGATGAGTAACTTCTGACAGTCCGCATTAGTAATTTCATTTTTTTTTCTGTGTTAAAAAAAAATGGTCTCCAAATCATCCTACTTTGGTAGCAAACATCAATTGTCCATGTCTTTAAAGTCTATTTGTTTCACTAAATTTACCCTGTAGGTTGAACCATATTAAAAGTTCTCGCCATTGCTGAAATGTGCTCTTTTATTTTACAGGAATCTGTAGCCGTCCATTTTAATAATCTGTTACGTGTCAGAATCCTAGATCATAGGACATGTTGGGAATTTTAAAAAAGAATATGTCCTTGGAGTAAAATCAAAAAGGAAATCTGTATCCGTCCATTTTAATAAATGTGCTACGTGTCACAATCTCAAAGCGTAGGGTACAGGCGTTATTTTCTGAGTTAGGAAGGTCATTTCAGTAAATGAGGATTACACGTGTTTATCACATGCCCGCTCTTCAAACATCTAGCCGTTCATGAAATTAACATGTGGCACTGCTAGATTTAATCTCCGAAACAGGGGTTAAAACTGTCTTTGTTTCACACGTGCGAGTCGACATGTGTGCTAATTTGACAAATTAACAGCCACTAACGGCTGATTTGACAGAATGGGGCATTTTAACTTATTTTCAAATTCCGGGGCATTTTCACAAACGACCCATCAAAATTGGGGCAAGAGACTCTTTGAAATTAAAATAATCTAACAAATACCTAAATGTTGTAGGGCTTTAGCCCACGGATGTGCAGCCCAATAAAGTAGCTAGGGTTCTATTCCTATTGTATATAAAGGACTATCTATGTAACACACAAAAGCTGATGAATGAAACATCTTTCTCTCTATGTCTCTTTATCTTTCCCATCCCTGCAATACGTTATCACCACGATGCTCAACCGTTGCCGCAAAGAACAACAAGAAAAGGAAAAAGGGTTATTAGCGAATGGGTTATATACTTCTATCATTCTTTTATTCAATCAGATCCATCGGGGAAAAAAAATGGTATACCTAACTCTATTGTTCTTCTTTTCAATCAGATTTGTTAAAAAAGATAGAAAAAAGGTATGCCTAATTCATCATGTGTTGGCTAATATGTTGTCAATGACTTCTGCTAATTGATGAACCTAAATGATATTGCTTTTTTTATTATTATTTATTTGTATGTCCGTTTGATAGACAAATTACAAGAAAAAAAAATGATGGACAAATTACAAAAGAAAAAAAAAAATTGATTGTGTGATGTGATGCGGCTGTATATGAACTAATGAAACCATGTGCAACTTTTTTTCTCTCATATGAAAACGATTTCTTTTTGTCTGCCATGTCTAATGTTTTATCTATTTTTGAAAAAAAAAAAAACAAAACAAAAAATGATTGGCTGATTTGATATCATGTATCATCTGATTGAGTATGGCTTTGTTCTGTTTGGGTATGACTTGTTGTTAGGCTTGTCAATGGAAGAATATCCGTTGGATATTTAGAAATCCGATATCCGACAGGTTAAGCATTATCGGATATTCGATTTCCGATAATATCATATAGGATATCAAAATCAGATATCGATTCCGATAGGCTAAGCTGTCGGATATCCGATAATATCCGGTTATACCAAAAAAACTTAAAAACCCTTGTAAAACATTTTCATAATTGACACTTATCTGATATTTATCAGACAATATCCGATAATATCTGATACTAGACTCGAAATTAGGATAAATTACAAATAAATTTATATACTATCGGATATCGGATATTAACATTTCTGATGGGGTCTAATCCGTTTCCGATATGTTAAGGAAGAAATATCCGATAGAATATCCGATCCGATATCCGATAAAACGGATAAAATCCTATAGGATCTTGAATATTCAGAAACGAATTCCGGATATCGGAGAAATATTGACAGGCCTACTTGTTGTGCTTCATGTATCTATTAATAAATTGATTAATGAAATCATCACCATTTGTCTTGTATGGTATGTGTATTTCTTTTTAACATCTCGATTGGCGTGATATTATTACTTTACTATTCTTATTCACAATGCAACTTTGTTTGCAATCCTGATTGATATCACTGTTAACGGGTATTCATTACGCTTGTTATTAGGTATTCATTGATACGTCTAAAGTTCCATATAAAATTTTTATCTTATTAGATTAATGTTTCCAAATCCATATAGATTTTTGTCCGTTATTAGATTGACGTCTGTCATTACTCATTAGCTAAAGTTCCATATAAAATTTTTATCTTATCTTTCCCTATTATTCTCAATACTCATCTCCACCTATAAGTAGAAATCATTATGGAACGTTCCAGTTCCAATTCCAATTGATGGTGTTGTTTGCTAGGGCAGCCTAAGAGTCGGGTAGAAACAAAAAAGGTAGAGGGTCAAACAAAATTTCTTATGTTTTTAACCCGATTCTTAATCGGCGATCGGTTATAAGAGATGGGTCATGCCCATCTAGTTTCTCATATCCGTTATAAAGCATAGCGTTAGTTCGTGAGGATGAACAAGTAACCGTTTGGGTTGTGCATGACCAAGCCTATTCTAGGTTGGTGTATATACAGTGGGAACCAAAGCCCAAGGTATGTAACTAATGTGGGCTTTTACATTGAATAATAGTTGCTAGGTTTAATTATTTGTTTTTAGAACATGCCTAGTTTTGCTTTTCTTTTTGTCTTAAGATAAGCCCATATCATATAAACGGTCAACTTGAATTACGACTGTTGATCTCGTTCATTAAGAATTTTGGTCTTAATGTTATTTTGTTCTCTTGAATATGATATTGGCTATAGTTTAATGGTTTCTTTTGTTCAATTGGTTGTACCAACTAGATTCCAACATTTGGATGTTATTTTCTCCCCAAATTTGAAGTTTAGAAGAACTTGGGCACCATTATTGTGTATTTGATATTTTCTGCCCAAATTTGAAATGTTTTGTGGGATGTAATCCAGTGGCCCAACTATTAAAGAGTCGGTATTTTCAAAAGATACATTGCAAATAAAATCACATATATTCCAATTTTTGTGGAAGAATTCATAAAAGGAGATATGAATCAGAAAAATTCCATTTCTCTACTTCATCCATGATACTAACGAACAAGTATATGTTGAAGTATGACAACAAGAGAACTATCTTTAGTAATATATTCAACCTAAAGTAAATGGTTGACAACTTGACATGTGTTGTAAGATTCTCTTGGGCTGTTGAGATAAAGAAATTTCTCAAATTAAGTTAAATGTAACAAAACTGAAAATGGAAAGAACCCCGAAGTAATGAGGGTCAGACGTACCGACTCATATAAAGCATGTGAAAAGGGACATACGTATCATGAGACAAAGATGTACTTTTGTCTTCGATAGTAATAACACCAATACACAAGTATCAACTGAGTATGGGATCATCTAAAATGTAATTGTAGCTCCCATCATAAATGAAAGAGTTGGAAATGCACCTGGTCATAGGTATTGGTATATACAATGTAATGTTTGTATCATAGTAGCAACCAATTTTCACATCAACTTTAATGGCAACAAGAACTTTGCCGTCCCAATTGACTATCTTATTGAGTTGAACTAGATCCATGCACTTATGGAATGAAAACATGAGACATAAATTCTCTAAAGCATTTGAGATATATTGGGTGACACGTATATATATTCACTCTAAAGTACTTGAGTTGAATCCCATTTTTTATTATGTAATAAGGCTACACCACTTATTAAAACTCTCACGACCCATGTGTCTAACTCATAGTTGTTTTTCTTCCACTAGATTAAGGAATTTAAACTAGTTGTTGAACTATTTCCTTATAATGTGACTACGAGGATTGGATCATCGAGCGAAGCACTACTCAAAATTTGATAGAACAAAGACGTCATAAAATCTCTACATGTACCAAGAGATAATTACACCTTGTTAAATTCCACAGAAACCCATGCAAGTGGATATCATGTGGAAACTCACAGTGATGAGAATGTTATTGAATACATCTTTCATAGTCTCTAATGTATTAGAGAAACTAGTGAGTCAATCTAGTGCAATGTAAATCACTATAGTATTTGGATTATTGAATCCATATTGACTCCGACGATGAAATGTTGGGAATTGACTCATACAGGCTTTGGGCATAACCATAAAACCACTTTGGTTGTGACATGATGATCGTTTTGAAAGGACTCATACGAACATCAATTTATTTGAGTGAACAAAAACGGGAGAAAGATTAACATAATGCAAAGTAACGACATATCTCTCAATAAGTGTTTTCTAAAGTACCAGATGCATAACCCCTTCCTCCCTCCCATTATGCTTTTAAGTAAGAGAGCATATCACTCATTTTACAAAGTCTTCAGTAAAACAAGATCGAGACCATCCTAAGATGCAAATGGTAAACAATCCATATTACAAAGAAAACAAGGTGAAATTTAAAAAATATTCATGCAGAATGCGGACCATTAAAGTGACTTATGGCTCTGGTGAATGTTTTGACATTTTGGACTAGTTATAGTTCCCAAAAAATTTGCGTTTAAAAACTCCTAGCACATATTACACAATACAAATTGCAAAGGCTCACCACCCTTATTAATGCTAGAGAATTTACATCAAAAGGACTTGATGAATATTGCATGTTTAATAGGATCAATATAGAGCATCTTATACCCAATGGTATCGCATAGGCTACCATCAAAGTTTACAGATGGTGCCTAAGGAATAGGTTATGCATACCAACCTATGTTTTGTTTCTTTGGGGATATGCAATATTACACGCATCTTACTTAATTCGTTTTTAGAACCAAATATTAGTCAACCTTTTCTGCGTACTAGTTGGTAACTGGATTTAATCCTGACATTCGTGTTCTTACGCATTTTTGGTTGCACTATATATGTGCCATTACGACTCCACATCGTACTATGATGCGTATTCAAAACTGTTAAGTATTTATGTTGGAAATGATTTCCCAACAATTATCCGCATTTTAAAACTTTTAGCAGGAGATATCTTACCTCTAGATTTGCGGATTATCACTTTAATGAGACAGTCTTTCCGTCGTTAGGGGGAGATAAGAAAAATTATTTTCAAAGGGAACGACAGGAATTGTCGTGGTGTGTTCCCACTGTGTCTCATATTGATTCTTGTACTCCACAAATGTAAATGTGAAGTGATAAAGAATATTTGATTTTCAGAATGTACACTGATATTGCTAAAGTGATGAGATCACACAACCAGCTACAAACCTACCTGCAAAGTTACAAATCCTCAATACAAGATATACACCATAGACTAAGGTGTTGCAACTACATTCAGTGGAAGTGTGGTTGAGGCCGTGGCTCCAAAAAGGAAGTTGGAGAGACCACTTGGTTCGATCGATCCTCACCTAGAAAGGAAGTAGGTGATGAGTAAGGCACAACTTATTTATATCATCAGAAATCATCTCATAAGATTGTCTCTGAATATGTCCATGAATCAAACTGGAGGACGCTCCGAAGTTTTAAATGATTATAGAGAACAATGAAATCCTAACGGATTATGAGATGCACATGAGTCAATGGAAGGATCATGCGTGCACAATGATGATATAATCCATAAATAGTTTCTCCAGAAGTAGAGCACAATGATATCGAACCATGCTTTATTTTGATTGATTTCAAATAAATAGCATATTTGGCCTATGCAATCCAGGTAGAACTTAGTTCTTTGACAAATATACGGGTATTTGGTGTGGTAGTGCTAACCAACCTAGTGTAAAGCCTGTGGGACATATGTGGTTATTTGTCATAAAGTGTAGTGAGAAGAATGAGGTCTTAAAGTATAAAGAATCACCTTGTGGCGCGAGGTTTCTCACAAACCCCTGGATCGCTTACTCTTTTGAACATCATAATGTTCAGTTAATTATTTTGCTTGGTAGTTTCAAAAGAACTTGAAACATAGTAGATGTGGTTATATCTCTGGAGAATTAGATTCAAAGATATTTGCAAAAGTGCATGGTGGCCTTTTGCTTCCCAAGTCGAATGACTCTAAACCACGGAGTGTGTTTGCAGTTACACTGGAACACTCACTTATTGATTTAAACAATCAGGCGGATGTCGTATACTCGTCTAAGTGACTATTTGATTGGGAAGGGATAAACAATTAAGGTTTTGTACCATGCGTATTAAATAAGTTCCTGATTCAGAATTGTAGCTATCGATGTCGATGGTATGGACATGATAAGTACTCTTAATGGAATAAAAGATCTTACAAGATATTTCAAATCTGAATTTGAGATGAAAATCCTGGGAAATCTCGATGTTATCTATGTTCTGAACTAGAAGACCGAGCTTGTGGTTTATTATTCCGCCAGTTTGCATATGTCATTATCAGGCAATTTAACAAGGACATGCATCTTGCTAGCACTCCCATGATTAGTCGAGTTGCAAATGTACACAAATGACCAATTCGTCTAAAGGAAGATGGCGAAGTTGTGTCAGGAGATGAACTTCCCTTATCTAAGTATAATAGACGTATTATTGTACGTAGCATAATGTGCTCGACCAAATGTTACATCCTCAGTGAACTTGTTAGCTAGATATAGCTCAGCGCCAACGCAACGTCATTGGAATGGTATAATGAATGTTATCATGTACTTAAAGGTCACCATTGACATAAATGTGTTTTATCCCTGCAAAGACATTAAAAGGAATGCTAATGAAAGTGCAATCCAAAAGTTGTTGATTATAAAAGAACAAGAATCTCTTCTCCAATGAAATTAATCAGGGGGAGATACGGTATACTATTTTCTAGGTCGTTACCGATATTCAGTTTTGAAAAGTACATGACTAAAGGAAAAGTCTATAACAACTCTGAAAGTAGTCAAGGGGAGATTACGACATCGGGGGAGGATCCAAGGATATGATGTCGACATATTTTACTTGAAATTGAAGTTGTGTTGTACTATTTTCCCCTTCGATCGAGAATATTTTGTCCCAAAGGGTTTTGTCTCTCGACAAGGTTTTTAGAGAGACAACACTAAAAACATCAAGTATGTTGAACGTTACAGACATAAAGATCGCGTTGATATTCTTTGAAAATATCTGAATCAAAGAAATGAAACGTGATAGTCCGTTAAGCAACGTAACTTCGAGAATCAACAACGAGGACTTATAAACATTCAAGTCACCAAAGTACAAGTGTGATAAACTCCTTTTGATCGCATTAGACTAATGAAAATTGTCTCGACATCGTGGGGAGCATCTAATGGTGTGTTGAACTATTTTCCTTCACCGAGGTTACTTTTTCCCACGGGGTTTTGTTACTCGGCAAGGTTTTTAATGAGATGACAACAACAAACACTGGAATGTAATTTCCCGGAGTAAGACTATTATCTTTCCTACAACGATTTTCTTCCTTAGGAGTTGTGAAGCAACTAGTCAACTTCAACGGAGCAAAGTGATCATCTTCAATGGATCACCTTTACTTGCATCTGTCACGTTGTACTCTTTTCCCTTCGTCAAGGTTTTATCCCACTGGGTTTTCCTTGTCAAGGTTTTAATGAGGCAATGTATACGCATCCAACTATGTTCTAAGTTTACTTAAGGTTGTACTCTTTTTCTTTAGTTCAGGTATTGTCCCTCTGGGTTTGGCCTGACGAAGTTTTAACGAGACAACTAACTTAGACTCGACGATCTTCGAAGATCGTATTACATGTGATGAACAACATGTAAAATACGAGGCAACATGTGAAGTACTACATGTGAAAAGTTGTACCAAGGTTTTGTCCCACTGGGTTTTTCCTTGTCAAAGTTTTAATGGAGCAATTGTCTTAGACACAATAGTCATCAAGGAGAGAACTACATTTGAATACCTACATCCGAAGCACTCTATGTGAAGTACTGAATATGGAGTTTTATTGGACTGCACAAGGGGGAGTGTTGTAGGGCTTTAGCCCACGGATGTGCATCCCAATAAAGTAGCTAGGGTTCCATTCTTATTGTATATAAAGTGTAGTAGCAGGTTTTCCCACACTACACCCCTTACTCGATTTTGCTTATTTAACCCATTGAAAGATGTAAGATCAAGAGTATTTGTTGATTGAATTCATGAATTATTTACACAAGGAAATAGAATTACACTTAGAAATTAATACACTCTTAAACTTTCTCTCTCCTAATGACTTGCCCAACAATTCCAAAAAGATCTCTCTTTCTTACAGACTCACTTAGCCCTTTATATAGGGTAATACATAGTGGATGACAGCTAAGCTACCCCTTTATTTTCGGGAATGTCTCGCGAAGTGTCATGAGATGCACAAACATTCACTTTCGCGACACTTCTTAACCCTCGCCGAGATCTCACGTCTTCTTTATGTTTTATGCATGCGTTATTCATTGCGTCGTTTATTTTAGCTCCCTGCGACTCCCTCGCGACACCGTCGTTCATTAATCCCGCGAGCCTTGTATATTGCGATATTATGATCCTACATCTTGCCTCTTTTTCCTTGAATATTGCTTGAAGAGCGATCTTTAAGGAAAAATCTGTTGTTGTAGTAATCTTTGGTCTTTTTCTTTGATGAAGGAACGAGCGGCGGAAGAATCTTGTACTTGAAAAGTACGTACTTGCCTCTATTCTTTGCGAAGTTCAAGCTTCTTTTAGATATATCTGATATCGTCTCTGTCTCTCCTCATACTTCTCCTGCGAAGGGAAGAGTATCATGAGTGATTCTTTTGATTTCTTATTGCTTTATCTGTTTTAGTTTTGTACTTTTACACGGATTTTGATTATTAATGTCTTTTCTTGACACGTCTCTTTCAACCGTTTATTCACGACCGTTCATGTCTCTTCTCGCATTAAATGACCTCGTTTTCTCGAGAATCTTTTTTCCCTATATATAGTTTTCTTTTCCTCTCCTTTCCATTCTTTAGTTTCTCTCTGCAACTTCTTTGATTTTTTTCCTTCCGCAATTTGCGCTTCTGCTACTGCAATTCTTTTCTTCGTCTTTTCTAACGCTGATCCTAATCTCCAATCTTCCATCCATTCCCATCTTTTGATAAATGGCTTTCATCGATCGTGCATACAAAGCTTCTTTTGAAGAAGTTCAACGAAGTTACTCGAAGGGTTTTACTCATCAACCATTCACGATCAAGAACCTTCATCTATTCTTTCGCAAAATTTGTTTTACGATCATCAATGTGATGATCAAAAGATTATAGTCTCGCTAGGTCGACTTCTCGCGGGACTTCCCATTCCCTTGTACAATCACGAGATGCCTCTATTTTATGAAATATTGGCCCATGAAAAATTCTCTCAAAGGCTGTTTATCAATTGAGTGGCGATTGCATTCGCCTAATGCTTGAATTCGCGAATCGTGGTTTGGCAAAGGATCTTTATACCTACTCTTTGTTAGACACCCCGATTTCAAAGACTTGGAAATAGCTGAGAAGTACACTGTAGAGAACTTTTTGAAAACTATTGGTGATAAAGATGGTTAATGCGAAATCTCATTTGAGGGCATTCGCACGAAAAAGAAGGATAATGTCCACGAGGATAAATTGCTCATGCGGGATATTGATTGTCACCGGGTAATAATACTACTCCTCGCCACTCCAAAGATGAGAAATGGTGGGTTGTACCCTTGATTTTAAATGGTCCTTATATCGCGGGCCCGCACGTTCTTCTGCGAATCTCGCGAGGTATCATCCTTGGGAATTCAAATGGCTTTGATAAAGCAAAAGAGGTATGTTTTCTACTTCAAATCTTGCTTTCGCAATTTTCTTTTTATATTTCTTGAGTTTGTGAAATTTTCGGATCTCCAAATTGAAGAAAATACAAGGATAATCCGTTGGAGAGTACCCTGTTGATACTTGATCGCTTACGGATGAAGTAAGAAACACTTCCTTTCTTTTATTTAAAATAATATTGTTGCCTCTGTTTCTTATCTTTACGCGTGCGAAGGTTGGAGTTGAAGAAGCTTTATCCGAAGAGTAAAAGTAAAGGCAAAGCGTCGCTCGCAAGAATAAATCTTGCTCCATTAACTAAAAAGCGAAAGATTCAATCTTCTTTCGCCTTAACTCAAACTCGAATCTTCGATGAGGATGACCATGATTCGAATCGTTCTCTTGCTAAAGAAACTCCATTGGCGGTTCTCTATGGATCGGTTATCTAGCATCTTCTCGAGACTCTTTCCAAGGAATGAGAGATGCTCCCTGCTTCTCTTTGCGGGACTCTTGCAAATGTGTGTAATCTTGCTTTACTAGAAGGCAATGATTCTTTCAATGGAGCTTCTAGAGTCGTGTCTCACGACTTGTTGAATGCACTTGGATCTGAATACGTATGCAGTCACATTTCCACATTAATTTTAAAATTTTAAATATATATGTATTAAGCTTTTTTCATTTTCTTTCATAGGTTGGAAAAACTTCTTTTGTAGTTGCCTCGGACCTTGAGAGAAGACGCAACAACCTTGAAAAGAGAAATTTACAATTGAACAAGAAAACCCAAGATTTGGAGGGTGAAGCCGCGTCATCTCGCGATAAGATTCAAAAATTAGAAGCCGACCTAGTCTCCCAAAGGAGAGAGTATCTACTCTTGAACTCAAATCGGCAACTTTATGGTATAGTGATTTTCGATTCTCAACTCTTTTTTATGTTATCCTTTACTTTTCTTTGTCCGACTATTATTCTCATGAGACGTGTATAATCTCTCGAGGAATCCATTCTTCTTCATTCATTTCCGAACCTATGGATAATGATCTTCTTCTCGCTCACCTCAATCAATCTCTAAGTAGTTCCTCAAATAAAACTAACCTTCTTTCATTAAAAGACCTTCAATCCAAATATCATCTCTTGGAGATCGAACACAGATCTAGCTTAAATTTAACTAATCGCTTTAAACGAATGTACCTTGATTAGGAGAAAATCAAGACTTTAAGGAAGAAAATTAGTGATCTCATAGATGAGAATGATCGCATTACTAACGAGAGGTGCACAAGCATTAGCGAGAATTCCATAAATCTCTCCTTGGTGTGCAAGTTGAGCGAGATGAACTCCATCATCGTGAATACCATACTTAAGCGGCGAGAAGAGCAAGTTCGTTCTCTTCTTGTTATTAATAGTGATGATGAATTCGCACGGGCTGCGAAAGTTTTAGATAATGCCGGGAATAACCTAGGTGTTGATGTTAGTCTTCATGCTGAGCATACCTCCTTGATTAAGGATATGATATCTGATAGAGAAGGTTATTTATTATACCTTACTGCTTCTTACTTTTGTAGTATTGCTTGTAAATTATTAACCTATTGTTGCCTATTTGCAGAATCCGAGAAGAGGCTTCAGATCAGAATTAGAGAGCTTGAATCTGAGAAAGAACAACTCGCCAGGAATTTTCCCGCGAGAATTGAAGAACTCGAAACTGAAAAACAACAACTCGCCAAGAGTCTCTCCCTTCGCAATAACAAGTATTCCAAGTTGAAGAAACAATTTGAAACAACAGTGGAGAACTTTAATAACGATCTTTGTTCGTTTCGCAATGGAGCCATGGAGTATGTTTGTAAGGACCAGAATATCCCTCTGCATACATATCCTGGCTTCTTGAAAAGGTTCCACGAGAATCTACTGTCTCAGATGTTTCGATAGTGAGGTGGCGAAGAAGAAAATTGGCGATGAGAATAATAAGGCGAAGAATCGAGATGAAGGAGGAGAATCACCAAAGAGATAACTCTTTTTGTTTCTTTATTTGCTGTAATATCTGTATATTTACTGTATCTTTATTATAGTGTACTTCTTGGATTTTTCCCCCCTGGATTCAGTCTTCACCCCCTTTTTTGGTATTTCTTCTTTGTAATATAATTGGCTAACCTTATTGATGTATAACTCTTTCATCGGAAGATGAATAACAATATTCCATCTTTTCCATTCCCATACTTGCCTCTGTTATTTATCTTCTGATGGAAGATTTTAGTTGTCTTCTTGTATTTGATAATAATTTTATTGTTATTGAAATGGATCGTCGCAAAGTCGCGGGTATCTTCATGAATTGAGAATTCTATCTCTTTTTGTTGCGACAAGGTCGTGACCGCCTTTTTACATTTTCATGTAATGGCTCATTGACCTGCCTTATCTTCATAAATGTATTTTATCTCTTCTCATTGCGACAAGGTGTGAGCCAGCCTACATTTTCAAGCAAGGGCCCATTGACCCTGCCTTATCATTTTTGTGTGGTCTTAGAGTTGGACCTCCCTAATTAGAGTCTTCCCCTGCCACCTTTTATTGCGACAAAATCGCGGGACGTCTTTACACTTACATGTAAAGACCCATTGATCTTGCCTTATCATTTTCCAAGTATTTTTGCCTCTGCGGGATGTTTTAGTTGCGACAAATGACAGGCCTAGATATCCTTGCGAACATAAAGCCCCATGACATTGCACTGTCGTGCGACGAAATCGCGAGGACGTCCGTACACTTTCGTGTAAAGACCCATTGATCTCGCCTTACCCTCGCGTTAGTATTATTGCCTCTGCGGGATCATTGCACAAATATGGCGAGCCTACGTTCTCTTGCGAAAACATAGCCTTATGACATTTTGCGTCGTTTTGACACCCCCTAATGGAGAGTGTCGCCCTTATCATCTCCCCGGTTGCCCCTTCAAGGATGCGAAACATCGGCCATACAAGACTAGCTCCTCCCATCCGGTCTTAACAACAACTGATTGTTTTGCAGCCTCTTATCCCTTATACCTATATGGTTTATGGTTACGAGACTGCACCCTAAGTGGAGTTTTCTTCGGGCGAGTGCAACGCATGCCAAGACTTGCCAAGAATGGCAGGGTAGGTTCATCCATCCAGGGCACTCGGCTCAACCGTGTACCTCGGCGCCTTGAGCATACATCGACTCCTTGAAGAGACCCTCGGTCGCCCAACTGGCAGTATAACCTTATATAGTTGGGAATCCAAGGTACCTCTCAGGATAGGCTTTCATGGGCCCCAAATTTTCATGGTTCAGGCTTCGGGAGCGGTGTAACCTTCCCCCGAACCATGGCGAGAGATACCCCCTTATATGACGCACTTTAGGTCTTACATTTGCCTCTTACGAAATGTTATTCGCGAACTAGGGTGTACGCCATAAAGGTTCGTCCCATTCTTTTGCGCATTCATATTTGTTAAATCATTCAATCATTCATGTTTCATCATTTCTTGATATTTGTTTCAAGTATTCGCATAGTTCATTTCATTTGTTGTATTTCACATTTCTTTCTTAGTCGAATTCTCATTTTACTCTTGGCTGCGAGATTCTCGCATATCATTACTTCAGCTGCTACTTTGCATCCTGCTTTTATTGATTATTCACTTCTTATGCCTTTTGTTCCTCATATCTTTTGCTTCTTTAGTGTCATAATATTGGTCAATCTCCAGGCATTCACCTCGCGAGATATGTTCAGCCCTCACTTCGATAGTATCTACCATTAGTTTTCCTTTCTCTGTTCATCTCTCACATGTTGCTTCCAACCCTTTCTTTCATCAATTCAAATTTTTAGCTTTTGTCCCGATTTCTATCACAAATGTTTCCTTTCCTTTACGACACTCATTCCGTGCATCTCTGGCGGTGGTGGTAATGCACAGCTGCTTCTTCTCCTTTAGAAAGTGATTGACTTCCCCGATCAATCATCCTGAGAATAATTCTCTTTATATTTCTACAATCGTTTGTTCGATGCCCATGTAAGCGATGGTAAGAACAAAACTCATGACTTCATCGCTTTGGTGGTGGTTCCATCCCGCGTTCCAAGGTCTTTGGTACATCTTCCATCACAAGTATAGCCTCCCGGATCTTTTCCACACTAGCATTCGGTGAGGCATCTTAATTGGTTCCCATACTATTCTACGACTTCTCTGCCCTCCATGGTTATATTGCCTTCGTCCACCGTAAGTTTCTTGCGCATGATCTAGCCTGCGAATCTTATTATTGCTGTTACGGTTTGTAATAGTTCCTTTCTTGTTCAAACTCCTCCTGGTCATGGCTTCCCATGGCTACTATCTTCCGCTGTCCCTCATCAGCCTTCCCTGCTTGCTGTACTTGCGAAGTGCTCGCCACTGTATTTATGAATTGAGGTAACAAGCTTGCGTTCGCAGCATTCGAGTTTGTGTTCGCGACCAGGATAAGAATTCATTTCATTCGTCTTTCTTCTAAGGCGATATATTCTTCCTGTAACTCTCATGGTTCTGCCCATCGTGATTGTATTTTTGACTCTAAAGATTTGAATGTATAACAAGTTAGTCGCGAAGAGAGCATTCACAAATGAGAGAATGAGATATCTTTCCTCAACCCGTCCTGCCATTTCGCTACACATGGTTCTCCATCTTATTGTCAACTGCCTTAAGCTTTCGCCAACCCTTTGTTTCAACCCGAATACATCTTCAATACCTGGTCGCGAAGAGTTGTTACTTATGTATGCTCCCAGGAACGTGGCTTGTAAGTGGTTAAATGATGTGATTGTGTTCCTTGGCAGACCTTCAAACCATTTTAATGCTTCTCCTATCAAGCTTGATGCGAAATATTTGCATAGTATAGCATCATGATTCTCCCATTGTAACATACATCTCATATAAGCCTTGATATGTTGTACCGCACAGGTTGTTCCATCAAAGATGTTGGTTAACGCAGGTAGATTGCATTTAGGAGGTATTCCTCCCATCTGTACTTCTAGCGTGAAGGGATTCTTCGCGGCTTCTGCGATGGCTTCATCTAATTGTTTCCTTCCTCCTTCCCTTCTATTGTTCAGTAATCCTCTCATTTCAGCCAGTTCTCTTAAGATTTGTTCATTTGCCTCGTAGTTTGATTCTACTTGGTCTTTTTAGCTCTGCTTCTCTCCTTCTTCGCTCGCGCCTATTTTCACCTTCCCGCTCGTTATTTTCTCCTCTTCTTTCCCTGCGATGCTCTTCTTCGTTTCTTTCGCCAATTCGCACGCCATTATATCGGTTGTTCTCTCTTCTTGTTTGTCTCTCAATTCCCATCTGCACCCTCTCATATTCTTCATTAATATTTCTATTGGTACGATTTTGTTCCCTCCTTCTTTCGCGGTTGTCGTGGTTATTCTGTAGGATTGCCTCCTCCATCTCTTGATTTTCCATTTCGCTCTTATTCTTTCTCTCTCGCTAGCTAGCCGCGCTTGTTCAATGTAGTGTCTCTCAATGTCATTCTCGATCTCTCGGTTTCTTCTCAATTCTTCTCTCCGTGCAAGATTATTCTCCCTTCAATTTGGGTCATTCGGCTCTTGAAGTTGCATGTTTCCTTGATTTTCCCTATTCCGCTCATTTTGAAGATTTTGAGAATTGAGAGAATATAACGATCTTCTATTTCCCTCTTCTCTCGCCATACTCTGTATTCGGATTTTGTGTTTCTTCCTCGGTACTTTACATTGGTAAAACTCTCCTTCTTTCTTCCCTATTCGATCTTGAACTTGATCTCACGCTACTTGGATCTCCTATTTTGCAACCTCATATTTTCCATCCTCAATTCATGATTCTTGTCTTGTCAAGTTTGCTCGTTCCTCGCCTCTAGCCGTCTCTCTTCGTGTATTGTTTGTCTCAATCTTTCTAACTATTTGCGATTTCTTCGTTTTTTGGATTCATTTCTCCATTCATTCCTTGCTCGCCTCCTCCTTGTCCATTGTTCACAATTTCTTTGTTCCTCTTCTCTCTCGTCTTGAGAATCGGATCTCCAAGTATGCACACTTACTCTATCATAATCACTGCTGCGTTTGCTCCGGGGAGATCGGTGGTTGATTTTGATCTT
This sequence comes from Papaver armeniacum, assembly GCA_023531295.1. NCBI lineage: Eukaryota > Viridiplantae > Streptophyta > Magnoliopsida > Ranunculales > Papaveraceae > Papaver > Papaver armeniacum. Next base: position 340,139 of record JAJJWW010013166.1, read on the forward strand.
CTCCGTCATTTCTCATATTCATCCTTGACGATTCTCTGTTTCATTCCTCCTTTCTCAACAAGTCTCCACTTCTTCTTACAATCGTTGGTTGCCCTTGTACATTTCTTCTTCTAGCCATTTTTCTTTTCCAATGAATTCTTGAGTACCTTCTCCAAATCTTTTCTTTGTTAATCCAAATTCCCTCCAATTTCTACGTTAATCCCTGCTCGTCCCTGTTTCTAGCGCATATGTAGTAGCAGGTTTTCCCACACTACACCCCTTACTCGATTTTGCTTATTTAACCCATTGAAAGATGTAAGATCAAGAGTATTTGTTGATTGAATTCATGAATTATTTACACAAGGAAATAGAATTACACTTAGAAATTAATACACTCTTAAACTTTCTCTCTCCTAATGACTTGCCCAACAATTCCAAAAAGATCTCTCCCCTTTTACAGACTCACTTAGCCCTTTATATAGGGTAATACATAGTGGATGGGTAGCTAAGCTACCCTTTATTTTCGGGAATGTCTCGCGAAGTGTCGCAGATGCACAAACATTCACTTCGCGACACTTCTTAACCCTCGCGCGGATCTCACGTCTTCTTTATGTTTTGTCTGTCGTTATTCATTGCGTCGTTTATTTTAGCTCCCTGCAACTCCCTCGCGACACCGTCGTTCATTAATCCCGCGAGCCTTGTATATTGCGATATTATGATCCTACATAAAGGACTATCTATGTAACACACAAAAGCTGATGAATGAAACATCTTTCTCTCTCTGTCTCTTTATCTTTCCCATCCCCTGCAATATAATTCAAATTTTATATTTTATTTTATGGCTTTATTTTGGTTTTAGTTATTTGTAGTCACCGTGTACTTATGTAATTTTGTGATGCTTTACTTATTTAGTTAGTCAGAGTCTTACATAATAGCTAGGTCAGGGTCTTATATAAATTTTTGAATATACTTTTACTAAGTGACAAAACTAGGTAAAAGTACTAAGGTACCCTCACTTTTAAAATTCAATTGTAATCTTTATCCTTTTAAATTAAAAACCATTTCAACACCAAAACCTAATTAAATCATTTCAAATTCATCAATCAATTCTATCAACATCGATCGATTTAAAAGAAATTTCATCATCCATTTTTATATATATAAAAAAAATCAAACTAAACTTCGTTGGTTGCAATCCATATCTATTTATTATACTTGTGATTGATTTATCTATTCAAGATCGAAAACTACAAACAATCTTGGGTTAATGTGTTGAACATAATCGGTCGACGTTCATGTCCATATTTATTAACTCCTATGACAATCGGTCGATTGTCATGAACACATCAACCGATTGTCCTAAATGTGTTTTCTAGTTGAAGAAAATTAGCCGGGATGTTTATGTCCGTTTTTGTATGTTTTTTTTTTTGTTAGAATCGGATTATGTGAATGTTCACATAACCGATTATGTGGGTTTTGAGTTTTGATAGTTCAGTGGTCACTTTTAAGTGAATCAATATTAGTTGGATGTCCTCAAGGATAAATTAGTTATTAATGAGAATAGTTGGTTAAAGAGTATCTTATTTTATTTCAAAATATATTATTTTTAATTAGCCATCACTCCTAAAACAATATATGCAATTTAGTCATCAATCCTAAAACAATTTATATTATTAAAATTAAAAAAAAAAAATTGTTTATACCATAATGTGTTTAGCCACCCAATCAAAAATTCACCACAACCGGGCGCTGTGCGACACCGGATCAAAAATCCAGAAGTAACGCCCCTCCACACCAAACAAAATAATTTGTTAAAAGAAAAAAATGCCAAATGTGTTGCAAGGGCACAAATCTAGCTTATACTTAAAAATGATTTAAGAAACAACATTTTGATACACATAACTCATGACGACGGTTTCTATTGAGACGGTACATAAACTAGAAACAGCTCGAAGGACTTGGGCTTATTTATACGCTTAAAACAGAGAGTGGATGAGTTCTGAATAACGAAAGGAAATAGAAGAAACCACACATGCGTGAATGCACATTATTTAGACATGAGATATTTTTGTGAATCCACATACCCATTACTACCAACACAAATTCCATACGCACAGATATCAGCCGCCCGTTGAATGTATATCGGCCGATATACCATTGATCGGAAATCATTCAGAAGCACAAAGGTAAGTGTTCATGTCCTCAATTTTCAGGTGAAAGAGACCTAGATAATCAATAGGAACAGGAGTATCCTCGTTGTTCTTCTCATACTCGATAGTCCAACTCACAATACTTCCATGTCCATTAGCCTTTGGATTAACTACAAGAGTTGCGTCAAACTTCTTGTAATCCTTCAGCACATCTCCTCCAATGGAACTATGGAATATCGTCCTTGTTTCGTCATTATATGTTGTTTTCTCATGAACATACCTGACTTTACCCTCTGTGTACGTGCTCAAACATAAATCACAAATACGTAGCGTTATAAGCGTACAGAATTGTACAGGATGAAAAGGGAATCAAAAAAAATAATAATAAAAAAAAAGACAAGCGAGCATGATTTTGGTGCTTCAGACCGGCATAAACACATACCATGAATGTAGTCCCATTGCTTGACACAACCTGAAGTAAGTCCGTGTCCCTCGATAACTTTGACGCCAGCGCAGATACTTGGTATTGCGTTAGGGATGTCTTCATGGTGCTTACTTATTGCATAATATTTGTCAGCATTGCAGTTAACCTCCAATTCAGTCACAAGCTTCCCAACTAGACCTGAAACCGTATGATGATGAGCCATTAATGATATTTGCTACTTGATACCCTAAATATATAGGCTGTTCGCAAAACAATGGCAGATATTCAGCTGATTTTGATGAATTGATCTTAGTCGAATGGGTTTATATACTCCCTCCGTCCCTATTATATAGGCGGAATATTGGATTTTCCTAGTCCCATAAGATAGGCGGAATTCTAATTCCAAGGTGCTTTTTGATATATATACCCTTATTTATGTTGTATGGGAATTTGTATTGAGAATAAGACAAAGGGTATAGACAAGAAAAAACATGAAAATTTATAAAAACCATGCATTTTCTTATTCTAAGAGATTTTATCTTCTCCGTATATATATTAGGGACGGAGGGAGTAGAAACTTAGGATGGATGAACCTGTTAAAGTGCTTGAGACATAATGAGCTGTCATTTGTTTCGTTATATATTGTTATTTTCGAAACAAACACCCCATGACAAGAAAACAAACATCTCATGACAAGAAAAGATTGTGTGAGATACTAGTTTTTGAAGCATGAAATTTTATTAAATTAGAAAAAAATAACACGGGGTGCATTATACCCATAGAATAATACTAATAATACTATTAGTATTATTCTTTCGAAAAGAAATTGACAATACAATAATTAGAATGGAAAATAAACCTCGCAAAAATACAATTTAAGTAAACTCAGAGATCAAGGAAATTTAACGACACGAGTATATAAATTTTTTAATTTATTTTTCTAAATTTTTAAGAAATTAAATATAGAGAAAACGGGTCATTTGTCCAAAAAAATTTAAAACACGGTTCAAATGGACGAGTAAAAAAAAGTACGGGTGAAATAGCCAAAAAAAAAATAGCAAGGATGAAACTGGATTCATCCTGGCTTATACTTAAAAAAATAGCAAGGATGAAACTCGGATGCATCCTGTGTAAAATAAAAATAAGAAAAAATATTTGAAAATGGACAGGATGAAACCGGTTACATCCCGCCTATTTTTAAATTTTTGTCCATTTAAACAATATCTTTTTAATTTTTGGCTATTTAAACAGTATCAAAACCTAAGTGTCTTTTTCACCCAGGAATTGTTGATTTTGGTCTTTTTGACCAATTTTGTGTTAAATATATTTATCTATACTATCAAATAAGTTAATTTATTTTAAATTTTTTTGAGTATTTATTGAAACTTCTAAAAAAATATACTACTAAAATCATATTTTTTATTCTAAAAAGAAAATAAGTTTTTGAAATAAAAACCAGAAGAAAAACAGATGCTTTCTAAAAGGAAATATATAAAATTTTCAAATAGGAAAAAACGGTTTTTAAACTAATATTTTCTTTGGGTTTTGCAAAAGAAAAATAAAATAAAATTGGAATTTAAATTATTTCCACATGAAGCCTCAATGTCCAAAATTAATTTTCATGTGTTAATTTTTATTTCTTATTTATCAGTCCTTCTCTGATAATTATGATATTTTAGGGAAAAAATATGGAATTTTGTGTACATTTTTAAAAAAAATCTTAATTGCGATTAAAATGAGACGGAGGGAGTCCATCAACCCTTTTATATTTTCCCGCTTTTCACCCAACTTTTGCCCGAATGAGCCTCCTTTCTTTTCATTAATTATCAGACTCACAATTATTCAGATAACGTAGTTTTCCTTTTTCTTGAGGAAACCGGTAATGTGTTTATGTTTGATTGGATTTGAAAGAAATTGTGTAAGAATTATTTGATTATTGCGACTCCACTAAATCCGAAAGCTACACCCCAACCAGATTTAAAGGCTATAAAACCTTAGAACTCCATGGACTCAATTATACAAAGTACAAATGAATACAAACATGTAAAGTAAATGTTGACACAACATTAAACGTGGTTCGGTTATTAGAACTTAAATCTGTGGAAGAACTACTGTCAAGAACATATTTATTTGGTTCCTCTCTTTTCTGTAAATTCATCATTAAGATGGTATATATGTGCAACCTAAAGTACAAGATCTATGGTTAAAAATATAAGTCTTATATTAGATTCAAATTTTCACATTTCCGGATAGACTAGATTAACCTTAATAAATAATTATATATTATTAACAAAATAATTTTCAAATAAAGATCCCTTGATAATCGGTCAATTAATGGGCGTTTTTTGTGGGTGGTTTCTCTTTTCTCTTGAACGATTTTTTGGGGACGAGCCTTTTTTTGGGGGACCATTGTTTTAATTTGGGTAAGACATTATAAGTAAATTCAGGTCACCCCTTATCTAGATATTTATATTAATACCTAAATTACCCTCCTAATTAATTTTGAGTAATGATTAGTTAGTGTTAATAATAGTTAGTGTAATGATTAGTGAAATGATCAAGTTTAATATAATTAGTGAGATTAAAAAATCAGATATTTTTTTTAAAAAGAAAGTGGAATTATTGAGAGAGTAAAGTTAGAGAAGATGAAGAAGAAAAACATGGAAAATAAAAAAAAATGAGTTCACTAAGCTTGAGTATTGAAGTGATGATTTAAGTGATGATAGGTCATCTAAATATTCACCTCCTTCCTCTCCTAGAGTATTCGTTAATCTTCACAATGATCCGGATATGAGTTATTTCTTAGATAGTGATTGTATTCTTCCCCAAACTCAATCTCAAGATGAAAACGATGGATTTTACCATCCAAAAACGGAGGAAGAGTATTTAGGTACCCAGGTATGCTTGAAACTTAGATAATGTTGGTTGAATTGATCCTAAATTTAACAAAAAAATGTAAACTGTTAAAGTAGATTTCGGCTAGGTCAAGGTAGTTCGATTACCGTATGTGAAGAACAACTAACCGAACACATCTGAAAGTGTAATTCGGCTACTTTTTCAAAGACGCAGGTAACCGAACTCGCTCTTAATGGAGGTTTTTAGTCGTTTGGTTAACAAACATGTTGCCGAAATTTGTTTATAGGATTTACAAAGTAATGTTTGGTTTGCCCGCAATGTTGCCGAACTTTAGGTTCTAGAAGTTTGGTTGGTATGCAACCAAATATGTAACCGAACTCTACTTAAAAATAAGATTATACTAAGTGTAAGAAGTTCGATTGGTTCTCATACTTCAACCCAACCAAATATCTAACTGAAATTTACGTAAAAATAAGATTATACCGAATGTAAGAAGTTCGGTTGGTTCACAAACTATAACCCAACCAAATATTTAACCGAACTTTACGTAAAAATAAGACTATACGAAATGTAAGAAGTTCGGTTGGTTCGCAAAACTGCTTTACCAACCGAACTCGGTGTTCGGTTATTTCGATAAAATTATCTTCTTTCCGAACTTATTTGTGATTGCAATTGATGTTCTTCTATTTCTTGTAGATTGAATGCCTACCTATACCAGTGGATGATCAACCTTCTCCGGTTGATATGTTTTTTGAAGATACATCCCATCACTATGTTAATGATCAGTTGGTATTTGAGTTACCTATTGATGCAAAGAATTGGGCTAGAGAACATGCTAAGAACATGTGCATAATAGTTTTGAATGGAAAATAAAGCACAACTCGTTTTGAAATGGTTTGTGAGAGAAGTGGAGATCCCGATGTTAGTCACAAGAGGAAGGGTTATGTGTATAAAGGAAAGATGATGAGGAAGAACACAACATGCTCAAAGAAAATTAAATGTCCTTTCAAGCTAGTATTTAAGAAGTGAAAAAAAAATGATGGGATGGGTTCTATCTAAGGATGTTGTGGAAGGTCATCATAACCACCCTCGTCCGGAACATCTTGAAGGACATTCAATGGCCACAAGGCTCACTCCTCAAGAAATGGAGAAAATAGCTAAATATAGGAGAATGTGTATTTCACCACTTAATATGCTTCGCTTCCTAAAGGATGATAATAAGGATAACGTATCATCGTTGTTCACCATTTTTACAATGCAATTGAGACAATTAAAAGGAATGAATGGAAGGATAGACAAGTGATGCAACAATTGTTTTTTTTTTTTTTGGCTCAAGAAAAAGGCTACACGGTTCAAAAGAAGGTAGGTCCGGAATAATAAATAACGCATCTCTTCATTGCGCATCCGAAGAGTTTTCAATTGGCTCAATGCTTCCATGAAGTTCTTATAATTGATTGCACTTACAAGACTAATAAATTCGAGATGCCATTGTTAAACATTGTTGGTTGTACGTCGACGAAGTCACCGTTTACCGTTGCTTTTTGTTTTCTAAAGGATGAGCAAGAACCAAGTTACACTTGGGCGCTACAAAAATTGAAGGTCATCTACCGAGACGATGATATCACCGGGGTTATAGTGACGGGCAATGAAGTAGCATTAATGAACGCAATAGAGAGAGTCTTCTCATTAGCACATAATACTCGTTGTACGTTCCATATATGGTGTAATGTGATGAATATGTGCAAGCCTCAAATTTTCCCACTAAAGAGGAAAGCATTTGAAGAGATTAGTAAGCTACCGAAAGATGAACAAGTGGATTCAAAAGAGGAATTCGATAAACAATACATTCTAAATCACACTAAATTGGTTGCTTTCTTCGGTGAATGGGAGTCATTGACTTGGTCTCTCACTGAAGAAGAGTATAATCTAAATCTTGTCGCATTTATCGAGCATTGGTCTAGCCCCGAATATCCCAAGGATATTGTAACGTATATGGTTGAGCAATGGTTGGACCCTCATAAAGATCCGTCCGTTTATGCATTTACCAACCACCATAAACACTTTCGGAATCAAGCGACAAGTATGGTAGAATCGGCTCACCAAAGGTTGAGAAAAATCTTTTTGGATGTGTCGATAATTTTGTGACTGTGTTTAACGCAATGGAAAATTACTTCAACCGCGAGATTGATAGAATTAAAGAGAAGTTTCAAAATAGCCGCATCATGAAGTACAAGAAAGCGAAGGACCTTCGGTTGTTCAAGGGACTCCATTATAATGTTTCACATGCTTGCATTAAGAAGTCAATGGTATAGGTGAATTTGATTGAGACATGGGAAACAAGCCGGACGAGGTGTGTGTTTGTAACATGATGAAGTCTTAGGGACTCCCTTGTCGCCATATAATAGTTAACTATGAACATGGCATAATCCATTTAAGCGATATAGATCCATATTGGCAACAATTAAGGATTTTCCCTCCTCCAAAGGGTAATGCCGGAGAAGAGTTTGGTGATAATGAAATGGGAAGAACCGTGCTCGAGATGTACCGGAACATGAACAAACTTGACCTGCAGACAATCGTTTATTCGCACAGTTCGGAGAATGTCCAAGAACTGAAAAAAGGCAAGGGCAAAGGTAGGCCAAGAAATAAAGAAACAAAATAACAAGTAAGAAAATACGCAAAGGTGTATACATCAAAATAATTTTCAAATGATTGATAGATCAATACGAAACATTTCGAGTCTACATCAAATGGATGTCTCAAACAAATCATGTAAGATGTGTTAGAGCATTGCTCGGTCGAACTCGCATGCGTTGCTATCTCAAGCATGTTTGTCAATGTTAGTGATCAAAACTACGAGTCTTGATTTCTAGCCTATTTAGATATCTCGGACTAGGATATAGATTGTGTAGTTGAGATTTCGACTTCACGACGTTCATCTCTTGAAGACGAAGAACTACTAATGGGAGCTTGTGGAACTTCATCGACAAAAGGTATGTGGAGACTGAAACTTATCTATCACTTGGAAAGTCTATTTCTACTGTAGGATCATAATATCGCAATGCATAGGGCTCGCGGGATCAATAAATGACGGTGCAGCGAGGGAGTCGCGAGAACTAAAAGAAACGACGCGATGGGAGAAACGACACATAAAACAAGCTGAAAGACATGGAACACTGGCGAGGGTTAAGAAGTGTCGCGAGATTGAATAGTTGTACACTGGCGACACTTCGCGAGACATTCCCAGAAAATAAAGGATAGCTTAGCTGTCATCCACTATGTATTACCCTATATAAAGGGTCGAGTGAGTCTGTTGTGTGGGGAGATCTTTTTAGAATTGTGAGGCAAGTCATTAGGAGAGAGAAAGTTTAAGAGTATTTTACTTGCTAAGTGTAATTCTACTTTTCCTGTATAGAACTCATGAAATTAATCAATAAACATTCTCAATTATGCAACTTTCAATGGACTAATTAACCAAAATATAGTGAGGGGTGTAGTGTGGGAAAAACTGCTACTACATATGCGCTAGAAATAGGGACGAGCAGTGATTGACGAAGAAATTGGAAAGAATTTGGATTAACAGAGAAGAGATTTGGAAAAGATACTCAAGAATTCATTGAAAAAGAAAGATGGCTAGAAGAAGAAATGTACAAGAGCAACCAACGATTGTAAGAAGAAGTGGGAGACTTCTTTGGAGAAAGGAGGAATGAAACAGGGGAGAATCATCAAGGATGAACATGAGAAATGACGGAGAAAATCAAAATCAACCACCAATCTCCCCAGAAGCAAACGCAGCTGTGGATTATGATAGAGTAAGTGTACATACTTGGAGATCTGATTCTGAAGACGAGAGAGAAGGAGATCAGCAGTTGGTGAACAATGGACAAGGAGAACAAGGAATGAATGGAGAAATGAACCAGAAAACGAAGAAATGGCGGCGTTAGAAAGATTGAGACAAACAATACATGAGGAGAGACGGCTAGAGGCAGAAGAGCGAGCAAACTTGACAAGACAAAATCATGAATTGAGGATGGAAAATATGAGATTGCAAAGTAGGAGATCTAGAAGTAGCGTGAGATCAAGTTCTAGATCGAGCAGAGAAGAAAGAAGAAGAGTTTTACCAACAGAGAATACCGAGGAAGAGACACGAAATCCAAATACGAGCATGGCGAGAGAAGAGGGGAAATAGAAGATCGTTATATTCCTCGGCCCGAAAATCTTCAAAATGAGCGGAATAGAGAAAATCAAGGAAACATGCAACTCCAAGAAACAGAATGACCAAGTTTCTGAAGGAGAATGATCTTGCATGGGAGAGAAGAATTGAGAAGAAACCAGAGATCGAAGATGACATTGAGAGACACTACATTGAACAAGCGCGACTAGCTCGCGAAAGAGAAAGAATTAGAGAAGAAATGGAAAATCAAGAGATGGGAGGAAGCAATCCGACGAGAATAACCATGACAACCGCGAGAGAAGAAGGGAACAAAATCGTACCAATAGAAATATTAATGAAGAATATGAGAGGGTGCGAGATGATGAGAGGCGAGAGGCAACCAAGAAGAGAGAACAATCGATATAATGGCGTGCGAATTGGCGAAAGAAACGAAGAAGAGCGTCGCGAGGAAAGAAGAGGAGAAAATAATGAGCGGGAAGGTCAAGATAGGCACGAGCGAAGAAGGAGAAGCGAGCTAAAAGACCAGCGGAATCAAATTCTGAGGTGAATGAACAAATCTTAAGAGAACTAGCTGAAATGAGAGGATTCTTGAACAATAGAAGAGAAGGAGGAAGGAGACAAGCTGGGACGAAGCCATCGCGAGAAGCCGCGAAGAATCCCTTCACGCTAGAAGTACAAATGGGAGGAATACCTCCTAAGTGCAATCTACCTGCATTAACCAACATCTTTGATGGAACAAACTGTGCGATACAACATATTAAGGCTTATATGAGATGTATGTTACAATGGGAGAACCATGATGCTATATTGTGCAAATATTTCGCGTCAAGCTTAATAGGAGAAGCACTAAAGTGGTTTGAAAGTCTACCAAGGAATACAATTACATCATTTCACCATTTACAAGCCACATTCTGGGAGCATACATAAGTAACAACTCTTCACGACCGGTATTGAAGATGTATTCGGGTTGAAACAAAGGGTTGGCGAGAGCTTAAGGCGATTGACAATGAGATGGAGAACCATGTGTAGCGAAATGGCGGGGCGGGTTGAGGAGAGATATCTCATCCTCTCATTTGTGAATGCTCTCTTTGCGACTAACTTGTTATACATTCAAATTTTTAGAGTCAAAAATACAATCACGATGGCGGAAGCTGCGAGAATTACGGGAAGAATATATCGCCTTAGAAGAAAGACGAGAATGAAATGAATTCTTATCCGATTGCGAACACAAACTCGAATGCCGCGAACGCAAGCTTGTTACCTCGGTTCATCAATACGGTGGCGAGCACTTCGCAAGGACGAGCGAGCAAGGAGAGGCGTGAGGGACGGCGAGAAGATAGTAGCCATGGGAAGCCATGATCAAGAAGAGTTTGAGCGAGAAAGGAACTACTATAACCGTGTGACAATAATAAGATTCGGAGGCTAGATCATGTGCAAGAAACTTATGGTGGACGAAGGCAAAATAACCGTGGAGGCGGAGAAATCATAGAAAAAGTATGGGAACAAATTAAGATGCCTCCTTTGAATGCTAGCGTTGAAAAGATTTGGGAAGCTATACTTGTGATGGAAAATGTACCAGCACCTTGGAATGTTGGAATGGAACCACCGCCGGGAGATAGAAGTCATGAGTTTTGTTCTTACCATCGCTTCCATGGGCATCAAACAAACGATTGTAGAAACATAAAAAGAATTATTCTCGGGATGATTGATCGGGGAAAGTGAATCACTTTCTAAAGGGAGAAAAGCAGGTCGGACATTACCACCACCACGAGAGATGCACGAGAACAGTGTCGGCGAAAGGAAAGGAAACATTTGTGATAGAAGTAGGAACCAAAGCTAAGAATTTGAATTGCAACTCTATCGTCCCTCTATCGCACCATCGAAGATTTTCATGACAACGTGCTCGGTAGAGTCTTTGCGAGAGATGCTAATGATAAAGAAATAATGAGTCCTGGCGAGAACAACGCTTGATTAGAAAAGTGGCGAGTTGAAGACTATTTCTTTCTCTGCAGATGAAGTACCAAAAGGAAGAGAAACACACGATAGCCCGTTGGTTGTAAAACTAGAGATTAACCCGAAACCAGTTGATGGAGAAGATGATGAGGCGAAGCTTGTTGGGCGATCAACCGAATTCTAATCGACAGGAAGTTCGGTGAATATTCTCTTCTACCATACTTACAAGACGATGGGCGGAAAAGATGAGGATTTAATTCCCTCGACATACAAGATATATGGCTTTAACTTGCACTGCAAACAAACCAAAGGAGAGGTTCACATGAGAATACCTCTACAAGGATTATCCACGATATTTTATTCGTGTGGTTGATGTGGAATCTCCATACAATGCGCTGATTGGGAGGCCATGGCTTCATGAAATTTTAGGAGTCGCGTCAACATATCATCAATGTATTAAATTCCCACATCAAAACGGCATTGGTATCATACGGGGAGATTGGAAGGAGTCGCAAGCAGTGCCATGAGGTTGATATAGAAAAGCTGCGAAGAAAGAAGTGCCAAAAGAAAGGGTTGGAAGCAACATGTGAGAAATGAACGAGAGAAAGGAAAAACTAATGGTAGATGCTATAGAAGTGAGGGCTGAGCATTACCCATGAGGTGAATGCTTAGAGACGGACCAATATTATAACAATGAAGAAGCAAAAGATATGAGGAACAAAAGGCATAAGAAGTGAATAATCAATAACGGCAAGATGCAAAGTAACAATGAAGTAATGATGTGCGAGAATCTCGCAGACCAAGAGTAAGATGAGAATACGACTAAGAAAGAAAAGTGAAATGCAACAAGTGAAAGCAGAAGCGTGCGAATACTTCGCAAGACAAATATCAACAAATAATGAAACATGAATGATTGAATGATTCAACAAATATAAATGCGCAAATGAATGGGACGAACCTTTATGGCGTACACCCTAGTTCGCGAATAACATTTCGTAAGAGGCAAATGTAAGACCTAAAGTGCGTCATATAAGGGGTATCTCTCGCCGTGGTTCGGGGAAGGTTACACCGCTCCTGAAACCTGAACCATGAAAATTTGGGGCCCATGAAAGCCTATCCAGGAAGAGGTACCTTGGATTCCCAACTATATATGTAGGTTATACCCTGGTTGGGCGACCGAGGGTCTCTTCCTAGGAGTCGGTGTATGCTCAAGGCGCCGAGGTACACGGTTGAGCGAGTGCCGGGATGGATGAACCTACCCTGGCCATTCTTGGCAAGTCTTGGCATGCGTTGCACTCGCCGAAGAAAACTCCACTTAGGGTGCAGTCTCGTAACCATAAACCCTATAGGTATAAGGGATAAGAGACTGCGAAAACTCTTGGTTGTTGTTAAGACCGGATGGGAGGAGCTAGTCTTGTATGGCCGATGTTTCGCCTCCTTGAAGGGCAACAAGGGAGATGATAAGGCGGTGCTCTCCATTAGGGAGAGTGCCAAAACAGACGCAAATGTCATGAGGCTTTGTTTTCGCAAGGAGACTTAGGCTTGTCATATTTGTGCAATGATCTGCAGAGGCAATAATACTAACGCGAGGGTAAGGCGAGATCAATGGGTCTTTGCACGAAAGTGTACGGACGTCCTGCGATTTCGTCGCAAGACGGCAATGTCATAGGGCTTTATATTCGCAAGGATATCTAGGCCTGTCATATTGTTGCAACCAAAACATCTGCAGAGGCAAAAATACTTGAAAAATGATAAGGCAAGATCAATGGGTCTTTACATACAAGTGTAAAGACGTCCTGCGATTTTGTCGCAATAAACGGTGGCAGGGGAGGACCTCTAATTAGGGAGGTCTAACTTGGAAGACCACACAAAATGATAAGACAAGGTCAATGGGCCTTTACATGAAAGTGTAGAGGCGGCTGCGACCTTGTCGCGACAAAGAAAAGAGATAGAATTCTCGATTCATAAAGATACACAACGATCTCGTCGCGGCTATACAATTAATAACCAACAAAATACTTGATGACAACTAAAATCTTCCATCGAAGAAGAATACCGAGAGGCAAGTATGGGAATGGAAAAGATGAAATATTGCTATTCATCTTCTGATGAAAGAATTATACATCAATAATGTTAATCAATTATATTACAAGGAAGAACTACCAAAAAAGGGGACTGAAGATTGAATTCAGAGGAGAAAAATCCAAGAAATATACTATAATAAGGATACAGAAATGTACAGATACTACAAGCGAGAGAAAGAAAACGAAAAAAGTTATTTCTTTGGCGATTCTTCTTCTTCGTGCGATTCTTCAATCGATTATTCTCGTCGCCCGAATTTTCTTCTTCGCCGGCCTCGCTATCGAAACGTGCGAGACAGGCAGATTCTCGGGAACCTCTTCAAGGAGCCGGGGATATGAATGCGAGAGGGATATTATGGTCCTTACAAACATACTCCATGCCTCTATTGCGAAGCGAACAGCATCATTGTTAAAGTTCTCCCTTTGTCGTTAGAAATTGTTTCTTCAACTTGGAATATCTATTCTCGCGAAGGAAGAGATTCTTTGCGAAATTTGTTCTTTCGGTTTCGAGTTCTTCAATTCTTTGGAAAATTCCGTGAGTTGCTCTTTTCGATTCAAGCTCTCTAATTCTAACTTTGAAGCCTCTTCTCGGATTCTCGCAAATAAGAAACAACAAGTTAACAATTTACAAGTAATATTACGGAAATAAGAAGCAGTAAGGTATAATAAGCAACCTTCTCTGTCAGATATCATATCTTTAACCAAGGAAGTATGCTCGGCGTGAAGACTAACATCAACACCTAGGTTATTTACGGCGTTATCTAAAACTTTCGCAGCCGGGCGAATTCATCATCATTATTTATAACAAGGAGCGAACAGAATCTGATCTTCTCGCTCACTAAGTAAGGAATTCTGGCGAAGCAATTCATCTCGCTCAATTTGTAGCTCAAGAAGAGATTTTTGAAATGTTGCTAATGCTTGAGCACCATTGTTAGCAATGCGGTCTTTGTCATCTATGTGATCACTAATTTTCTTCCTCAAAATTTTGATTTCTTTACGAGACTCAAGAAACATTTGTTTAAATTGGTTGGCCGCACTTAAACCAGATCTATGTTCAATCTCTAAAAGGCGATATTTGGTCTGAAGTTCATCTAATGAAAGAGAGTTAATTTTGTTCGAAGAACTACTTAAAGAAGTGTTGAGATGAGCGAGAAGAAGGTTATTATCCATAGGTTCAGGAAATGTATGGAGAAGAATAGCTTCATCGGAGAGATTATATACGTCTGCGAAAGTAATAAGTTAGGTGGCAATACACGACCAATAAAATAAAAATAATAAAAGAAGGCAAATATTATACCATAAAGTTGCTGATTAGCATTTTGAAGGGTGGATACCCTCTCTTTTTGAGAGTCAAGTTCGGTATTTAACTTTTGAATCGTCTCGTCTTTATCGCGAGATACGTGACCAGATCTCAATTCTCGAATCTTCTTGCTCAATTGCGAATTCTTCTTCTCAAGATTGTTGCGTCTTCTCTCAAGATCTCGAGGCAACTACAAAAGAAGACCTTCCAACCTATGAAAGAAGATAGAAAAGGCATGTTAATACATATACAACAATATAAAGCCAATGGGGAGATATGATTGTATACATACCAAGGATCAAGCGCATTCAAGAAGTCGGGAGACATAGTTCTAGAGACTCCATTGAAAGAATCATTGCCCTCCGGTAGAGTGGCATTGCACACGTTGCAGAGTCCCGCAAAGAGAAGCTAGGGGAGCATCTCCCATTCCTTGGAAAGAATCGGAGAAGATACTAGACAATTGACCCATAGAAGAACCGGTTAACGGGGTCCTTGTAGAGCGAGAGAGCGATTGGAATCATGGTCATCTTCATCAGAAGACTCGGAGTTTGAGCTAAGGCGAGAAGAGGATTGGACCTTTCGCTTCTTAGTTAAGGGGGCAGAGGATTTACCCTTGCGAGCGACAGTTTTGCCCTTACTTTTAGTCTTCGCAGCAATAGTTTCTTCAATTCCAACCTTCGCATACGCGTAAAGATAAGAAACAGAGGCAACAGTATTATTTAAATAAGAAGAAAGGAAGTGATTCTTACTTCACCCGTAAGCGATCGAAGCAATGTCAGAGTATCCTCCGACGGATCCTTTTTGTAGCTTCTTTTCAACCTGGCTATCTGAAAGATTTCACAAACTCAGCAAGTATAGAAAGAAAATTACGAAAACCAAATTTGAAGTCGGAAACATACCTCTTTCTTCTTCTCAGGCCATTTGAATTCCCAAGGATGATATCCTGCGAGATTCGCAGGAAGAATATGCGAGCCCGCGATGTAAGGACCATTTAAGATCAAGGGTACGACCCACCATTTCTCGTCTTTGGAATGACGAGGAGAGGAATTATTACACAGGTGCCAATCAATATCTTGCATGAGTAATTTATCTTGAGAGACATTATTATTTTCTTGAGACGAACGCCCAAATGAGATCTCGCATTCATCATAGTTATCTTGAGTAATTTTCAAAAAAGTTTTCCACAGTGTATTTCTCAACATGACTATTTCCAAATCTGCGAATTCGGGATTTACGGCGGAATTAGGGTATAAAGATCCTTTGCTGCACCGCGGTTCGCGAACTCAAGCATCGAGGCGAATACAATCGCCACTTAATTGATAAATGACCGAGAGAATTTTTCATGGGCCAAAATTTCATAAAATAAAGGCAACTCGGGATTGTACAAGGGAATAGGAAGTCCCGAGAGAAGGCGACCGAGCGAGACTATAATCTTTTGATCATCACATTGATGATCGGAGAAAAGATTCTGAAAGAATGGATGAGGGTTCTTGATCGGGAATGGTTGTGAGTAAAACCCTTCACGTGCAACCTCTGTTGAACTTCTTCAAAAGAAGTTTTGTATCCACGACTGATGGAAGCCATTTATCAGTATGGGAATGGATGAAAGATTGGAGATTAAAAACAGCGCTAGAAAGGATGAAGGAAAGCTTTGCAGTAGCAGGAGCGCAAATTGCGGAAGGAGAGAATCAAAGAAAAGTTGCAGAGACAAACTAAAAGATGAAAAGAAGGGGAAAAGAAAATTATATATAGGGGAAAAGAGCCTCGAGAAAAACAAGGTCATTTAATGCGAAGAGACATGAACGGTCAAGAAAAAGTGGTTGAAAGAGACGTGTCAAGAAATGATAGTAATAATCAAAATCCGTGTAAAAGTACAAAACTGAAGATAAGAAGTCGCGGCAACAATATTGTAAAAATCTCATGGTACTCTTCCCCTCGCAGGAGAGATAAGAGATGATACTTCATATATATCTCAAAGAAGCTCAGGAACTTCGCAAAAGAATAGAGGCAAGTACGTACTTTTTCAAGTACAGTATTCTTCTGCTCGTTCCTTCATCAACAAAGATCAAAGATTACTACAACAACGGATTTTTCCTTCAAGATCGCTCTTCAAGCAATATTCAAGGAAAAAGAGGCAAGATGTAGGATCATAATATCGCAATGCATAGGGCTCGCGGGATCAATAAATGACGGTACCGCGAGGGAGTCGCAGAAAACTAAAATAAACGACGCGATGGGAGAAACGACACATAAAACAACTGAAAGACATGGAACCTGGCGAGGGTTAAGAAGTGTCGCGAGATTGAATAGTTGTACACTGGCGACACTTCGCGAGACATTCCCGAAAATAAAGGATAGCTTAGCTGTCATCCACTATGTATTACCCTATATAAAGGGTCGAGTGAGTCTGTGGTGGGGAGATCTTTTTAGAATTGTGAGGCAAGTCATTAGGAGAGAGAAAGTTTAAGAGTATTTTACTTGCTAAGTGTAATTCTACTTTTCCTGTGTAGAACTCATGAAATTAATCAATAAACATTCTCAATTATGCAACTTTCAACAGACTAATTAACCAAAATATAGTGAGGGGTGTAGTGTGGGAAAACCTGCTACTACATCTACTCTATCTTCTATATTGAGACATAAGTCGTGTTATGATATAGTTTTCTATTATACACATTTGAGATTTCGAGCTGAGTTTATCTCGCTTATATATTTCTCGGAATATGTATTGACAAGCTTTCGCTTCGGCCTAATTCATCTTACATTCGTTGACGAAAGTCCGAATAAGATCATATGGAAATTTCCGAGTTACATCTTACATGGTTTGTGTGATACACTCATTTGGCGTGTTGCCTTGGAATGTTTCATTATGATAATTTCAATAACTTGAAAATTGCTTTGACGAAAAATAGTTTGTGAACAACGACTATATAACGTCCTCTAAGAAAGTTTCAATGATTGAAATTAAGAGTTGAGATTATGTAATCATCTTTGGATATAAGCATATATAGTGTGTTCGCTCATTAGTGTATAAATGCATAAACCGGGAGCCAAGTGTATGCATATGTGTGTGTTAAAGTGTATGCGAAACTAGATATTGTGGAATCACAAACGATGAGACGAAGGTGTTTTTGATCACGTTTTATCTTGCCTATCGTAGAAATTAATCTTGAGCCACGCCACCATACTAACTTGCCTATCCGCGCCACCAGACTATCTGGCAAGCCAAACGCGTCTTACCACAACAACATAATTATCGGCATGCCAACATGCCACTCTGCCGCGGTAGCATGCCACTTTAGCCTTAGCCACGCAGCCAAGGCCTAATTCTTACCACGACGCCAAATCCTAGCCTTGGCCACGCCGCCAAGCCCTAATTCTTACCACGCGCCAAATCCTAGCCTTGGCCACGCCGCCAAGCCCTAATTCTTACCACGACGCCAAATCCTAGCCTTAGCCACGCCGACAAGCCCTAATTCTTACCACGACGCCAAATCCTAGCCTTGACCACGCCGTCAATCCCTAATTCTTACCACGACGCCAAATCCTAGCCTTGGCCACGCCGCCAAGCCCTAATTCTTACCACATCGCCAAATCCTAGCCTTCGCCACGCCACCAAGCCTTAATTCTTACCATGGCGCCAAATCCTAGCCTTGTCCACGCCGCCAAGCCATAATTTTGGCCACAGAGCCAAACCTTAGCTTTGTCCATGCTACAACGCCACAGGCGTGGCCATGCCACAACGCCACTTGCATGCCGCCATTCCACGGCTACTAGCATGCCGCTATTCCATGGATACGCCATTGGCATGCCGTTATGCTATGGCTCCACCATGCGCTACTATGCCAATGGTGCCACTTCGCTATACAACAAGATGCGGCCATAATCAATGGCCACTCTTCCTCATGAGATGCAATCTCAGCCATCCAAGATCGCCACAGAACTGACGGACTTGCGGAATGTCCCAGGCAACCTACTACGCCAGGGCTACGCCAGGTGCCACTATGCTAATGGTGCCACTTTGTTACACAACAAAGATGTGTCCATAATCAATAGCTACCTTCCTCATGAGATGTAATCTCAGCCATTCAAGTTCGCCACCAAACTGACGGACTTGTGGAAAGTTTTAGGCGGCCGACCAAGGAAAGCCTAATAGCATCACATGCTATTTTCCTATGGCAAAGTCTCTTGACTTTGACATTGTAGTTGCAGGAAATCCTACAACACATCCCTCACAAGATTTCACAATAATCAACACATTTCTTAAGATTAATAACGACACTTTTTATTAATTGAATCTAGAAATTTTACAAGAAGGAAATGAAATCAAGAACACAACACTGTTTGGATTTTCTCTATCCTCAAGTCTTTCTCAACACTCTAAAAAATTATCCCCCCACTTGTCTCTTCTTCCTTTCTCTTTATATAGGTGTTTACATAGTGGATGACAGCTTACATACAGCTCATATTTCCCCTATTTTAGGATCCCGTGCTACTTTCTCTCAGGCTCTCTTTATAATTTCGCAGGCTCTCTCTCTATAATTTCGCAAGCTCTGGTACATTCTCTCAAGCTAAGAAAATAATTAAATCTCGCACACTAATAAAATGTGTTGTGCGATATTTGGATCCTACATCTTGCCTCTTTTTCCTTGAATATTTCTTGAAGGGCGATCTTTAAGGAAAAATCCTCTTTGTTGTAGTTGTTGGAGAGACGAGCGAAAGAATATTGGACTTGAAAAGTATGTACTTGCCTCTATTCTTTTGTGAAGTTACGGAGCTTTACGAAGTAAATAAGAAGTATCATCTCTTGAAGTATGCGAAGTATGAAGTATCCTTTGAGAAGTATAAGAAGTACTCAATCCTCGAAATATAAGAAGAATTTGTCATTGGATGAGAATAAGAAATATTGCCTCTATTCATGCGAAATTCCATTTTTGTTGAGGATTGTTGTTATTCATCAGTGAACGTCCACTTTTGAAATGATTCTTGCCGAGAAGATAAAGAATATAAAATGTTTTTTCTTGGTAATCCATAGTTGCCTATGTTCTTTATCTATGATGAGCGAGTTATTTCTTCATTCTTATCTTGCCTCTGTCTCTTGTTTTGTGCTCATGCGATAGTATAATCTCTTCGAGTTTCTTTTAATTCTGCGAAATAATTGAGCGAAATAACCACATTTTGCAAAATAATCACATTCTGAGAAATTCTGACACATTCTGCGAAATTATGAATACTTCTGCGAAATTATGAATACTTCTGCGAAATTCTGAATAATACTCCTGAGAGATTCTCAATAATACACCTGAGAGATTCTGAATAATACTTCTGAGAGATTCTGAATAATACTTATTTGTTATTTTCGCTGTCTCAGACTCATTTCCATGTATATATTCGCAAACTTATTTGTTTACATATAATCATTTTCGCAAGCTTATTTGTTTACTCATTTTCTTATGTGGTCTTATTTTGCCTTCCTAGTTAAAGGTCTTATTGTGCCACCTCTTGTCATTGCGACAAAATTGCAGGACGTCTTTGCACTTGCATGCAAAAACCCATTGATCTTGCCTTAACTCTCTCTTTTTTATTGAAATTTTTTTGCGACAATATGACAGGCCTAAAAATTCTCGCGAAAATAAAGCCCCATGACATTGCCGTTTTGCGACGAAATCGCAGGACGTCCTTACACTTTCATGTACGGACCCATTGGTCTCGTCTTATCTTTCTCTTTTGTATTATTGCCTCTTCAGGATTGTTACACAAATATGACAGGCCTAAATATTCTTGCGAAAACAAATCCCCATGACATTTGCGTCTTAAGACACTTATCAGCTCCCTAATGGAGGGTGCCGCCCTTATCTTCCCCCCTGGTTGCATCTTCAAGGAGGCGTACCTCTACCATACAAGGTTGGCTCCTCCCATCCGGTCTCAACAACAAATAGTTGTTTTCGCAGCCTCTTATCCCTTTTGACTATAGGGCTTATGGTTACGAGACTGCACCCTAAGTGGAGTTTTCTTCGGGCCGAGTGCAGCATAATCCAAGACTTGCCAAGAATAGCCGAGACGCTTCAAACGCCCCAGGCACTCTTGGCTCAAATGTGTACCTCGGCGCCTTGATCAGATGCTAACTCCTTAGAAGAGACCCTTAGTCGTCCAACCTAAGT
Organism: Papaver armeniacum; assembly: GCA_023531295.1. Classification (NCBI taxonomy): domain Eukaryota; kingdom Viridiplantae; phylum Streptophyta; class Magnoliopsida; order Ranunculales; family Papaveraceae; genus Papaver; species Papaver armeniacum. The sequence goes on from JAJJWW010013166.1 coordinate 361,217, forward strand.
CATAAGCTTAGGTTGAAAATCCAAGGTAGCTCTCCTGGATGGGCTTTGTTGACCCCAAATCTCCATGACCCAGGTTCCGGGGGCGGTGTAACCTTTCCCTGAGCCATGCAATAGGTACCCCTTTATATGACGCACTTTAGGTCTTACATTTTCCTCTTACGAAATTTTATTCGCGAACTGGGGTGTACGCCATAAAGGTTTGCCTCTATCTATGCAAAATTATCGCACATCTCAATTGTTTCGTAAAGAATCATAATCTCTGCGAATTTCCCGCATGTTTCTATTCTTTTGTAAAGAATCATAATCTCTGCGAAATTATCGCATGTCTTAATTCTTTCATTCATTCTTTCGGCGAAATCTTCATGTCATCTTTCATGTGATTTTTTGTCGTTGTCGTCTCGCACGAAGTATATGGTTTTCTTGCGAAACTAGCATCTTGAAATGTATCGCAAAAAAATGTATAAACGTGCCTTTTGCATATTCTAACACCAAAATATAAATGCGAAATATCTCATAAAACTCTCTTCTATGCGAAATAATTATGGACCAACTATGTATAAAAATAACAAAAACAAACCGGAGAATGAATAATTGAAATGCATTTATGATTTGCAAGCTTCTTCTATGTGAAATGAAGCACCATGCTAAAACTTGATCGTATCTTCTCCTTGTTAATCAAAAAATTCAAATATTTTGATGAACTTGCTTGTTTTAGTATTTCTTTGCAAAATCTTCGCATAACTATACATGCTCTTTTATTTGCCCTTGGTATTTTCAAAAAATGCAAAAATTTTAGGAAGAATTGAGACTTGTACGTTTCTGGTTTGGTTGCTTCAACTTTAATTTTATGAACGAAGTTTGTCCGTCTTCTTATTTGAATTTTTAATTGAGCATCATTCAAATATTCACCGCCAAATTCTTTCTTCTTACATTCGCAAACTTATTACTTTATGAAACTCCTTAAGAAAATTAAAACCATCATGTCTCTTCTTCGTCTTTTCTTCACTTACTATAAATTCATATATCTTTTCTTTGATCTCTTCTCCATATTCTCCGGTTATAAGTTCTCAAAGAATAAGTTTGTTTGTGTTTATTCTGAGAACTCTTTTGTTGTTGTTCAACAACGATCTCTTCGTATTATTGACGAATGATGATAATTTCGCGTTGATTAATGACGACGCGGTTCTGACTATTGCACTTTTACTTTACTCATACATTTTCGCCTGAACTGTTCTCTTCGCTGGAACTATCATCCACTATGGCTAGTTTTTTGTCTTCATTGAGTTGAGATTATGCTTAGTAATAATCAATTCAGTTGGGGACGAATGGAACTATTGGAGCTTACTTTGCATATGGTGGTGGGATTGGGAGTAACAAACCCAATCAACTACTGTCTTTTACATACTTGGTTCAACGAGGTTGAACTTCGCTGGATACTTCTTGGTTATAACAAACTTGTTTCTCTTTGATACTTACAATAAGCTTGGTTGCTTTAATTTTATGGATGAGCATCATTCAAATATTGCGATTCTATCGAATCTCAAAGAATAAGGTTTGTGATACGGCGTGTTTTATATGAGCGTAAAATTATTGTTTTCAGTTAGTTTTTTTTTGTCTTCAAAGCTTAGTAATAATAATTCATAACTACTGGTGGTGGGATTGGGAGTGCACATTTTTTACTTTTTTTGATACCTGAGATGAATTATTGTCCGGCCCCAGAATTTTTTTTTTATTTTTATTTTTTTTTATTTGTAAACGAGTTTGCAACGTATATAAGTGTTCCTCAAATTCGAGTAATACGTTGCCTAAATTATTGTAACAGTTGCACAAATTAATGAATTTGTTGCTCAATAAACGTTGGTAATCATTTTGACCAACGTTTTTATACGTTGCACAAATTTATTTGCCCAACGAATTTTGGCGTTGCACCAGAATTTGCTACGCCATATTCCCAACAGATATTAGCGTTGGTGAAATTCATTGCAACGCGTATATCCGTCCCAAATTGGATGTTTTGGTGTAGTGTCTTCTTCTTCACATTTTAAAGAGAAAAAATGGCGGGAAAACAAGCTGGTTTGCTGCGGAATTTTCAGGGCGAGATTTGGACGGGATTCTGTCATATTTTGACGCGAGGTTTGATTGAAAATATCCTGTTACACTCAAACAGGGTTGATAGGTGTTTTAGAATTATAAAAAAGGAAGATATCTTTACATCTCGGTTAAACAGAGAAGGACAGGAAACGAAGAAAAACTCGGGTATGTTTGGATTTGTTTATGGAAGTTATGTATATCTTCCCTGTTATATTTGAGTTTATTGCGTAAAGAAGAGAAGGGAAGAATAAAAAGGGAAAGAACGAGTTCGTAGAGGAATATTTTCCGTGAAAAAAAGAAAAAAAAATCCCGTGGATTGTGGGGGAAGAAAACTCGATGATTTGGTGACCTGTGAAGTATATAAGAGATTTCGGGAGGCTCAAAGAAGGCTACATACAACTTTGGGGAGGTTTTAGAACACTGCAGAGAGACACAGTCGAGTTGCAGAGAGAACACAGGCGAGAGGAGGAAGAAGAACAGAGAACAACACTTAAGGAAAGTCGCAGAACCCGTGGCCTTTTCTTTCAAATTCAATCAATTTGTCACAATTTCTGTAACAATTAATTCCAGTTCGCAACAGTTTTTTGTTAGGGTTCTTTGTAACAGTGGTTCCGTAACAATTATAACTGTTACAAACACGTTGTTTTATACCTTCTCTTCTTTTTAATCAACTTTGGAGAAACAAACATGTATTTTGAGCAAGTGGTTAATATGAGGAGCTAAACCCCATTGCTGAGGCGATAGAGGAAGCTATTTTTCCAACAAGAAGTGGTATATCCTTATTTATCTATTTATTTGCAATTATTATATGATTATTTGCCTTGATCAGAAATTGTTTGAATGATTTTTGTTAACCAATTGTTATTTCTTTTGATAGAGCATACTTGGACCTAGGTTTTTGATGTTCTATGCTTCGGATTTACACTTGTTATTTTGAGAATCTACTTGTTGCAATCGTTTAAAATCAAATTGAATGAGAAAATTGCACGTTAATAGGGTAGAAGGAGGCTTTGAATCAGATGCCAAAATTGCTGCAATAGCGAAAAGGTTAGAAGCTTTAGAAGTGGGTCACACTAGTGGTAGATTGGAGCCTTTTTGGGAAGGCCATAATAATGAAGAGCAAGCCAATGCTCTCTATAATAACTTTTCGTGGTCTAAGGGCCAAAGTCAAGGTCAGTTTAGTAATTCTAATGCTCCCCCAGGTTTTGGTTACACTAAGAATTCTTCAGGCCCAGAAAATAAAACGACTTTCTTAGAGGAATCTATTAAGATGTTAGCAAAAACTCAGGAAATGTTAGCACAGAGACATGTTAGTTTTCAACAGGAAACCAAGTAGAACTTTCAAACTAATGCTCAAAGCCTTGCTAAGTTAGAACTTCAAGTGGGCCAAATAGCTAAGACCTTAAGTGAAAGAGATAATGGAAGGTTCCCTAGTTAGACTAATCCCAATCCTAGAGGAGTTCATGAAGTAGGTGCAAAAACATCGAATCAGTTGAATGCTATTAGAACCCTTAGAAGTGGTAGAGTAGTATAAAATCAGGTAACCATGCCCGATAGTGAACATACTGTAGTTCACCCCTTAGGATCTCACCCCTCAGGACCACCACTAGCTGAGAAGACTGATAATATTTCTGATGATGCCAATTCGGTTCCTGAGAGGTCTGATTCTGTGCCTAGATCCCCGTTTCCCCAACTATTAGTACCAACAAAGAAGGAATCGAACTTTAATGACATATTGGAGGTTTTTAAGGAAGTTACCATAAACCTTCCTTTATTAGATGCAATTAGGAAAATTCCTACTTATGCCAAGTTCCTTAAGGATATGTGTACGCGAAAGCGAAAACTTAGCGTCCATAAGAAAGCCTTTTTAGCTAGTCACGTAAGTTCCATCATTCAGAACACCACAACTCCAAAGTACAAAGACCCAGGTTCCCCTACCATTGCTTGTATAATAGGTAAACACCGGGTAAAAAAAGCTTTACTTGACTTAGGAGCCAGTGTGAACTTACTTCCGTACCATGTGTACTTACAGCTAGGACTTGGTGAAATGAAACCTACTCAGATGACATTGCAGTTAGATGAAAGGTCTGTTAAAATTCCTCGAGGTGTTATTGAGGATGATCTAATTGAGGTCGACAAGTTTATTTATCCAGTGGATTTCGTGGTCCTAGATGCCCAACTTGTCCCCCACCCAGAGAACCAGATACCTGTGATATTAGGTCGCCTATTTTTAGCTACGTCTAATGCGATCATTAGCTGTCGAAATGGTGTGATGAATTTATCTTTTGGTAATATGACTATGGAGATGAACATTTTTAATGTCAGTAAGCTACCTTATGAGCTAGATGACACATGTGTTGAAGAGGTGAACATGATAGAAGCCTTAGTTTATGAGTCATTACCAAACATTTTATCTGAAGACCCATTAGAAAGTTGTCTATCCCATTTTGGTTTAGATTTTGATGAAGATAGCACTATTGCACAAGTGAATGCTCTATTAGATTCTACCCCTGTATTAGACACTGATAGATGGAAAGCTAGGTTCGAACCATTACCAGTTTTTGAGACTACCTTAATTCCTTCTTTAGAAGAGCCTCCTAAGTTGGACCTAAAACCACTACCCGACACTCTAAAGTATGTGTTTTTAGGCCCATCTGAGACTTTACATGTGATTGTAGCGTCCGATTTGGATAGTGATCAGGAAAGTAGGCTAGTAAAAGTACTTCAAGACAATAAAGAAGCTTTAGGGTGGACTATAACATACATTAAGGGTATAAGTCCTATTGTGTGTATGCATCAGATTCATTTAGAAGAAAACTCCAAACCTTCTAGGGAGATGCAACGTCGACTGAACCCTAACATGAAAGAGTTAGTTCGAAAAGAGGTGCTTAAGTTGTTAGATGCGGGTATTATCTACCCAATTTCAGACAGTAAGTGGGTCAGCCCCGTTCAGGTTGTCCCCAAGAAATCAGGTATCACTGTAGTCCAGAATGATAATAATGAGTTAATCCCAACCCGGGTGACCACGGGATGACGTGTCTGTATTGACTATAGGAAATTGAACAAGGTCACAAGGAAGGATCACTTTCCCCTTCCTTTTATCGACCAAATGCTAGAGAGATTAGCTGGACATAGTCATTATTGCTTCTTAGATGGCTACTCCGGTTATAATCATATCGTTATTGCCCCAGAATACCAAGAGAAAACCACTTTTACATGTCCCTTTGGTACCTTTACGTATAGATGCATGCCTTTCGGGCTATGTAATGCCCCTGCGACTTTTCAGCATTGTATGATGAGCATATTTTCCGATATGGTAGAACGGTTTCTAGAGGTCTTTATGGATGATTTTTCAGTGTTTGGTTCATCTTTTGATGAGTGCTTGCATCATTTGACATTAGTGTTGACTAGGTGTAAGGAAAAGAATTTAGTGCTTAATTGGGAAAAATGCCATTTCATGGTTAAATCAGGAATTGTGTTAGGGCACATTGTTTCTTCAAAGGGTATAGAGGTAGACAAATCCAAGGTTGACCTTATTAAGACTTTACAGGTCCCAAAAACCGTAAAAGATATTAGGTCATTCCTAGGGCATGCGGAGTTTTTACCCGTCGATTCATTAAGGATTTTAGCTTGATTTCTAGACCTCTTTGCATTTTGCTTGCAAAAGATGTTAAGTTTGTCTTTGATGATGCTTTTTAGAGGCTTTTGAGAAGTGATGTAGGACATCCGTTAGATTTAGGATTAATATTTTTATTATTAATTATTATTATTTTACGTAATTCTTATTTCTAGAATTTAGTTATTTTAAGAAGTTATTTAATTTTAGAATTACTTTGATTGCAAGTTAGGGTTCTTAGAACTAGAGTTAAAAGTCTTCCCTATAAATAGAAGACAAGTCCTTTGTAATATACACATTATTATTATCACTCAATATTGAGATTTCTCAACTATTATCCTACTTTACTATCAAAATTCTTTATTCACGCTTCCGTTCTGCATTAAGTGGCATCACGAGCTTCGGCTTCGATCCTCTTATTCTTTTCTTCTAAATTTCCTTTACCCTTTCGTCACCTTTACTTTTCGAGATCTCCGCATCTCTTCTTCCAAACCCTATTATCAACTATCCTTTGATTTCTCAAAAAAAAAAAAAAAAAAAAAAAAAAAAACGCTTCGGATCAAACCCACTTTCTCTCCACTGCCCGGAACGTTATTCCTCCATCACGTCCTTCCATCCCACTTTTTCTTCTTTCCACGTTCTTTATCTGTACCCCCACTTCTCTTATTAATTATTCCTAATCTTTCCCACCACCGCATTATTCCAAAACCTCCTGCTTTCTATCCTTTCGTCCACTCAAATTTAATTTTCGTTACCAACCGGTTCCTTTACAACAATTAGTTTCACGTTGCTTTATTTAGCCCATTATCATACCTTAAAAGCCCAATAATCCATATTTTTCTAAACCGAGCTATTGAGCGTTGTTATCACGATGTTTAATTTCGACGACGTATTTCGTGAAATTGCCGAATTACATGAGGAAAGTCTTCAACATATCGCAAGAACAAAGCTTATTTTGGATCAAATAGATTGGTCACAACTCGATACCCTTCATGAGGTTACTCCTCCAATGATAGAGGCTCAGGCACCAGCGCTTTCTTCACCAACATTAGAATTATCATCAACACCTTCTTCGCCAATTATAGAACCACCATTCATACCTATTTCCAGTGATGTTTGTGTTCCTAACGGTGAAGTGGATGAAAATTGTTACGTCTCTTATGAACAAAAACAAGTTGAAGAAGTTTTGCCAATATCAACACCGGAAACACCATCTTCTTGTAAGTCGCCTAATGCCATTCTTCTTGAAAATCAAAAGCTATGCGAAAATATTTTCGTGAGTCAAAAGTATTGCGAGATAATTACTACTCCAATTGTTGCCAACGTCGACATCAAATTTTGTGTTCAACAATCTATTGTATGGTGCTACACTTTACTATCATGAACGTACTCAAAGTATATTATTTGTTGGACGGGTCGTTTACAATATTTGGTGAACTCGAAGACGACTTCTTTTCAAGATGGCGGGCCTGATGTAGCACATGTTTTCGGTACTTTCTCAATTCGAGACGAATTCTTTTCAAGATGGCGGGCCTGATGTAGGACATCCGTTAGATTTAGGATTAATATTTTTATTATTAATTATTATTATTTTACGTAATTCTTATTTCTAGAATTTAGTTATTTTAAGAAGTTATTTAATTTTAGAATTACTTTGATTGCAAGTTAGGGTTCTTAGAACTAGAGTTAAAAGTCTTCCCTATAAATAGAAGACAACTCCTTTGTAATATACACATTATTATTATCACTCAATATTGAGATTTCTCAACTATTATCCTACTTTACTATCAAAATTCTTTATTCACGCTTCCGTTCTGCATTAAGAAGCTTAAGAATTTACTCACTACTGCCCTGATAATCCAGGAACCTAACTGGAACCTACCCTTTGAAATTATGTGTGATGCTTCAGATTGTTCTATAGGTGTTGTGCTAGGTCAGCGAGAAAACAAATTACTTCATGTGATTTACTATGCTAGCAAAACTCTGAATGATGCCCAAATGAACTATACGACTACCGAGAAGGAACTGTTAGCCATCGTGTTTGCCTTGGATAAGTTTAGATCCTACCTATTAGGTTCTAAGATCGTAATCTATACTGATCATCTTTGCTTTGAAATACCTTTTGTCTAAGAAGGATACCAAACCTAGATTGATTAGGTGGATCCTTTTGTTACAAGAATTTTGTCCAGACATTAGAGACAAAAAGGGTGCCGAAAATGTAGTAGCAGACCACTTGTCTAGGCTAGTTGTTAGTTCCCCTAATGATTCCCTTCCTATAAGGGATAGCTTTCCGATGAACAATTGTTTTCTGTTTCCCAATCACCTTGGTATGCGAATATAGTGAATTATCTTGTTCTGGTCGAATGCCTCAACATTGGGGTAAGCAAGATCGTTCTAGGTTTTTAGCCGAGGTTAAGCATTTCTTTTGGGACGATCCTTATCTGTTTAAGTATTGTCCAGACCAGATTATTAGGAGATGTGTACCTGAGAGTGACCAGTCCAGTATTATCTCCTTTTGTCATGAACATGCATGTGGGGGTCATTTTAGTGCTAAGAAGACTGCTGCTAAGATATTGCAGTGTGGCTTTTACTGGCCTTCGTTGTTTAAAGACTCCCATAGTCATTGTGTTTCTTGTGAGCGTTGCCATAGGTTAGAAACCATTTCCCATAGAAATATGATGCCTTTGAACCCTATTTTAGTGATTGAGATCTTTGATGTGTGGGGCATTGATTTTATGGGTCCATTTCCTAATTCTTTTGGTTATCTTTACATACTTGTCGCTGTAGACTACGTATCTAAGTAGGTTGAGGCAGTTCCGTGTAAAACAAATGACCACGGGTTCGTAGTCCAGTTTTTGAAAGAGAACATACTTACATGTTTTGGTACGCCGCGAGCTATAATTAGTGATGGAGGTTCACACTTTTGTAATAGACCGTTTGCACTTTTAATGAAACAATATGGTATTACCCACAAAGTAGCTACCCCATATCACCCACAGACTAGTGGTCAGGTAGAGGTCTCCAATAGGGAAGTTAAGCGTATTTTAGAGAAAACTGTTAATCCCAATAGGAAAGACTGGTCGTCGAGGCTTACTGATGCCTTATGGGCTTATCGTACTATGTTTAAGACACTCATTGGAATGTCACCTTATCGTCTAGTATTTGGCAAGGCATGCCACCTTCCTGTCGAGTTAGAGCATAGAGCCAATTGGGCTATTAAGCATCTAAACTTTTCACTTGACAAGGCAGGAGCTCACAGAAAGCTCCAGCTCAATAAGTTGGACGAGATTCGTAGAGATGCATATGATAGTGCTAAGGAGTATAAGAACAAAATGAAACTTGTGCATGATAAGAATATTTTACGAAAGTCATTTTCTCCAAGTCAAAAAGTTCTTTTGTATGACACTCGTTTGCATCTATTCCCCGGGAAGTTGCGCTCTCGGTGGACCGGTCCTTTTGTGATCCGTACTGTTTTTCGTCATGGCGCTATTGAGATTGAGACACCAGATGGTAGTAGTTCTTCAAAGGTTAATGGTCAGCGATTGAAGCCCTTTTTAGAGCCTTTTCCTACAGGTGATGTTGAGGAGGTCCCTCTGGAGGACCCTGTTTACCTTGGTTGACCATCGAGGCGGTTTGTATGTTGTATATTATTTTTGTAGGTTTTTGGTTATACTTCACCCAGGTACTATCTTTCTGACTTCTCTCTTTACTATTTCCTCATGTTACTTATATTTTTGGTACTGTTCTTTAATTAGAAACATTGAGGACAATGTTAGATTTAAGTTTGGGGGTGGGGTAGAAACTTTTGTTACCTTTTTGTTACAATAAATAAACTCCAGAGACTAGAAATTTATGCTTATTAAGGATGGCACTAACCAATATGATTAGATGGAAACATCTAAAGATTCTATTCATAAAAGCACAGAGCTCAGGTGTTAGAAATAACATGATAGTTTCACCATATCTCGTTGAGTCCTTTTCACTTCTGTTTTTATTTTGTTTTGTTTTTAAACTATATTTCTCTAAGTGATTAGGTGGGGCTCACGAATCAAGTTGTTACCAATGCTAGGGTGAATTAGAGTGATTGATACAAAAAAAAAAAAAAAAAAAAAAAAAAAAAAAAAAAAAATTTATACCAGACCATTAGACCAACCGGAATAAATTCAATAAAGTCGGCCACTGGTACCCTTGTATATGCCAGTGTGTTGATATTAGTCATACTAGTATCTCAGTCCATTAGGATAGGTTCATTTTTGCGGAGGCCTTCAGACAGATATGGGAAACACCGTTCACTCAATATATATCAAAACCATCTATGTTTTTCCTCTATATCCATCTTCTTGATCTATCCATGTGATTAGTTTTGACTCTGGATATTGATGTCCATAATGCGACTATCTGAATAGAGCTCTGTGACTTATATATGAATTTTAGTATGCTTGAGTGCAAACTCGTGTACAACAATTGGAATTTCGCATCAGGGTACTTCCTCCTGTAATCAATAAGTATGCCAACCAAGGAGATTCTTTAGTACCTTCCAAGGTTCTACGTAGATAGTTAGGGTCTGGAGTAAAGGGTTTGTGGGTACACCTATGGTAAACCCTCCCGAGACTATAACTCGGCCACTAGGGCCACCTAGGGGTTTAAAGGATTAGTGCATACGCTAAATCCAATCGACGATGCCTGCGATAGTTAGTTAGGATTTTATTTTATTTTTGCTCGAGGACTAGCAAATAATAAGTTTGGGGGTATTTGATAGACACATTTTTGTGTCTAATTTGTCTCGATTCTTTATATTGATAGTGCTTATTTTTGTACTTATTATGGAGTTTTATGCGCGTGTAGGTATTTTTGGCCAATAAACATTTTTGGAAAAATCATCTCGAAAAGTTGGTAAAAGTGCCCGGAGGACACATGCTATTCGGACTGTCACTGCCGGCTAATAGGCTTGGTCCCGCACACCTTTCTTAATTAATTGTTATTTCCTTGATGTGCAGGAAATACCATAAAACTGAGGAGTTTCTTTGAAACGAAGGAATTTTGTTCAAATGAGGGAATTTTGATGAGGTCAAGGAAAATAATAAAAATATGAAAAAATATAACAATTGGGCGTGGGACTGGCCACGGCACGACCGGCCGGCCGGTGGGCCCAGTCCCCTAGCGCTATGATTAATATTTTATTATTCATTATTTTATTCCTATTTTGCATAGGTTCATCGTTCCTTCGTGTTTGGAATGCTCGTTCGTGCATTATTGATGAGTACACTTGCACCATTTTGGTCGGGGCTTACTCGATAGTACTCAGATGCCCGTGTGTTGAATATTTATTACTAACCCATGGAATTCTGCTGGAAGAACCATGAATTGAAGTAACAAATATTATGAATACGTGGAATATTTTCTAGGGATCCAGTTAATGAATCTAATGATTTAGGAATAATTAATTGATGGCTCTATACTAGTACGATCATCTAGGAGCATTAATTATTCAGGAATTGAGTGATATGAGCTTGTTGAAGCGTCATATTTCTTTTATATAGTCAGGGATATCAATGTTACATCCTGAAGACGTTATTGCTTTATACTAGCAGTCAAGCTATCTAGGAGCCGTCCAATCTTTCGATTATATATATAAGTAATTACTGAAATTGCTCAGTATTCATGAGATATGCCATTGCCTCAGCTGAGAGACTACACATCTATATATACTCTGAGAGACGGTATTCTCAGTCAGAGTTTCTCGTGGCATGAGCTTTCATGCTTCAATGAGAGACATGAGCCTCAATACTCATCTGATTGCTGGATCAGTTTCATGTATAATTATGGTTTTACGATTTTAACCCTTGTAGAAAATCCACCATCTACAGGTGGACATATTATTGTTCACCCCAGCACAAATTAGATTGTGTTGGCTTGTGCATCTTGTCTCATGTGCCTGATCCAAAGAGATAAGATGAGTGCCCATCTCAGGCTCCAGGAAAAGAAAAAAAAATGATTGTCTTGTTTTCCTTGTTTTCTATTTTTGCTTTGAAAGCATTGTTTCGTCTGAAATTCATGCCACTTTTTCTAAATGATAGTGGAAAAGTATTCTCTGTCTTTTTTTTTTTTTTTTTTAAAAAAAAAGGGTTATTCTCGATAATTCTACCCTTTATAGGGTTATGAGTTATGTGTGCACAAATCTATGTTTAAAGGTTTCGTAACCCTAATTCCCTTTTTCCTTCTCTAAAACTCTTTTTAAACTTTATACTGCTTGTTGAGTTTTGTGTTTCTATCACAAACCGGGTTGCATATGGATACTCCAAGAATTATGTCTTCTGATACAAAATATGTTAATATGATTGTTAATCCATCTATCATTAAGGAAAAAGAAAGATATTCAATACCTCCATCTTTGAAAAGAAAAATAAGGAATGTGAGAAAGCCAAGGGTTGTTCCTTCAAATTCTCAGAAGTTTGCTGATGTTCTTAAAGAGTTGAAGGAGACAAGAAAGGAGATTCAACAAATAAAGGCTTTTGTATTTAAGACTCTTGAGATTGAGAAGTCCCTGGTTCGACATTAGTCAAGGTTCATTGACCTCAACTCCTACGTACCTTCATTAAACTTATGTCCCTATGGATGTTGACGACAAGGAGTTCGGGGACGATAAAGAATTTTTCAAAGGTCTTAATGTCTAGGAAACTTCTTATGAGAATTTTATTCTTGTATTTTCTAGAAGGATTACTAGGTTTTGGAATAGCCATTATTGTGATTACACATAGCTATGTCCAACGTTTTCATCTTCATTGCTTTTAGATTTATTTATTTAAATTCTAAAGTTGTTTGGAAGATGATTTTGCAGTATTAATCTTTATGGTTTTATATATTGCAATTTGTTATGGAATATGTGTGTTTGCGTTAGTGAACTATGATTGTCCCATACGTGGTCAAAAGTTAAGTCTTTCGTATGTCGATATGCAAGTATTGATAAAGGATTGAATGAACTTTTGACAAAACAAAATATAAGCCGATTGTATGTCATTATGCAAATATTGATGGAAGATAGGATGAGCTTTTGTTTACAAAGTTTATGTCTATTATATGTCATTATGCAAATGGTGATGAGAAATAGAATGAATGTTTGTCTATTCCACAGTATTGATCTTCCCTGATCCATATTTTTATGTATGTACTGTATGGCTTAATAAGTTCTCTTATGTTGAGCATTTTCGATTAAATTAATCATGGGTTCTCTTGTGGTTAATTTAATTTAGTTTTTGGATACAAATTCATGTTTCATGTGATTTGTTAATGTCCAAAGAAATCCTTCTTTTCTGGTGAAAGTAAGGTCGCTCTTGTTGTTTTTTCGAGAATGACATTTCATGGGGGAGAGTTCTTAGTTGAAATTGTGCTTAATTGCCAAATCTTTGTGGGGAGCGCGGATGTGGAATATTATAGGGGTTATCTTGTATCTTTATAAACTCCTTGATGAATGCATTTAGCTTCGGCTATATGATTCCATCTAAAAAAGTTGATATATACTTACTTTTGGTCATGAAGTGTCTACATGGAAATTTCATGAGGATCCCACTAGTTTTCGTACCTTTGCCAATTTTATTGACGAAAATGGGGAGAATTAAAGTGTAGTTTGCACTACAAATACATATGGTTTTCGGATCATTATGTAAGGGGGAGTGGTTTTCATGTGAGATGAAGTATTGACTAAGGGGGAGTGATACATATCACCATACTATTGTTGTCGAAGTTGTGATGCAATTGAACTATGATGTTGTGTAATAATACTATGACACTGTGTAACAATGATCGAGAGCTTTTGTTTTCTCATTATTATGGCTACGGATCTTCAACAACGATGATGCTGCATTGAATATATTTGGAATCATTGGAGTGTTTGGAAATGACGAAGATGTCGAGTAATGTTGAAAAAGAAAGAATATCATGCATGTGCAAGATAAGCTGCAAAGTTTATTTAGTTTGTATTCAATATGTATTGATAGTTTTGTCACTAAAATTGACAAATGGGGAGATTGTTAGAGCACTGTTCAGTCGAACTCGCAAGCATTTCTATCTCAAGCTTGTTTGTCAAGTTTAGTTGCCAAAACTATAAGTCTTGATTTCTAGTCTACTAATAGCTAACTCTCAGACTAGGATAGAAAGTGTAGTTGAGCTCTATACTCCACGGCGTTCATCATTCAAAGACGAAGAACTACTCAAGGAACTGGTGGAACTTCACCGACAAAAAGGTATGTGGAGAATTGAACTTATCTATCACTCAAAAGTCTACTTTATCTCCTATCTTGAGTCGTATTGCTATGTAGACTATGATTATACACACGTACTATTTCAAGATGAGTTTATCTCGCTTATCTATTTCTGGAAATATGAGTTGGTAAAGCTTTCTCTTTTGCCAAGTTCATCTTTACTAGTGACGAAAGTCATATTAGTTTCAATTACATGAAAATAGCTTTGACGAAAAATAGTTTGTGAACAACAACTATATAACGTCCTCTAATAATGTTTCAATGATTGAAATCAGAGTTTAGTATATACAACCATGGTTGGATATAAACATTGAGAAAACTCATATGTGTGTAAGTCCACTATCCTTGAACCAAAGTATGCGTACTTTGCTACTCAGGATAACCGAAACTAAAGTCCGCGTACCAGTACGCGCAGTGCCGGAAGTTCACATCCCATGAATTTCTGCTGGAATTTGTGAACTGAAAACAAACTTATTCTAGGTACTTAAGTCCGCGTACCAGTATGCGTACTTAAGTAGATTATTTTCTAAAAATAGTTTAATTGGTGAACTAAGACATTTATATATTAAGGAATGCAATCTTTGCAAACCGTGGCTACAATGTTCATGAATCAATTCGAGTGAATCAAAATTGTTTTTGTTTCGATTGTGTCTTGTATAGTTCTATGAGATCTAAGAAATTGAACAACTCTCTAACTAGTTTATTTGAGTCATTTGAACTAGTTGTGGTAAAGAAGAATAAGGTTGGTATGAATGTGCTCATATGGCTAACCTATGGTTAACTACTGTTGAACCAACGGCTTGTACACGTTTATGTACGGTTACTCAAACCTAAATGAAGTTACATTTCATGTGTGTATAACAAGCTAAGTTCGATCTAACGGTTGAAAGATATTAGCTTGAATCTAATCAGGTTTTAATCTAACGGTGGATATTGAATGCTTTTTTACCAAGGTAACTTAGATTGCAAACCCTGATTTGAAGACTATATAAAGGAGAACTCTATCAACCGGGAAACTCAATCCCCACACCTACTGTTTGATACTAGTTGTAAGCTAAGTAGATTCTCCTTTATCCATAGGTTTCTAATGAGACCTTGTAGGTTAACGACATAAAGACTTCATTGGGATTGTGAAGCCAAAACCAACTATCTTCTATATAGTTGTGTGATATGATGATCTTGCTGTTTCTATCGTATCCGAGTACAATCGTAAGGATTGGCTAGAGATTAATTTCTCCGATAGGCAAGATAGAAAAGTAGTCACAAACATCTTCGTTTATCGTTTGTGATTCCAAAATATCTTGTTTCATTATTCGATTAAGATTATTGTGAGGTGATTGATATTTCTAGGTTGTTCTTCGGGAATATAAGTTCGGTATATTAATTGGTTCATGTTCACCTTGATTCATCCAAATACTAAACAAAAATCGTAAGTATTTCTATGGGAGACAGATTTATCTATTTCTGTAGACTTTTCTGTGTGATGCAGATTTTTTTATTAAAGTCTTCAACTTTGGGTCGTAGCAACTCTTAGTTGTGGGTGAGATCAGCTAAGGGAATCAAGTGCGTAGTATCCTGCTGGGATCAGAGACATAAGGAGCGCAACTGTACCTTGGATTAGTGTGAGATTGATTGGGGTTCAACTACAGTCCAAACCGAAGTTAGTTTTTAGTAGGCTAGTGTCTGTAGCGGCTTAATACATCATGTGTTCAATCTGGACTAGGTCCCGGTTTTTTCTGCATTTGTGGTTTCCTCGTTAACAAAACTTTTGGTGTCTGTGTTATTTCTTTTCTGCATTATATTTTTTTATATAATTGAAATATCATAGGTTGTGCGTTGAATCGATCAATTGGGAAATCCAAACTTTGGTTGTTGATTGAAATTGATTGATCCTTGAGCATTGGTCTTTGGTACCGTTCAAGTAATTTCTCTTGTCTTCAATTAGACTCGCAGATTTTTATTTGCTTGAGTAAGTATTGAATCGAGAATTGAGATATATAAGTCCTTGATATACTTTTATTAAGATTGAGCCTGACTGTCTAGTTGATTCCCTTAAAAGTGTATTGGAGTTTGTCCATACAGATTGCTAAGCGAAATATTGGGTGTGGTTGTTAGACCCCCGCTTTTTCACATGAGACAGTGTATTTATCCAAGATACTAAGTATTTGGTCGAAACAGATTATTCTCTTCAAGCGTAGTAGAGAATTTTCCTTTATCCGTTCTCTTAAGGATCTTACTCCTTTTGATGGACAACCCACACTTATCATAGAAATTACTATCATGAAGATATTTAGGTATTACCTTATGTGTTGATGAACTAGAGAATTTGTCATACTCCTTTATGTTTAGCTCCATAGCCTTCTTTGGTATCCACTTCCATGAGTTTCTAGTCTTCAGATCTTCTTTCTTTATGTGATGAACATCTCTTGCTGAGTTATTTGATCTTAGAAGATTAGTCTTGAAAAATATCTCAAATTACATCCTTGACCATAATTAGTTTTGTCAGAGTTTGAACAAGATAATCGTTGACAATCTTTAACAACATGACCTTTGATTCCACCATGAAAACATTGTCTGTGATGATGCTTATGATGATATTGAAAACTCTGATGTGAGTAGTTCATCTTGGAATTCTCTGAGAATACCAATTCTCTTTTAGAAGATGAAACTTTCTTTCGAGAATCTCTAATGTCATTCTTCTTTCTTTTTGAAGGAAATATCAAATCAGAATTATTGGATTTATCCGAGGAGGATGTAGCCAACTGACTTTCTGAAATTAACAAATGCATTTCATCTTTTAGCCTATTGACATGTTCTGTAACTGTCTTTATCTCAGAATCATATAAGATTTTTAAGGCATTGTATTCATCTGCAGATGTTTTTGTCAAGATCTCGGTCCTCTTTTCTTGATTAATACTTTTCCTTAGCTTTGCTTCTAGAGTTTGAATATTTGAATAGGATACAATCTTAAGGGAGTCTAGTTCAGTTTTAAGGGTGTTTAGATCAAGATTTAGTTGATCATTTTCATCTTTCATATGATATAAGTCTGCAACAAGCTTTCATTCTCTTTTTAGTGGAAGAATGAGTTCGGTTGCACATGAGAGGAATTATTTACTTAGTTAATTTAGCTGAGATTTTCTTATATTCATATAATCAATATCTTCCTTATAATTTTGGAGTGATTCAAAATCTAAATCATTGATTGTGAATACAGGGCTTAACTTAACTTCTTCTTGAGAACATAAAGACATATTTTCAGAAGAGCAAGTAGAACTTGTAGAAGACGCCCCTTCTAAACATTTGCTAAACCCATATAGAGTTTTACCCAAATCTTGTGGTATGTTAACTGAGTCTATTTTTGGCTTTACCTTACTTTTTCGTAGACTCATTTATTATAGGTTGGATTGCACCAAATACAAATTATTAGATCTTTTCGTGTTTTCCTGCTCGGATACCAATTGAAAAAACAAGGGTACCCAAATACACCACAATCTTTAATTTATCCACCTATAAGTCCTCTTACCGAAAGTGATTGTCTATAAACAAAGTCGAGACAATACGAAAAATCGGTATTCACACTTTATGTGATCGTTTATGGATACGAGATCGAGACAATACAACAATCAAAGTGTGATTACTTGATAATAGGTTTGGATTTAACCAAACTCTATTGGATCACTATCAAGTAATATGGAGTTAACATTTGTGTATTTTACTTTTATAATAAACAACTATAATTGCGGAAATAGAAAAGTAAAAGACACAGCAGGATTTATTAACGTGGAAACCGCAAACGCAGAAAAACCCTGAGACTAAGTCGAGAATTGAATACTCTCATAATTAAGCTGCTATACAAAATCTAAACCAACTTCGTATATTTGAGACCAAGAAACTAAACCTAGTTCACTTAGTTTCTTCAGTATCACTTCGCTTCCGACATTCAATAAGTGCACGCACCGGAACAATTACTTTGGATCGTATTCTAAACAATAAAGGAACAACAAATCTGTTTTGTAACAACTCTATTGATTCTTTCCAGATAAAGATATCTCAAGTCATATGCAAAGGCTATTCCGTTTAAACTAATAAACTCCTTTGCCTGGTTAGATCAATCCAATCTTCTTACCTAAGTAATAAGATTCGGAATAGTAACAATCAAAATAGATCTCAAGAAAAATATTAAGTGTTACCGATCCCAAGCAACTAATTAATCTAATAAATCTGATTCTAGTTGGATCCCAGCCGATCAAGGTTTGTGCTACACAAAGATATGAGAAACCAATAAGAAATCTTCTTCGTCTTTAAATCTTCTTTAATCTTCAATAAAACCTGCACAACAACACTTGAATCTCTTGTGATCAATCACGCACAGAACGAATTCTGTTAACAATGGATTATCACAAGATGTCTTTAGATCTACAAACAGTTCTAAAGATCCCATCGACACTTCGATCTAGTTTGACTGAATCTTATATCAGAAGAGAACATTCTCAAGAATAAACAAACTAGGTGCAATCAAAGTTCAACAACCGCTAGTCAATCAAACTAATAACACTGCAACTATCTTGTTTCCCACCAACTGTACTCGTAGAGCTTCTTGATCCCATAGAAGTCTTTAAACGAGCGGTCGTAAGAGATTTCGCCTAATTAGGTGTTTATGGATAAAAATCGTTTCTGCCGATTTCGGTAAATTCGGTAGGTGAGTGAGAAACTGGTTCAAACCCTAAAAAAATGTGCTGCACGTGATCACTTTATAGATTCGAGAGATCAATCTGTACAAGTCCGGCCTAAACCAAGAAATGGCCGTTCCAGATTTGCTTCGGTCACAAAGTGGAGGAGAAGGGTTGATTTGGGGAGGGAACCAAAGAAAGGTGTTGAGGAGAGTAGTATCTCGACTTGTATCAGAAAGTGAAAGCTTAGGAAGCTTGCAAGAGATGAAAGCTTTTTTGGGAGAGCTTGCAAAGTTGCCTTTCTGAGAGTGTAAGTGTAGTATATTTCTCCTGACCGAGACTTGTTGTCTGGTGGAAATAGGTAAGACCTATTTATACAAGTCGAGATTGAAACGTACCCTGGCCTCATGAAGGAAGAGAGTAAAGGGTGAAATAATGGGAGGAGGTGGTAACCGCATGGTTTAATGGGCGAAAATGTTTTTCACCATTATTTCCTCTTTTATTTGACCGCTTTATTCCTTTTCACGCTTTCTTAATGTGAGCGTAGTGTACGCTGCATGCTGTGACCGCCAAACCAAAACCCTAAAAGAAGCATCCCCAGTTTGTGTCGATGTCTCGAGTGTTGGTTGCATCTTGAGTGCAAGTGGCGCTGCTAGTGGCGCGTGTGGCATGTGCCAATGGCATGTGCGGAATGCCTTGGTGGTAGGTTGCACGGTTTGCAAGTTAGGTTACCAGCGTGTGTGTTTGGCATGTGCCAATGGCATGTGCGGAATGCCTTGGTGGTAGGTTGCACGGTTTGCAAGTTAGGGTACCAGCGTGTGTGTTTGGCATGTGCCAATGGCATGTGCGGAATGCCTTGGTGGTAGGTTGCACGGTTTGCAAGTTAGGCTACCAGCGTGTGTGTTTGGCATGTGCCAATGGCATGTGCGGAATGCCTTGGTGGTAGGTTGCACGGTTCGCAAGTTTGGCTACCAGCGTGTGTGTTTGGCATGTGCGGCCATGTTGACCTAGTTGCAAGTCTTGCAAGCCTAGGGCGCTATGTTTGGCGTGGGCCAAAGGCATAGCGGCTTGGAAGTATGGCTTGCGACACGTGTTGTCATGTGCCAATGGCACGTGCGGCCATGTTGACCTAGTTGCAAGTCTTGCAAGCCTAGGGCGCTATGTTTGGCGTGGGCCAAAGGCATAGCGGCTTAGAAATATGGCTTGCGGCACGTGTTGGCATGTGCCAATGGCACGTGCGGCCATGTTGACCTAGTTGCAAGTCTTGCAAACCTAGGGCGCTATGTTTGGCGTGGGCCAAAGTCATAGCGGCTTAGAAATATGGCATGTGGCACGTGTTGGCATGTGCCAATGGCACGTGCGGCCATGTTGACCTAGTTGCAAGTCTTGCAAACCTAGGGCGCTATGTTTGGTGTGGGCCAAAGGCATAGCGGCTTAGAAATATGGCTTGCGGCACGTGTTGGCATGTGCCAATGGCACGTGCGGCCATGTTGACCTAGTTGCAAGTCTTGCAAACCTAGGGCGCTATGTTTGGCATGGGCCAAAGGCATAGCGGCTTAGAAATATAGCTTGCGGCACGTGTTGGCATGTGCTAATGGCACGTGCGGCCATGTTGACCTAGTTGCAAGTCTTGCAAACCTAGGGCGCTATGTTTGGCGTGGGCCAAAGGCATAGCGACTTAGAAATATGGCTTGCGGCACGTGTTGGCATGTGCCAATGGCACGTGCGGCCATGTTGACCTAGTTGCAAGTCTTGCATACCTAGGGCGCTATGTTTGGCGTGGGCCAAAGGCATAGCGGCTTAGAAATATGGCTTGCGACACGTGTTGGCATGTGCCAATGGCACATGCGGCCATGTTGACCTAGTTGCAAGTCTTGCAAACCTAGGGCGCTATGTTGGGCGTGGGCCAAAGGCATAGCGGCTTAGAAATATGGCTTGCGGCACGTGTTGGCATGTGCAATGTCACGTGCGGCCATGTTGACCTAATTGCAAGTCTTGCAAACCTAGGGCGCTATGTTGGGCGTGGGCCAAAGGCATAGCGGCTTAGAAATATGGCTTGCGACACGTGTTGGCATGTGCCAATGGCACGTGCAGCCATGTTGACCTAGTGCAAGTCTTGCAAACCTAGGGCGCTATGTTGGGCGTGGGCCAAAGGCATAGCGGCTTAGAAATATGGCTTGCGACACGTGTTGGCATGTGCCAATGGCACGTGCAGCCATGTTGACCTAGTTGCAAGTCTTGCAAGCCTAGGGAGCTATGTTGGGCGTGGGCCAAAGGCATAGCGGCTTAGAAATATGGCTTGCGACACGTGTTGGCATGTGCCAATGGCACGTGCATCCATGTTGACCTAGTTGCAAGTCTTGCAAGCCTAGGGTGCTATAATTGGCGTGGGCCAAAGGCATAGCGGCTTAGAAATATGGCTTGCGACACGTGTTGGCATGTGCCAATGGCACGTGCAGCCATGTTGACCTAGTTGCAAGTCTTGCAAGCCTAGGGCGCTATAATTGGCGTGGGCCAAAGGCATAGCGGCTTGGAGATTTGGCATTGTTTCCATGGTGCGCAGGGTGCGGCTTGGTTTGGCATTGTTTCCATGGTGCGCAGTATGCGGCTTGGTTTGGCATTATTGCCGCGGTGCGCAGTATGCGGCTTGGTTTGACATTGCTGCCATGGTGCGCAGTATGCGGCTTGGTTGGGCATTGTTGCCGCGGTGCGCAGTATGCGGCTTGGTTTGACATTGCTGCCATGGTGCGCAGTATGCGGCTTGGTTTGGCATTGTTGCCATGGTGCGCAGGTGCGGCTTGATTTGGCATTGTTGCCATGGTGCGCGGGAGTGCGGCTTGGTTTCGCATTGTTGCCATGGTGCGCGGGGTGCGGCTTGATTTGGCATTGTTGCCATGGTGCGCTTGTATGCAGGCTTGGTTTGGCATTGCTGCCATGGTGCGAGTATGCGGCTTGGTTTGGCATTGTTGCCATGGTGCGCGGGTGCGGCTTGATTTTGGAATTAGGGTTACGTATTTGAAAACCCTAATCGGTATTTTGAAAAATACCCCTATTAATTATTTTTGAGTTAAATGCTCTTAGTTAATGTGTTGCGGGTAACACTAGGTCATGGGGTTTTACGATTTTACCCCTTGTCTAAAAACCACCATCAACATTAAGTCCCCCGCTTAGCTCGGAAGGGGCTTTGTTGCGAGGTAAGCATAAGATGGTGACAAACTGTTAACAACAAAACGTAAGGAAAATTGAAGGAGGCTTGTCTGACCTTTATAAATAGGATTTGGAATCCTTGCCTCTGGTAGTTTTGCACAAATCGGGAGGCTGGCACAATTGGTGGGCCCGGTGCAGCTTGGGCGACGTGGGGAAGTTGGCGTGAGTTGGGAAACTGAGTGTGCTAGCTGGTGGGACCGGCGCGAAGTGTAGAAGCCGTGCGTGCTTGCAGGCGTGACTTGGGCAGCATTGGGAGGTCGGCGCAATTGGTGGGGCCGGTCCAACTTGGAAACCATGCTTGCAGGCGTGACTTGGGCGGCATTGAGAAGTCGCAATTGGTGGGGCCGGTCCAACTTGGAAACCATGCTTGCGGGGCGTGACTTGGGCGGCATTGAGAAGTCGAAATTGGTGGGGCCGGTCCAACTTGGAAACCATGCTTGAAGGCGTGACTTGGGTGGCATTGGGAAGTCGCACCCTTTGTGGGCCCGTTTCTTACACGCGTGATTTTTGTAAAAGGAAATCCTTCCCTATTTCAAAGTCTTTCACGCATATATATATATATATATATATATAAAGCCCCTTTTCCCCATTCTGCGCTTTATTCTTTCCTCTTTTCATACTAGCGGCAAAGAGAGACCGGCTTCAGGTATGTCTTGAGTACTTTTCTCTATCTTTTTTTTTTTCTTTTCACGTAGGTGTAAACCTTAAGAGTAGGCGCTTCCACAATCCTTGCATATGATTCCTTGGCGTGCCTCTTGTAGAGAATATAGTATGTATGCAACCAGGGAATACAGCATATATTGTTTGAACCCGTAGGAAATATTGCATATATGAATTTTCGGTCTGAAAGAAATATTTCAACCTTGAAGAAAATCTTTGCGTGTGTATTTTGAACCCGTAGAGGATGCTCCGTATATAATTCTGAACCCGAAGAACGATACTGTAGGCGTATTTGAGCCCGTACGAAAAACTGCATGTGTATTTCGAACCCGTAGAGAACCCTGTATGAATCCCGAAGAAGAATACTGTGTATATGCTTCATATGACTTCGAACCCGCAGGAAATATTGTATATATGATTTTGCTTCTTGAAAAAAGTACCACGCTTGATTTTGAACCAATAGAAAAAATGCTCCATATATATTTTTGAACCCGAAGAAGGATACTTGTAGACACACTTGTACCCGTATAGAATGCCGCGTATATAGTCTCGGGCAGAAGAAAATACTGCGTATATAGTCTTGAACTTGAATAAAATACGTCCTCCTACCCCTTTCTCTTTTTTTTTTTATTGTTGGGTACGATTATGTGTCAGGGAGATAACTTCGCCTTTCTCCGTTTGTTTTGTGAAGATATCTTATTACCAAATTGTTATGAAGGAATTCGATAAGATGTTACACGAACCAAATTTCACTTCGTCGAAGGATGCTCATAATTCCAAGCCGAACATAGATGATGAATTCTTCACTAGAGCCCTCGCCCCTGCTCGGAAGAATCACCCGGGTTTCGTGCCAATTTTGCTAACTGGTGGTGAGGATGACGGGAAGACACGTTCGGTTCGCCCTGCAGAGCACCATTCGGTTCTGTCTTCATAAAGGGGTATATTCCTCTTCCAACATTGACTTCAGGATGTGTCAAAGTCCATTGCGTTCTTTTGACAGATGGGTTGAGTTCATGGTGAGCAAGGAGCATATAAATACCAACTTGACTCGAGCGCGGAGTCATTGATCTTTGTCAAGACCTCGGTAAATCTCAGTTAGGAAGGACATCCCAGGCTTGGTTGCTTTCATCTCCGGATGGTGTTCGGACACCCATACAATCATATGTAGATGGGGTGAGATAACTTTCTCCTTGGAGAGTGTGGCTCTCTTCTTTGAATCTTCCGATGAATCGGGAATCTTAGAATCCAATTATCGAAAGCGAGGTGATGATGCGGGATGACCTGGCCGCTAAGTTGGGGGATTTCGCTCGGAAAGACTCCATTGCGAAGTCGAAGGACTCTGCCGGAAAGAGGATGAAAGGTGCCCTTACGGTTGGTGGATATCTCAATGGTTTCCGGACGAGTTGGAGCCACGAAGAAACGAGTGATCTTCATGTCGCGGCATTTTTGTCTCTCTCGGTTGTCTAGAGATATTTTTGATGACGGTTCTGGCAAGAAGGGAATAAGACCAGAGTTGTTGGCGATTCTGTGAAGTTGGCAAGGGGTGAAGTTCTTCCCATTGGCAAGCTGTTCCTTGGTTCCTGTATGTGCATCCGGATCACCTAGTTGCGAACATGCGAGTTTCGAATGGTTTCATGAAAGTGGATTCATATGTGCACGTTGCTTTCCTGCAAGTCCGGCTATGGGAGCACTTTGAGAAGTATGCTCGAAACCGTTGCCTTCGCTTCCCGTGAGTTGGGGTGGCTCCGAATTCTTCGATGGGTGAACAGGCGTCCAAGGGTTGGCGTGAGCTTGGCTAGTTTTCTTGATAAGTTGCATGAAATCAATTTTTCGTCCATGGGGTCAGGTCCATAAGTCGGTGACTCAAATTAACACTTTTGCTTCGCTCCGCTCATGTCTTTGTCTTCGATGACGATTTGAGCGTTGGTGAAACCTCTGTTCATCCAAAGCCGCTTGCCGGTTATATGCCGTCTTTCTTCGTGTGGTCTTTCCAGATAGCTGCTTACAATATTGACCGTGATGCTCGTCACATGGGTTTCGATCAAGGGGTGCCTCTTATTTACCGACCAGTGATCCCTAAGGATTCATAGCGTGATGCTCTTGACGCCAGTGTCCTTAAGCCGGTATCCGTCTTTCCTTCTTTCAAATGGGAAGAGTAACCCGACGACCTTCGGCTATAATGAGTTTTGGTGCGACGAGTTTACTATGATCCGAGATTTTGTGAATAACGTGGTGGAGAACGTTCGTTGCAAACCTTTGTGATTACGAAGGAGTATCCAATGTTGAGAGATCCCAAGCGAAGGTTGCCTAGCAATTCGGAAAGCCCCAGGCCAAGGAACGGAGAACGAAGAACCGTCTTTGGCGGGTTCCGGACGGTTTCACAAGATCCTCCCACGACTCTTGTGTCTTTCGGTTCTTCCAATAACAGGTATGTGTCGCCTCTTCATTGGTTTGTCTCAAAACACGTGAATTTGGTGAGAATATGTGTCTTATTTCCTTCGGGCTTCGGTAGTGTTAATGCTTTATTTGCTCTTGCACGTTGCCAGAGAGACGGCAATTTCTTCAAAGAACTCCAGCAGTATTGAGCCTTCTCATAGCGATAATGAGTCGAGAGAGAAGAGGGTTCAACAAGTGAGAGTGATTCCTCCGGCGGCCGGTGGTGCGGGTTGTTTGGGGAAGTGGTTCGGTGAGTTTCGCACTTCTTTTCTTTCTTCTTTTGTTTCCTCTTTTGGGAAATATCGACTCAAATTCGCGGGTGGAATCCGGTTCGGAGGATGATTAAGGGTAGAGCGCACGAAAACTTGCCTTTGGTGACCGCCGGTGACTTGGAGATGGGCGTTAGCCAATTGTCGGGCACGGATGTGGTTCAAACGGTGGATGATTCTACGATGGTTCTTTGTCGTAGAAATGGAAGAAGACCCCCTGCGAGTAGTGAGCCCAGTGCGGGCGCCATTTTTGATACCCCGTACTTGGTTCCTTATCCAGGTCATGTCTTTGGTTGGCGGCTTCAGTCGTGCGGCTAAGCATGAGGCGTTGTACACGAGAATACAGGAGAAGCACGGACATATGGCTACAAACAAGAAAGTTACTAGTCGATTTGTTTGGTTAAGCGTGTGGAAGAGGCTTTATCTTCCATTGAGGATATGCGTGAGGTAATTGGTCACACCGTTTTCGAAGACGTTATTGCCCGATTTGGGAGAACCATCGCGACGTGTGCGTAGAAAAGGAGTTCAATACTTCGTGGTTTGTCGAAGGCCTTGCCGAGATCCAAAAGTTGAAAGATGCAGCAATCGAAAGCCTTTCCTCCGAGGAGATTGCACGACAGGATATGGAACTCGAAAAGCTTTCCAAGATGTTGACTATGAAGAGAGCGGCTCTTGAGGACGCAAAGTTGACTTTTCCAAGAAGAGCGGACTTACATTGGACGATTTTCCTTGAACGTTTCTCGTTAAACTTTCATTTAGGTTCTTTTTTTTTTTTGAAAGACATATTGGATGTCCTGGTTCAAAACTTGACCTTTGATAGACATTTGGTAGCTTTTAGGGTATTGGATTATTTTAAGGATGAATGGTTTTGGTAATACGACTACGATTATGTTTTGGGAAAAGAATATTGCTTTTATGAAAGTGTGTGCTAGCAATAGGCACAAGACTCGGTAGCATGACGGTTTTACTAAAAACCTAAAAATAGATTGTATATCTTGCCCGTCTGAATTTACTCACTTCATAGGTTTTGCGGAAACGCCCCTCTCCATGTAAAGGCGGTTTTGATGGCGGTTTCTTGGTAGCATGACAAGTCCCCAATCGGTGGTAGCATCTTCGGCGATTAAGTAATATAATCTTCATCAAGTCCCAGTTTTCTTGTGTAGTTTTTACAACTAGTAACCGGGTAAAATGCAGTAGTTGAGTCGGATTGAGTCGCCTTCTCCTACCATCTCGACATCCGGGTCGAAGAACGAGATCGACAATCGATATTGTGGCCGATAGATCAATCCTCCCATTGTGGTCGCCAATTGTTTATGGGTAAAAATCGTTTCGCCGATTTCGGTAAATTCGGTAGGTGAGTGAGAAACTGGTTCAAACCCTAAACAAATGTCTTTGCACGTGAGAACTTTATAGATTCAAGAGATCAATACGTACAAGTCCGGCCTAAACCAAGAAATGGCCGTTCCGGACTTGCTTCGGTCACAAAGTGGAGGAGAAGGGTTGATTTGGGGAGGAAGCAAAGAAAGGTGTTGAGGAGAGTAGTATCTCGACTTGTATCGAAAGTGAAAGCTTAGGAAGCTTGCAAGAGATGAAAGCTTTTGGGAGAGCTTGCAAAGTTGCCTTTCTGAGAGTGTAAGTGTAGTATATTTCTCCTGAACGAGACTTGTTGTCTGGTGGAAATAGGTAAGACCTATTTATACAAGTCGAGATTGAAACGTACCCTGGCCTCATGAAGGAAGATAGTAAAGGGTGAAATAATGGGAGGAGGTGGTAACCGCATGGTTTAATGGGCGAAAACGTTTTTCACCATTATTTCCTCTTTTATTTGACCGTTTATTCCTTTTCACGCTTTCTTAATGTGAGCGTAGTGTACGCTGCATCTTTGTGACCGCCAAACCAAAACCCTAAAGAAGCATCCCCAGTTTGTTTCGATGTCTCGAGTGTTGGTTGCATCTTGAGTGCAAGTGGCGGCGCTGCTAGTGGCGCGTGTGGCATGTGCCAATGGCATGTGCGGAATGCCTTGGTGGTAGGTTGCACGGTTTGCAAGTTAGGTTACCAGCGTGTGTGTTTGGCATGTGCCAATGGCATGTGCGGAATGCCTTGGTGGTAGGTTGCACGGTTTTCAAGTTAGGTTACCAGCGTGTGTGTTTGGCATGTGCCAATGGCATATGCGGAATGCCTTGGTGGTAGGTTGCACGGTTTGCAAGTTAGGCTACCAGCGTGTGTGTTTGGCATGTGCCAAGGGCATGTGCGGAATGCCTTCGTGGTAGGTTGCACGGTTCGCAAGTTAGGCTACCAGCGTGTGTGTTTGGCATGTCCAGATGGCATGTGCGGCCATGTTGACCTAGTTGCAAGTCTTGCAAGCCTAGGGCGCTATGTTTGGCATGGGCCAAAGGCATAGCGGCTTGGAAGTATGGCTTGCGATACGTGTTGGCATGTGCCAATGGCACATGCGGCCATGTGCCAATGGCACATGCGGCCATGTTGACCTAGTTGCAAGTCTTGCAAACCTAGGGCGCTATGTTTAGCGTGGGCCAAAGGCATAACGGCTTAGAAATATGGCTTGCGGCACGTGTTGGCATGTTCCAATGGCACGTGCGGCCATGTTGACCTAGTTGCAAGTCTTGCAAACCTAGGGCGCTATGTTTGGCGTGGGCCAAAGGCATAGCGGCTTAGTAATATGGCTTGCGGCACGTGTTGGCATGTGCCAATGGCACGTGCGGCCATGTTGACCTAGTTGCAAGTCTTGCAAACCTAGGGCGCTATGTATGGCGTGGGCCAAAGGCATAGCGTCTTAGAAATATGGCTTGCGGCACGTGTTGGCATCTGCCAATGGCACGTGCGGCCATGTTGACCTAGTTGCAAGTCTTGCAAACCTAGGGCGCTATGTTTGGCATGGGCCAAAGGCATAGCGGCTTAGAAATATGGCTTGCGGCACGTGTTGGCATGTGCCAATGGCACATGCGGCCATGTTGACCTAGTTGCAAGTCTTGCAAACCTAGGGCGCTATGTTTCGCGTGGGCCAAAGGCATAACGGCTTAGAAATATGGCTTGCGGCACGTGTTGGCATGTGCCAATGGCACGTGCGGCCATGTTGACCTAGTTGCAAGTCTTGCAAACCTAGGGCGCTATGTTTGGCGTGGGCCAAAGGCATAGCGGCTTAGAAATATGGCTTGCGGCACGTGCGGCCATGTTGACCTAGTTGCAAGTCTTGCAAACCTAGGGCGCTATGTTGGGCGTGGGCCAAAGGCATAGCGGCTTAGTAATATGGCTTGCGGCACGTGTTGGCATGTGCCAATGGCACGTGCGGCCATGTTGACCTAGTTGCAAGTCTTGCAAACCTAGGGCGCTATGTTGGCGTGGGCCAAAGGCATAGCGGCTTAGAAATATGGCTTAGGACACGTGTTGGCATGTGCCAATGGCACGTGCAGCCATGTTGACCTAGTTGCAAGTCTTGCAAACCTAGGGCGCTATGTTGGGCGTGGGCCAAAGGCATAGCGTCTTAGAAATATGGCTTGCGACACGTGTTGGCATGTGCCAATGGCACGTGCAGCCATGTTGACCTAGTTGCCAGTCTTGCAAGTCTAGGGCGCTATGTTGGGCGTGGGCCAAAGGCATAGCGGCTTAAAAATATGGCTTGCGACATGTGTTGGCATGTGCCAATGGCACGTGCAGCCATGTTGACCTAGTTGCAAGTCTTGCAAGCCTAGGGCGCTATAATTGGCGTGGGCCAAAGGCATAGCGGCTTAGAAATATGGCTTGCGACACGTGTTGGCATGTGCCAATGGCACGTGCGGCCATGTTGACCCAGTTGCAAGTCTTGCAAGCCTTGGGCGCTATAATTGGCGTGGGCCAAAGGCATAGCGGCTTGGAGATTTAGCATTGTTGCCATGGTGCGCGTGGTGCGGCTTGGTTTGGCGTTATTTGCGGTGCGCGAGTATGCGGCTTGGTTTGACATTGCTGCCATGGTGCGCAGTATGCGGCTTGGTTTGGCATTGTTGCCGTGGTGCGCAGTATGCGGGTTGGTTTGACATTGCTGCCATGGTGCGCAGTATACGGCTTGGTTTGGCATTGTTGCAATGGTGCGCGGGTGCGGCTTGATTTGGCATTGTTGCCATGGTGCGCGAGGGTGCGGCTTGGTTTTGGCATTGTTGCCACTGGTGCGCGGGGTGCGGCTTGATTTGGCATTGTTTCCATGGTGCGCAGTATGCGGCTTGGTTTGGCATTCTTTGCCATGGTGCATGATATGCGGCTTGGTTTGGCATTGTTGCCATGGTGCGCAGTGGTGCGCCTTGATTTTGGAATTAGGGTTACGTGTTGAAAACCTAATCTGCAGTATTTTGAAAAAATACCCCTATTAATTATTTAAACCTGAGTTAAATGCTCTTAGTTAATGTGTTGCGGGTAACACTAGGTCATGGGGTTTTACGATTTTACCCCTTGTCTAAAAACCACCATCAACATTAGGGTACTTTCCTCTCCGGATAGACGACTCCACCAGAAATAACAAAAAGATGAAGTTTGCCTAGCTCTTAGGATAGTTTTCTATAAATGCAAACTTAGGTATTTATAGACAAAGATGTTTTAACACCAAGGAATTTCCAAAACCAACATTATTCTCAAGATTTGCAATAAATGCCCGAATCGGTATTCATAATTCCTGGAATTGCTTTGTCCAATATTTTCCGAAATCTCTCAATAGAAAATCTCCAATTAGTAAATGCACATTACTAATTTCTATTCTCTGGAGATATGCATTGCTGGTAATTAAAGCATATAAAACTAACAACCTTAATTAAAAGATTCTTAATTTATTTCAGACCGGGATCTCCTGGAGTAATTAAGGAATAACTTTGAATAATAAAAGATAAGAGTTACTGTGCGTGTTCAAAGTATGTTGACATCTTTTCTTTGTAAATCATCTTTCATATTTACAATCTTGGAATCGATTATACCACACTTACAAACAAGTTTAGAGTTAGTTCATCTGTATTCCAAGACAACTATGTGATTGATCAAATATCAAATCACAATCATGGGTTCAATCGGTTCTACCAATCACTAGGATCGATTATACCTTAATATGGATTACTTGTGATCGGACACACAAGTTACCAGGACCGATGACATCAGTTACCAGGATCAGTTACGTCAATTACCAGGACCGGTTATTATATACTCATGGTATCGTTTGTGATTGGTTGCACAAGTCACCAGGATCGGTTACACCAATTACCAGGATCGGTTACACCAATTACTAGGACCGGTTACACCAATTACAAGGATCGATTACATAATTCTTTTGTAATCGGTCACACAAATTACTAGGATCGGTCACACCAATTAAAAATATCGATCATACCATCTCAGGTGATTACTTAGGATCAGTTACACTAATTAATCAAAACAAATCATAAGTCAGACATTGTGATTAGTTATACCAAGATACATAACAAGTTATGATCTGTTCTACTAACTCACACATGTTGGTAATCCAAAGATATGCAACGAATAACAATACCAATAAGCCTAGTGATTTCCCTTTCGATTCATAAAACAAGTTCATGAATGTACTTCCTTTAAACAAATGTAAACATTGTTTCCTATGATGAAATCTTTAGATTTACATATACACATAATCACAACAACATTCATACAATTACGTCTTTGTCATATCTACGAAGTTCAAATGATAAGCGTTATACTTCATAGTGTAATTCCTTAATACCATAATTATATGATCATGTCTCACTACTAGAGTACAATATTCATTCACAGCTTCGCAATTATGTTTTCAATATAGCACGACTTGAAAGATATGTTAGGAATGAAACTTCTTCTTCTTCTTATATAATAACCCCAACAATCTCTTTAAAAGATAATTCTCCAAAATTAACACTAACACTAACTTTAATCATAAACCACTAATCATTAGAATTAAAACTAATTAAACACTAATAATTTAAGAGTACTTTTGCCATTATGAAAAATGGCCGGATAGGAAGCACTATAGAAACACTATTTAACATCCCATTTTTGTCCTAATCGATACGCCCCAAAATTTCTTAGGGTGCCCCAAATGACGGTTCGTTTAGTATGTCATGTTGGGCAATAATAACAACAGTCCAAACACCATGCCTGTATGGCACCGCTCAGTGGGTCGTATCCTTATTCTTTTTACAGTTAAATCCAAGAAGAATAGGCCACTTATTCAGTAATTTTAGGTAGGTAATCGGTAATGGTAGGCCTAATATCCAATCTGTTTGCACAATTTTTCTCGAGCAATTATTTTGATTTTCCCACTTATTTTTGTAATGGATTAATTAGACATGTAGGTCCCACTTGATATGATTATTTTTCTCTCTCTTTTCTTTCGCCCCTTCTCAGCTTAGAAAAAACTCATCATGTTCTCCTCATTTGGCTCAGATCTAGTCCTTTTCGGGCTAGATTTGAGCAAAGATTGTTCGTTTTTTAGGAGTTATTTAGTTATTTTGAATAAATCTCTTCGATATTAGATCGATTCTTTTCTTCGCTATTAGGGCGATTATTTTCTTCGCTATTAGGGCAATTTTATCTGCACTTTTGATAGTGTTGCATTCTATAGGTTCGTGATTTGGGTTGTTGGATACAAGTACATCGGCGATTTGACGGAGGCAAAATCAAATTCTTCTTCAACAAAATAATAAATCTAGGATTTCTGGGCTTCTCGCTACGCATGAGTTTTTGGGCAAATCACTTCTCTCTCATAGGAGTATCTCTTTTCAATAAGCAAATCAATCAAAATGGTCGATCTATGATTTCGTATACCATTCCTTCTCCAATCTCTAAATACAAGACTTGGGTGCTACTGTTATGGATCACTCTTTCTCTTCGCGATTTATTTTGGTTTTGCATCTATCATTGTGTTTGTTTCATGATTATGTTGTACTTGTTTTTGCGGAAAATTTTGTCTATTACTAATTAATTTGCGTGCTTTATGTTTGTACCCCTAATATTCTTCACAAATAAATGGGCTAACTTAGACCTCCAAAGCCCTTGCTAGTGGCTAAGGAGTGTTCATTGGGCCTAAGGTGCTTCCATAGTTACCCAAAAATGGCTAACCTAGGCCTACAAAGCTCCTACTACTAGCAAAGGAGGATCCATTGGGACTAAGGTGCTTCCCTTATATACCCAAGTATGGCTAACTAGGCCTAACAAACACCCCATGTACAAGCCCATGGGCTAAAAAGTTTTACAACAAAGCTTTCCACTTAACCCTTGACACGTCATCAGAGGTGCCACGTCACCAGCGTGACACGTCAGGTAAACAGTGCCACGTCGGCAAGATAGAGATGACGTGGACGGGTGCCACGTCGGCAGGTGCGATGACGTGGCGGGACACATCGCCAGAGATGAGATGACGTGGCGAGTGCCACGTCGGCCACCGCGTGCCACGCCAAAGCAAAGAACGAGTCTCATATGTTGCCACGTCGGTATATATGATGGCGTGGCAACCGCCACATAAGCGAGACAGAGGTGCCACGTCGCGAGATCACCGGCGCGTGGCGATCGCTGCTTGTCGGCAGCCGAGGACGCCACGTCAGCATGCGAGATGACGTGGCAGGTGCCATGTCAGCATAGATGATGACGTGGCAATTTGCGTGTCAATAGGAAAGTTGACGTGGCAGGTGCCACGTCAGCACTGCACGCCACGTCAGCTGGCGGCCCAAGCCGGCGGCCCAAACAGGCGAGCGGGAATCGGCGCGATTAATCGCCGATTAATCGTCAATTAATCGACAGTTTAAGTTTTTTGAATTTTTGTTTATGTTTCGGTGGAACCCGTTAAAGATAATTAGTAGCCCTCGGATGATTCCGCCCCATTACGCTTGCCTAATGGATTCTGCTCCCACTGTGAACTTTGCTTCTACAACATTCCAAAGAACCATGCAAGGGTCGGTTACTAGACTAGAGCCATGCGGCCATCAAAGCTGGCCGATTATCATATGCGGCATGCGAGACGATCCAATGCCGATTATTCTTTGGGAGGCATGCGGGGCGCGATTATGGCTATCAATGTCTTCCATAAAATCACAGAAAATAAACTGAAATTGGCACATATAAATGGAGAGTTTCACAACCAAAAAGGTAAGTAATCTTCCAGTACAAAATCTCCTGTGAAAAATCCAATACTGACTTTAGCATCGAAGGGTTTTTTGCAGGTACCCCCCCTTTTCTCCATAATTCAATTGAAGATCCAGTCCACGAATCAATTATCAGCAAAATCATCATTCATATTTCTGTGTTTGGGGTAGGAGTATTTTTACCTTACAAACAGTGGGGCCGACTAAGGGTTTCGAGAAACGATTGTCGTGTGTACCAAATCGAGTTATGGCAATAGTTAGACAGACTGCACGAAGGTCTGAATCTAACAGCAATTCCCAACCGCGGAGGAGACGCGAAATTGAGAAGAACGCAATTGAGGTTCAATCGCACCTGCTATACCCGCCTGGCTTGATCGGGGTCAAGATCATACTCATAACGAGATCCTTTGGATCGTAGACGAGATCGAGATCGTTTTCGTGATGAGTGCTCCGGATCTGAATCGGAGAAAGGAAAAACAACGTCGGTCGATAATGAAGTTATTGGCGTTGATAGGAAAACCCGGATGTTCGTGGAAACAAAGGGTATGCGTTTGGCAGCCCATCTAGGAGGAATCGCAATCGACAGGATATGCGTGATGGTCGCACCGCGACTCCCAGTACAGAGGAAGAACAACTGCTGAATCGGCTAGACGAGTTAGAGAAGGAGAATGCTCTACTAAGATTAGAACGTGAAAACCAGCCTCGGCCTAGGTCTGGTCTTTTGAATAATCAGAGGGTCCGGTCTGTTTGGCAACGCCTTGGAAGTCGGATTGAACCACAAGTCGCAGACTCTAACGAGAGATGTGATCCATCTTGATCGACCAGACGAGGGATCTATTAGTCCTTTGGAGAATTACCGAAAACGACCCGGGTGAGCGGGGAAATCGAACAGTGCAACTCAACGAGAGCGCAGACGAACTACGTCTCAGGAATGACGAGAATGAAGCTCGAGACCAACAGGACGAGGGTGATTTTTCAGACGATTACTATGATCGTTCGGAGCAAGGAAGGCATGGCAGAGAGACTACTCTGCACCGAAGAAAGAAAATGAGATCGGATAATCATATTCCAGAGGAATGGGATTATGAGAAGGAAGGCAGTTCCTCAGATGGCGACCTAGACGCGATAACAGAAGCTCGTCTTGCCAAGATGATCGAGAAAGTAATGATGAAAAAGCAATCCCGAGAAGAAAAGATGGAAAGGCTACATCGAGCAGCAGGAGCTCCTTTCAAGCAGAATATCAGAGAATTCAGGCCGCCAATGAATTTTTTAGTTCCAAAATTACCGGAATTCGATGAGAAAACTGATGATCCAGATCAACACGTTTTACACTATGAGACTGCCATGTCCTTGTGGCAGTACATCGACGAGTTGATGTGTAAAATGTTTCCGCAATCCTTGACAGGAGGAGCTATAACATGGTTCAACCAGACTTCAAGACACGATCGATCGGGACTTACCATAAGCTGATCGATGATTTTTTCTTTGTAACTATAAGTACAACAAACGTGACCAGGAAAGGATGCCATTCTTTGTTCCTTTTAGGAATTCGGAAGGAGGAAAGCATCGGAGCGGTTTACTAGGCGTTTCAAGCAAGAGTTAGCGGACGTGGATGGAGCCAACGACCAAGTTGTCATTGCGGCATACAAACAAGCTTACCAACATGATCAGAGAGGTGTGTACGGTTCTTTGGTCAAGAGACCACCAAAAACTTTGGAAGAACTATATGATCGAGTAGAAGAGTACGCCCGAGTGGAGAACGATTCTAAAGCTCGAGAAGAAGTTCACAAATCATCCAATCATCCAAACGATGGTAATAGAGAAAAATCCAAGAACCGTTCGAGCGGACTGAGATAATGATCGCGGGGATGTTGGACGGAAAAATCAAGGTGAACGCATGGAAACCGGGTATCGAAATTTCACGATATGAAGTGACCCCCGCTAAGCATAAGTATCACGAGCTATACGAGAAAATACACAAAGATTTGAGCCCCCACGTCCTTTGGCGGTAGAAACACGAGATAAACGTGATAGGAGCAAATACTACAAGTTCCATAAAGACCATGGTCACAAAGGCGAGAAGCTGCCGCTCGTTACGGATCGAGATTCGGCGAATGATCGCCGGGAAGCTGCAAAGAAGACGTGAAAAGGGACTTTGGGAAAGGTCCCGGACAGTTTGGCACAACCAACGTGATTAACGCACATGTGATTAACGTCGGCCACGCCGAGATCCATTCAATGACCAGGCGGGCATCGGAAGACGAAACCAGGGAGGAAGCTCGGGCGGTTGAAAGAATGGTACCGACCAATCACATCGATTTTGTCAGCGGTAATGGAGCAGAAACTCGGGAGCTTGGGTGCACCAAGATCGAGTTCTCTGATGCAGACATGATAGGTGTATATGCTCCCCACAATGACGCTATCGTTATAACTGCTTGGATCGGCATGTTTCGTGTACACCGGATTCTAGTTGATACAGGAAGCTCAGTGAGCGTGCTGTTTTCAGGAGCTTACTCCTCTATGAATCTCCCACACGACTTGATCGAGGAGGATGAAAATCCAATTATCGGTTTCAGCGGCGAAGTTACAAAGGCGATCGGAAAAGTGAAGATACCGATAACAGTGGCTGAAAAATCCGTCTTGGGTACTTTCTTGTTGCTGGATTGCCGAGCACCCTACAATGCGATCGTAGGACGAGATTGGCTGCATGAGATCGGTGCAGTCACATCATATAATCATCAATGCCTGAAGTTTATTACCCCAGAAGGAGTTGTGAAAGTTAGAGGTGACCAGATGGCCTCCCATAAATGTCATGAGAGTGCAATGGATGAGTACAAGAAGTCAGAAGTCAGTGGCAACCAGATCATGCGAGTCGAGCAGAAATAGCAATTACAGAACCCTCTCCCTCTCGAATCATATAGGGAGAGGACGCGGTGAACCCCAACGGTTGAGGCGATCGAGTTCCAGTTGGGGATGAGGAGCACAAAACAACGTTCGTAGGGCAGATCTGCCTGAACACGAACGTGATGGTTTGATTGCATTGCTAAGGGCAAACGCCGAGCGTTTTCGCATGGAGTTTCTTTGAGATGCGAGGGATAGATCCGAATGTAGCACGCCACGAGACTAAATATCGATGAGAATTTCCATCTGTTCGGCTTAGAAAATCGAAATATGGCGCAAAGCAAAAAAGATGGAGTTCGAAGAGGTCGAAAAGCTATTGGAAGCAGGATTTATTCGACCAGGTACAATATCCAAGTTGTTTGTCAAATGTCGTACTGTTAGAAGAAGAATGGTAAAATTCGTATACGTATCAATTTTACCGATTTGAATAAAGCATGTCCGAGTGATCCATACCCGCTGCCACGGATAAGAGATTTGGTAGATGCAACCGCAGGATATGGGAGACTGTCATTCATGGACGGGTTTTCTGGCTACAACCAAATACCTTTGTTCGAGGACGATCAAGAGCATCTTGCGTTAAGAATCGGGGGGAGTCTCACTGCTATCTTTGTAATGCCGTTCGGGCTAAAGAACGCAGGGGCAACCTACCAAAGCACTTGGTAGACCATATGTTCAAGGATCGATTGGGAAGTCGATGGAAGTATACATCGATGATATGGTAGTGAAATCTCGGCAAAAGAATCGCATTTTCTTGATCTCGCAAAAGACGTTCGATTTCTTAAGGCAATATCGTATGAAGCTCAATCCACAAAATGTTCATTTGGGCTATCATCGGGAAAGGTCCTTGGATACTTGATGACACACGGAGGAATCGAGGCGAATCCGGAACAAATCGAGCCATCGGAGAAATGACATCCCCAAGAACGAAGAAGGAGGTCCAGAAGCTAGCGGGACGATTAGCAGCTTTAAACCGTTTCATCTCACGATCGTCGGATCGATTTAAGCCATTCTTTGATGTTTTGAAAAAAGCAGTGAATTTTGGTTGGACGGATGAGTGCGAAAGGGCTTTTGATGAGATCAAGCATTATTTGTCAACTCCCCCAGTTTTGGTGAGTCCAAAAACTGGATAACCGATCGGAGTATATCCATTTCGCAACGGAGAATTTGTTAGTGCGGTCTTTGTTTATTACGGATCCACATGAGAAACCCGTATAATTCGTCATAAATCCTTGACGGGGCGGAAACACGGTACAAGAAAATTGAGAATATAGCACTTGCACTTTTCCATGCATCTCGTCGTCTCAAGCCTTATTTCCAAGGAAGGCAGATCGTAGTATACTCGAAATACCCGTGAAGAGAATCTGGAGCGTGCTTTGATGATTCAGTCGACTAGCCATATGGTCAAACTTTACGAGGGCGTATGAGATCAAGTACGAAACCGTGAAGCTGAGAGAAAGGACATGCACTCGGCTGCTGATTGCTAGCAGATTTTCCCGTGGACGATATAGAAATGGTTCCGACGAAGAAGTGGAGTTGTTCAAACCCACCGAGCGATCCATCGATCGGACTGGGGCGAGTCTGCAATGGAGATCGATACACCGGAACCATTATGGGTGTATTCTTGATGGGTCATCAAACGTTGGTGGTCTTTGGAGTTGGATGTGTCATCCTTACTCCCGAAGGTTCGAGGATCGAGAAAGCAACCAGGTGGGTTTTCAAGCATCAAATAATGAAAGCTGAATATGAAGCTGCAATAATCGGTTTAAAGGTCATCAAACGAGTTAGATGCGAAGAACGTTAAGGCGGGTCACCGATTCCATGCTAGTGGTCAACCAGGTTTCGGGGACCTACAAAGCCAAGGAAGAGAGAATGGCCCCGTATTTGGATCATATGAGAAAGATGGCAAATGAGTAAGACCAATTTTCTATTGGGAGACCGCGGTTGGAAAACGGGCATGCGGATGCTTTGGCATATCTCTCTTCCATGATCGAAACCGATTCCGCCGTTTCGTTGTAGTAGATTTCAAGAGTTACCTAGCATCTCCGATGCGGCCAAGTTGTTCGGCTCTCGAACACGCTAGTGGGGGCGAGATGGTAGCTACATCAAGACAGGGGGATGCGAGAACATCGGCGGCAATATGGATGTTGACAGTCCAGTGACAGATAATCCAGGCAGTCATGTTGAAAACATGACAGACTGGCGTCAACCATACATCCAGTACCTGACAACCGGCGAACTCCCTGAAGATGAGAAACTGGCTGCAAAGGTGAGAAAGAATTCATGGAGATACTCAATGATCGAAGGGCATTATACCGCAAACCCGTTGCTTTGGAGCCATTTTTGCGATGCGTATCACCGAGGAAGGACAAATAATACTAGCGAGGCCCATGAGGGGATTTGTGGCAGCCATTACGGAGGCGCGGTCTCGCACACAGATACTTACCCAGGGGTATTTACGGTCGTACATGCGGAAAGACGCTAAAGAATATGCGCGAGAAATGTGTGCCATGCCAAGAACACGCTCTAATTCCGAAAAGGCCCGCCAACGAATTACATCCAGGTTTTTAGTCCCCGGCCGTTCTCTATGTGGGGATTGGACATCGTCGGCCGCTCCCAAAGCTCCCCGGAGGCGTCGATTCGTACTAGCCGCTACCGATTATTTCACCAAGTGGGTCGGGGCGTGTGCACCGGTACACGTCACCGGACACGATGTGAAAAGGTTCATATGGGAGAATATCGTCTGCGGCAGTTCGGAATCCCGGACGCGATAATATCAGACAATGGGAAGCAGTTCGATTCAGGAGTAATCAAAGACTTTTGCAAGGGCTCCGAATATCCGCCACAATTTCTCGTCTCCTTACTATGCTCAAAGCAACGGGCAGGCGAAGCAACCAACCGAGTTATTATGGACAACCTCAAGAAACTACTGGAGAAGGCGAAGGAAAATGGATCAAGAATTCCTGGAGTCTTATGGTCTTATCGAACAACCCCCAAAAGATCCACTGGATTTTCTCCATTCACATTGGCGTATGGGACGGGCGGTCCATACCCACCGAGGTACAACTCAAGACTACCAAAACTCGTCTTTGTCAAGTCACGGAAAACGACAAGACATCGGCTTTGGATAAAGAGTTCTTTGGAAGAACAAAGAGAGACGACCTTGCAGCGGTTGGTCCGATACCAGCGGGCAATCAAGCTGGGATATGATCGCAAGGTCGAGAACGGTCGTTCAAACCCAGGAGAATATGTCTTGAAGAAAACCCGAGCAGCCACAATGGAACCGAACCGTGGGAAGCTCGGAGCAAGCGGGAAGGCCCATACATAGTGGATAGACCAAAGCATCTCGTGGATCCTACTACTTGAGGAGTCTCATTAACCGAGGATTCGAAGCCGTGGAAGCCGTGGAATTCGTTCCACTTGAAAAAGTTTTATCATTAGAGGTAGATTCAAATCCTGCCTTTGTCTTTGCACTCTTTTCCTTTTTGATGGTTTTGTCCCTTCGGGTTTTCCACTCAAAGGTTTCAACGAGGCATTTGTGATCAAAGCAAGAGGTATTTATCTTGTTATTTCAATTCGGATATTCTAGTCCAACATTATTTTGGTACTCCATACTTTATCAATATTGTTCGTGTTAATAAACTACTGCGGGTGATCGAATCCCAGTCGGCTAAAATGACAAAACATCAGTTTAAGTCTACTGTCAGCAACGTCTCTGACACCTCGTGGATAGGGTGAGTGCACAGTCCGAGCATTTCTACCCTATCTCAAATTTATCCCCATCATATGGGGAAGCAACAAATGTGGCAAACATTTTCATCTGTCCAGGCACGTGAAAATGTACACATCCCAAACTCTGCGCGCATCTTGAATAGCAGAATTGGCCCCCTGCGCGAATTCAAGATAGCAGAAAAACTCAACTTTTCACTCCATGCGACAGGGAGGTGCACCCTTGCGCAAGCATTGAGCAGCATGCCACAAAACACACTGGGGGCGAGTTATATGTCACCTCAACCATTTGGGGGCAAGATGTGTAACACTCCAGCGCAATCAAGGACGGGTTGCGTAACACTCCGAACAACACGCTCGGGGGCGAGTTATGTAGCACTCCAGAAACATACAAAATTAGAGGGGAACCCGAACTTCTTAACCCACAACAAGTTATGGATTAAGAGGGGGCGATGTTTGTACCCCTAATATTCTTCACAAATAAATGGGCTAACTTAGGCCTCCAAAGCCCTTGCTAGTGGCTAAGGAGTGTTCATTGGGCCTAAGGTGCTTCCATAGTTACCCAAAAATGGCTAACCTAGGCCTACAAAGCTCCTACTACTAGCAAAGGAGGATCCATTGGGACTAAGGTGCTTCCCTTATATACCCAAGTATGGCTAACTAGGCCTAACAAACACCCCATGTATAAGCCCATGGGCTAAAAAGTTTTACAACAAAGCTTTCCACTTAACCCTTGACACGTCATCGGAGGGTTTTTTGCAGGTACCACCCCTTTTCTCCATAATTCAATTGAAGATCCAGTCCACGAATCAATTATCAGCAAAATCATCATTCATATTCCTGTGTTTGGGGTAGGAGTATTTTTACCTTACAAACACTTTACTTATCATCATGTGATTCAAAATAACGCATTAACGAACATCAAACATGAATTACCTCCTCGTAACAGTACCGGCTATTGGAGGGTAGCAAGAGCTTGGAATTCATGCCAGTATCTCCTGGTTGGTGACCATGATATTTACAACGTTACTTGTGTGTCCGTTATTGCGTTTGGTGGATAATAATTAAATTTACAGAATCATTGGCAAGACATGTCACATGCGTGTCCTAACTTTGGTGGGGAAATTACTTTATACAATCATGCATAACCAATGCGCACTTGGTTCCCTAGTTATAAAGTTCGCGAATTATATTTGTATAATTCGCGAATCCATCCGTGTCGACCGTGCGTATGTACTGCCCGTATAATAGGAACTCCGATTTAGAGTCATAAATTTCTAACTTAAAATGAATTATACGCGTATTTATGAATTACTGAATTATACGATCCGTATAATATTTTGCCCCATCATTAAGTTATTTTCTTTATTATATTTTTTACTTTTAAAATTTGGGAACACCAATCTAATTCTAATGCCACCAACGTACATGTAATTTGCGAGTGTTATGTACATATCATATGTGTACTTCATGTCAATTATTAAATTATAGTATCTGATGTAGTTTTGAAGTGGTAAGTAGAGTATCGTTTGCTCGGATTCGTTGAGGTTGATTTTAAGACTTAATAACAAAAATACTAAAAACAAAGAAAAGATTTTAACAAAGTTGAGAGATACTGGGACTTAGGATTCCACCAAACTTCACAATCAATTGGTTCATACAATGATTCATAACAATTTAGCTCTTTTCTAGACTCTATTTCTTTGCCAAAAGTAGATTTTATAAAGCATTAGATGTAAATCGTAAGCATAGTGCATCCAAAGTTCTCAGACTAAGCATACACTATCAACCAAAATCACAAATAATCAATGAAAATCATAAATCGATTAAAAATCAATGCAAAAAGTCTTAAGAATCAATTATAATTACCAAACATTGTGAAACATGACTTCCTCCGTCATCCCAGTGTTGGGGTTTAGCTCCGCATGCTCAAAACGCACCCAAAAGATAGAAACATGGCTCAAAAGATGTTTTTATTGAGGAATTGTTTAAGACAGAGATTTGCAACGTCGTAAATATGTTACAGACGTCACTGTTACAAGAACGATAAATCTTTTGTGTAGCAAGATAAACGACTACCTCTGCTAGTCTGTTCTTCGTGTTCTTGATAACGACACTTCTTTTCTGTCGTCTGCAACTCTTCCTTCTTCTTCTCTGCTGCTGCTGCTGCGATTCTTCTCTGCAACCTTGTTTTTAGCTCTGCAGCTACCCCAAACTCTCGATTCCCCTTCCTTGACTTCCCAACATCTTATATATATATTACACAGGTCGACCTAATCTCTCTGAAATCTTCCAATATTTCTTTCTTCTACTTCACGACCAAGTCACGAGAATATCTCCTTCAAATCTTCTTACGCGTCTCTGGGATGTTTGTAAGCTTCCTACACTCTCTTAATAGGTAGATAACAATCTGCCAGAGAAGGTATCTTTCTTCTTTCACCATTGTAATTGCCAAATAAAGCAATACAGTTCCGATATATCTCACAAACCCTGTTTCGGGAAATCTTCCCATATCTCCCTTTATTTTCGATTTTGATCCATGTACCTTGCCTGTATGATCAAACTAAGCCCAAACCAACTTGGTCCGACGAAAATCCACGAGAAAGTCACGTCCAAATCCAAGTCACGGGAGTTCGCTGTTGATAATATTTTTCCCGCCACGTCAGCAAAGAACAGTCCCATATGTTGCCACGTCAGTATATATGATGACGTGGCAATTGCCACGTAAGTAGATAGAGGTGCCACGTCAGCAGACGAGCTGACGTGGCAGTCGATGCGTCAGCAGCCAGGGACGCCACGTCAGCATGCGAGATGACGTGGCAGGTGCCACGTCAGC
Source organism: Papaver armeniacum (assembly GCA_023531295.1). Taxonomy (NCBI): domain Eukaryota; kingdom Viridiplantae; phylum Streptophyta; class Magnoliopsida; order Ranunculales; family Papaveraceae; genus Papaver; species Papaver armeniacum. The sequence continues at coordinate 404,007 of JAJJWW010013166.1, forward strand.
ATAGATGATGACGTGGCAGTTGGCGCGTCAACAGGAAAAATGATGTGGCAGGTGCCACGTCAGCACTGCACGCCACGTCAGCCGGCGGCCCAAACAGGCGAGCGGGAATCGGCGCGATTAATCGCCGATTAATCGTCAATTAATCGGCAGTTTAAGTTTTTTGAATTTTTGTTTATGTTTCGGTGGAACCCGTTGCAGCATAATTCCGTAGCCCTCGGATGATTCCGCCCCATTCTGCTTGCCTAACGGATTCCTGCGCCCCACTGTGAACTTTGCTTCTACAACATTCCAGCAACCATGCAAGGGTCAGTTACACTAGAGCCATGCAGCCATCAAAGCTGGCCAGTTATCACATGCGGCATGCAGGACCAGTCAATGCCAGTTATTGCTGGGAGGCATGCAGGGGCCAGTTATGGCAATCAATGTCGGCCATAAAATCACAGAAAATAAACTGAAATTGGCACATATAAATGGAGAGTTTCACAACCAAAAAGGTAAGTGTAGGATTCAAATATCGCACAACATATTTTCTTAGCGTGCGAGATTCAATTATTTCCTTAACTCGCGAGAAGAGCTTGCGAGATTCAATTATTTCCTTAACTCGCGAGAAGAGCTTGCGAGATTCATTATTTTTCATAACTCGAGAGAAGGTAGCAAGACTCGAGAGAGTGTCTCGAGAGAAGGTAGCAAGACTCGAGAGAGTGTCTCGAGAGAAGGTAGCAAGACTCGAGAGAGTGTCTCGAGAGAAGGTAGCAAGACTCGCGAGAGTGTCTCGAGAGAAGGTAGCAAGGCTCGAGAGAGTGTCTCGAGAGAAGGTAGCAAGACTCGAGAGAAGGTAGCAAGAGCCTGCGAAATCATTAAAGGGCTCGCGAGAATATGAGATGTATGTGAGCTGTCATCCATTATGTAAACACCTATATAAAGAGGAGAGCAGGAGAGAGAAAGGGGAGAGGAATAATTTTGGGAGGACACTTTTAGGAGGAGAGAGATATTTTAGAGAGAGATTTATTTTCTTTATCATCTTCTTCCCCAAATAATTAGATCTAGGGCTCTACAAAATATCCATTAATGGAGATTGTAAATGTAATTCTTATGTAACCTCAACAATCATAGTGAAGAACCGTGGATGTAGATCACATTGATCGAACCACGTAAAAAATCTTATGTGTCTATTTAAATTTCTAGCACTTACATTTGAAATTTAGATGATTAATAAGGTTTAGATCTGCAAAATATAGTGAGGGGTGTAGTGTGGGAAATCCTGCTACTACATATGCGCTAGAAACAGGGACCTAATCTTGTTGGTTCAAGAAAGTTTAAGAAAGTTAGCAACTGTTGGTGATGAATTTAACTGGATCTGTGAAATACAAGGGAAAATATAGAGGTTTGAGCGAAAGAGTTACATTAGCAGACAACAAAGTCCAGACGCACATGATGCGAGGAGCAACTTGGGTACAAGATGAGGTGGAAACCTTAAATAGCGTTGCAATGAATTAACATCAGGAAGACGATGACAACAACTCAGGAGAAGAAAAATTAACAACTTATTTAATGAAGTAACGATAAGATTCTTATTTTCGCCAACACAGACATCAACTCGATATCAACTCGGGAGCATCAAATATCATTAATGAAGACAAATGAGTTATCATATGATAGTTAGAACATTGCAATCATCAATTACCAGCGAGGAGAAGAACATGGAGGCATTAGAGATGGAAACTCATCAGTTCCATCAGGTCAACATAGGCAAAATTATCAAAGAGTAAAGAAGCGAGGTCTCCTCCACAGGAACTTTCTTTGCAAGTTTATTACGTCATCAAGCTTCTATGAGAATAAAAGCAGCTGTACTCAGTTCAACAAGGAGGGATGCATGAAAAAGACTTCATCGTAGGAAATAAAAACAGAGAATCATGGAGCTTCGGTTCAACAAGGAGTAAGCCTTGCGAAGACGTAAAGAAGTCGCGAGCAACGCAATCAATAAAGGCGACGAGCTCGCAATCGTCCATGCCAGACAATGAAATGTACGGTGATACAATTGCCTAATGAACAAAATTAACGAAGTCAGCCAGCTCTTGGAGATATGAAGAAGATCGGAAGAATATTAAGAGAATAGACTCGCTCTCGTCAATGATCAATAGGGAGATATTATAATTAACTGAAAGTCAAGTTCACTTCGCAAGTTACTTGCAGCTTACTTTAATTGTTTGCCTCAGTTTTACTTGCAGCTCTTGGAGATTGTTACCTCGGGGAGAAGAATGATGCGATGTTAGGAGGAAAGCTCATAGACCCAGTTTCAACTTATGGTCCATTCGACTTTAGAGGAATACCAGCCTGTGAAGACCAAAACAACCAACACATGGCGATCAGAATACTGAACCAACAGTGAAATCTGATGAAAGCTCATCGGCTAACTATCCCATAAGAATCAGCGAAATAAAACTGGATTTCCCAGAGCATTGATAATAGTTCCGTCAAAGATCAGTGGGGAAAGAAGAAAAATAGACGAAACTTACTTACGGACCAACTCAAATAGATCAGATCACACAAAGATATTAATTAGTGTGTTTCGCTAGAATGCATTACTTCATAACCCGCCTTGATTCGAACACCTACCAATTTATAGAAGAAAATTGGTATAACATCTACCAATGTATAGAACACAAGTCCAAAGGGAACAAGCAAAACGATTGAGAGGGACGTATCCATTTCTTCCCCATTTTTGACTTTAAAAATTACGTAGAATACCTTAGATAATGTCGCAAATTAATATTGGGGTTTTATGATTTGTTTTAAACTTCACAAGTTTTAAACTTCGCATGACAGTTATTAACCACCAATGATATTCACAGGAGCATGTATACATCAATAGGAGATGAAAGAAAAGTTGCGAAGGAGACATGCAAATCCAAATAGAATCAGTTGCGAGTTAAACGCAAGTACAAAGTATAGATGCAGATTTTTGAAATCATCAGGGAAAAGATATACAGGCGAAGAGGGAAACAAAGGAGACTTTGTGTAACTCGAGATCACCAGCAACACGAGTAGCAGCGAATGAATAAGGGAATTTCTACGTCTATCATCAGCCAGTTAACTCTCCCATGATTACATTGATTACCATCAGCCAAAAATCAACACAACGAAATAACCATTTCAGCAAAGTAAATCAGCGAGAGCAATCATGAAGCTCCTTGATGATGACGAGGATGAAACTATACATTCTGGGGCTGACGTAGAGGCATTCACTGCTGCCCTAAATAGAGATATCAAAGGAGAACCATCTACTTCCGAACCAGTAGATACTACTGGAGCAATGTCTCATGCAAACGATCCTGCGTTAAGCCAGACGTTTGAACAATGGCAAACTTCAATTAGTAAAGAAAATGCCACGGGTCAAGGTCAAGAAGAAGGAATGAAGAATTCGGAACCGCAAGAGGAGAAACAATCATCTGAAACTACTGATACAACAAAAAATGGAAAGTAGCGCGACGTCAAGAAGCAACAAAATGCGTCATCACCGGAACACAATACGCTACCGGTTCAATGAATCAGGCCGTGCTGATCAACTACAACCACAAGGGGAACAAAATGCACCTCGGGTTAAGCAAGAAAATGTGGCTGCTGTCAAGATGCTCGAACAAAGTAATCTTGCACAAGTCGCAGAGCAAAAGAGGTGATTTCAAAGAAACCAGCAGCCATATCCTCAGATGCAGAAAATGAATAATCCACCTGTCCCGTCAGCAGAACAAGCAAATAATGCACAGAGTAGGAACAAACAGGGCTAACATAAAAAGAATGAAAGGGAGATAAGAGACGGAGAAGCAGTCAACAAATGATTAGACAAGTGAGGAAATCGGGTTCATCTACTTAAAACGACAAATAGTTTTGCGAGAGATAAATACAAGGTCAACTACGTAAGAAATTAAAGAACAAAGATAACATCGAGCGAACAAACTCGCAGAAACCACAATAACAAAGCATCGGCATGCAAGTGATAGAATAAAATATCTAGGAAAAGATAAGAAGACGAAGACAAACTTCGATGTTTAAAATAGAAATGACGACAAGAAAGGAATAACTTATGCGAATTTCACCATTCTTTCACAAAGTTGAAGCGTACATTTGGTCCGGACAATAAAATCCAAGAAGAAGGTCGCGGGTTCGATTCCGCATGGTCGCACAAATTTTTGGTTTTCCTTGCGAATGTTTACATCCAAAACATTTCTTTGCGAGATGTTCACCTCGCAGATGTCTTCTTCCCAAAATACCAATGAGAAGTAACCAAACAAACCCAATTCGTCCAAGCCCATTAAAGTTCACCCAACAGTTTACAAAATATCAAGGCTTAAGTTTGCACAGAAGTTGTGCGGTTGCGAACTTCTAGTGGAATTAGTTGGTCAGAGGCATGAATTTGGTATTTCATTACTTCAAAAGATCTTTGAATTATTTCGCAAAGAAGAGAGTTGATGATTATTTCGCAAGGAATGGAAGAATGAATGAAGGAATGAAAACATGCGAAAATTTCGCACAGAAAATGACAAGAAATTATCAAAGATCAGCGAAATTACAAAAGAGCTTATATGCAGAAGAATCAACAAAATAATCAGATAGAGGCAAACCTACTATGACGAAATCAGAATTTCGCAAGAGGCAAAAGTACCTAAAGTGCGTCATAGTAGGGGGTACCTATTGCATACGAAGAAGAATCAATAAAATAACCGAGAATGGGACGAACCTTTATGGCGTACACCTAGTTCGCGAATAACATTTCGTAAGAGGCAAATGTAAGACCTAAAGTGCGTCATATAAGGGGTATCTCTCGACATGGCTCGGGGGAAGGTTACACCGCTCCCGAAGCCCCGAGTCATGGAAATTTGGGGCCCATGAAAGCCTATCCGGAAGAGGTACCTTGGATTCCCAACTATATATGTAGGTTATACCCTGGTTGGGCGACCGAGGGTCTCTTTCAAGGAGTCAGTGTATGCTCAAGGCGCCGAGGTACACGGTTGAGCCAGAGTGCCCGGGATGGATGAACCTACCCTGGCCATTCTTGGCAAGTCTTGGCATATGTTGCACTCGCCCGAAGAAAACTCCACTTAGGGTGCAGTCTCGTAACCATAAACCCTATAGGTATAAGGGATAAGAGGCTGCGAAAACAACCAGTTGTTGTTAAGACCGGATGGGAGGAGCTAGTCTTGTATGGCCGATGTTTCGCCTCCTTGAAGGGGCAACCGGGGAGATGATAAGGGCGACGCTCTCCATTAGGGGGAGTGTCAAAACAGACGCAAATGTCATGAGGCTTTGTTTTCGCAAGGAGACTTAGGCTTGTCATATTTGTGCGATGATCCTGCAGAGGCAATAATACTAACGCGAGGGTAAGACGAGATCAATGGGTCTTTACACGAAAGTGTACGGACGTCCTGCGATTTCGTCGCAAGACGGCAATGTCATGGGGCTTTATGTTCGCAAGGATATCTAGGCCTGTCATATTGTCGCAACTAAAACATCCTGCAGAGGCAAAAATACTTGGAAAATGATAAGGCAAGATCAATGGGTCTTTACATGCAAGTGTAAAGACGTCCTGCGATTTTGTCGCGATGAAAGGTGGCAGGGGAAGACCTCTAATTAGGGAGGTCTAACTTGGAAGACCACACAAAAATGATAAGGCAAAGTCAATGGGCCATTGCATGAAAATGTAAAGGCGGCCTGCGACCCTGTCGCAACAAGAAGAGATAAAATAAAGACTACCGAAATGATAAGGCGAGAAAAGTAGGTTTCTCCTTTCATGGAGATACCTGCGACCTCGTCGCAATGATAAAATTCAACGTAAAGCAATGAAGAGATTATACTATCGCATGAGCACAACGCAGGAGATAGAGGAAAGATAAGAATGAAGAAGTAACTCACTCGTTCAACACTTTTTCAACGATTCTACCTTCGTAGATAAAGAACAGAGGCAACAATGGATTACCGAAAAAACATTGTATGTTCTTTATTTTCTCGGCAAGAATCGTTTCCAAAGAAGATGTTTACCAATGAACAACAAGAATTCTCACCAAAAATGGAATAATGACTTCGCATGAACAGAGGCAATACTTCTTACACTTCAAGGATTAATATTTCTTATCCACTTCGCGAAGTTCTGAAACTTCGCGAAAGAATAGAGCATAGCATGAGGCAAAGAACATGGAGCGAGAGTTTCGCATGATGGATTCGCAATACTTCTTATATTTAGAGGATTAAGTACTTCTTATACTTCTCAAAGGATACTTCATACTTCTTATATATATTTAGAGGATTAAGTACTTCATATACTTCTTCAAGGATACTTCATACTTCGCATAATTCAAGAAACGATACTTCATATATACTTCTCAAAGCTTGGAACTTCGCAAAAGAATAGAGGCAAGTACGTACTTTTCAAGTCCAGTATTCTTCCGCTCGTTCCTTCATCAACAAAGACCAAAGATTACTACAACAATGATTTTTCCTTAAAGATCGCTCTTCAAGCAATATTCAAGGAAAAAGAGGCAAGATGTAGGATTCAAATATCGCACAACATATTTTCTTAGCGTGCGAGATTCAATTATTTCCTTAACTCGCGAGAAGAGCTTGCGAGATTCAATTATTTCCTTAACTCGCGAAGAGCTTGCGAGATTCATTATTTTTCATAACTCGAGAGAAGGTAGCAAGACTCGAGAGAGTGTCTCGAGAGAAGGTAGCAAGACTCGAGAGAGTGTCTCGAGAGAAGGTAGCAAGACTCGAGAGAGTGTCTCGAGAGAAGGTAGCAAGACTCGAGAGAGTGTCTCGAGAGAAGGTAGCAAGACTCGCGAGAGTGTCTCGAGAGAAGGTAGCAAGGCTCGAGAGAAGGTAGCAAGACTCGAGAGAATGTCTCGAGAGAAGGTAGCAAGAGCTCGCGAAATCATTAAAGGGCTCGCGAGAATATGAGTTTGTATGTGAGCTGTCATCCATTATGTAAACACCTATATAAAGAGGAGAGCAGGAGAGAGAAAGGGGAGAGGAATAATTTTGGGAGGACACTTTTAGGAGGAGAGAGATATTTTAGAGAGAGATTTATTTTCTTTATCATCTTCTTCCCCAAATAATTAGATCTAGGGCTCTACAAAATATCCATTAATGGAGATTGTAAATGTAATTCTTATGTAACCTCAACAATCATAGTGAAGAACCGTGGATGTAGATCACATTGATCGAACCACATAAAAAATCTTATGTGTCTATTTAAATTTCTAGCACTTACATTTGAAATTTAGATGATTAATAAGGTTTAGATCTGCAAAATATAGTGAGGGGTGTAGTGTGGGAAATCCTGCTACTACAGTAAGCAATCTTCCAGTCAAAAATCTCCTGTGAAAAATCCAATACTGACTTTAGCATCGGAGGGTTTTTTGCAGGTACCACCCCTTTTCTCCATAATTCAATTAAAGATCCAGTCCACGAATCAATTATCAGCAAAATCATCATTCATATTCCTGTGTTTGGGGTAGGAGTATTTTTACCTTACAAACACTTTACTTATCATCATGTGATTCAAAATAACGCATTAACGAACATCAAACATGAATTACCTCCTCGTAACAGTACCGGCTATTGGAGGGTAGCAAGAGCTTGGAATTCATGTCAGTATCTCCTGGTTGGTGACCAGGATATTTACAACGTTACTTGTGTGTCCGTTATTGCGTTTGGTGGATAATAATTAAATTTACAGAATCATTGGCAAGACATGTCACATGCGTGTCCTAACTTTGGTGGGGAAATTACTTTATACAATCATGCATAACCAATGCGCACTTGGTTCCCTAGTTATAAAGTTCGCGAATTATATTTGTATAATTCGCGAATCCATCCGTGTCGACCGTGCGTATGTACTGCCCGTATAATAGGAACTCCGATTTAGAGTCATAAATTTCTAACTTAAAATGAATTATACGCGTATTTATGAATTACTGAATTATACGATCCGTATAATATTTTGCCCCATCATTAAGTTATTTTCTTTATTATATTTTTTACTTTTAAAATTTGGGAACACCAATCTAATTCTAATGCCACCAACGTACATGTAATTTGCAGAGTGTTATGTACATATCATATGTGTACTTCATGTCAATTATTAAATTATAGTATCTGATGTAGTTTTGAAGTGGTAAGTAGAGTATCGTTTGCTCGGATTCGTTGAGGTTGATTTTAAGACTTAATAACAAAAATACTAAAAACAAAGAAAAGATTCTAACAAAGTTGAGAGATACTGGGACTTAGGATTCCACCAAACTTCACAATCAATTGGTTCATACAATGATTCATAACAATTTAGCTCTTTTCTAGACTCTATTTCTTTGCCAAAAGTAGATTTTATAAAGCATTAGATGTAAATCGTAAGCATAGTGCATCCAAAGTTCTCAGACTAAGCATACACTATCAACCAAAATCACAAATAATCAATGAAAATCATAAATCGATTAAAAATCAATGCAAAAAGTCTTAAGAATCAATTATAATTACCAAACATTGTGAAACATGACTTCCTCCGTCATCCCAGTGTTGGGGTTTAGCTCCGCATGCTCAAAACGCACCCAAAAGATAGAAACATGGCTCAAAAGATGTTTTTATTGAGGAATTGTTTAAGACAGAGATTTGCAACGTCGTAAATATGTTACAGACGTCACTGTTACAAGAACGATAAATCTTTTGTGTAGCAAGATAAACGACTACCTCTGCTAGTCTGTTCTTCGTGTTCTTGATAACGACACTTCTTTTCTGTCGTCTGCAACTCTTCCTTCTTCTTCTCTGCTGCTGCTGCTGCGATTCTTCTCTGCAACCTTGTTTTTAGCTCTGCAGCTACCCCAAACTCTCGATTCCCCTTCCTTGACTTCCCAACATCTTATATATATATTACACAGGTCGACCTAATCTCTCTGAAATCTTCCAATATTTCTTTCTTCTACTTCACGACCAAGTCACGAGAATATCTCCTTCAAATCTTCTTACGCGTCTCTGGGATGTTTGTAAGCTTCCTACACTCTCTTAATAGGTAGATAACAATCTGCCAGAGAAGGTATCTTTCTTCTTTCACCATTGTAATTGCCAAATAAAGCAATACAGTTCCGATATATCTCACAAACCCGGTTTTGGAAATCTTCCCATATCTCCCTTTATTTTCGATTTTGATCCATGTACCTTGCCTGTATGATCAAACTAAGCCCAAACCAACTTGGTCCGACGAAAATCCACGAGAAAGTCACGTCCAAATCCAAGTCACGGGAGTTCGCTGTTGATAATATTTTTCCCGCCATTTTTTATTTCAAACGAATAAGATGGTACTCCCCATAACAGAGATGGGGGTGCGGATAGTAGTTGCCATGGGGTGTAACCAGCTAGTGGGTGCATATAGCAGTGAGGTGCCCCTTATCCAAACTGAGAGTCCGAATATTAATTTTCTCCCACGAGGGCAAATACCACTTTTCGAGCCAATTTTCCCGCAAAAGCTTATTTCTCCAAAGACACCTACAAAAAGATAAAATAATCAAATAAGTATAAAATTGAGCACTAACAATATACATAATTGAGATCCAAATAGACACATAAATGTGTCTATCAGTATCTAAGGAGAAATTATATTAAAAATAATTTTTTAACAGGTTAATATATGCTAAAAAGAGTTATACACGTACGTATGTCGTTCCTTATTACTGCCGAATCATGAACCGTTGATCGGATTTTTGACCGAATTTGAATTTTATGAATCCGTATAATTTGATTTTATTACGGAACGAGGGGATTTGAAAAACACCTACATTTATTTATTTGATTAATGATTATCTAAAAGTGAGTGTTATGTAAAGACTTAAAGGCCTAGACAAATAAAGCTCCCTCGTTGAACGGTGAGGAAATACGCACTTTTTATTTTTCGAAATAACCGTTTTGTGGATTTAGTGAAAAGAGTGTTTTGGTGAGAGCACTTAGAAATGTATGATTTGTTTAAAAAGTACAAACTCAAAAGGAAAACTTAATTTACCGTGTTGAAATTTTATGAGAGTCCAAATTCAATTCGGAATTCGAGTACCTACAATATTATGACTCTTTTTTCCCAAATTAATACGTAAAGGAAAAACACCACATATTTTACACATATTTTCTGCGAAAGGAAAAATAAAATAAAATTTACGCATATTTCCTATCTTTTCTCCACCTATTTAATGTATTTACCCCGCTACACCAAATACATTATTACGGGAAGGGGGCAAAGCCCCGCGAGCACCAAATCAAACATCGTTACGAGATGGGGTAAAACTCCACGCACACCAAGTTAAAATATAAAAAATACAAGGTACATAGCCCGGATACAAATCTAGTTATGGGTAACGATTTGAGCAAATCAAATAATCTTATTTTTGTTCCTTTCGGATATATGTGCTGAACCCATAGGATATCTATATGTTACTAGAAAAGAAGTCGACCAAGTTGTTGTTCTTTAAGCCACCAAGCCTGAAGCCAATACCAAATTAACTAACATGCTATCTGGGCCCAACCCTCCAAACCTATAAGGCTGGGTGTTATCAATTATCACCGCCGGTCTACAACTAACACGGTAAAAACAAAATTCTATGATTTTTGTTAAAGGCGAGGAAAAAAGTGATCCGAGGAACACGAAAATCTTGTGAATTCACTAACTCGATTGATTTGGTGAATTTGTTCGAATAAGACTAGATTAAACTTAATTACACACGCTCTCTTGGAAGGCTAACTAACCGAACATCACAGACAAAACAAGCTTCATCTCCATCATCTTTTGTAACTTCGTTAGTTCCTCTAACATCACAATCCGTTGTAGAACCAACAAAACACAACTTAAGACTCCAGTAGCAATGGTAAAGTCAAACTTTAATTCACTGATATAAGAGTGCAATTACTGAAGCATACCCTTGTTTGATTAGCTTACCCATCAATCAAAGATTAAAAAGACGGCCTGAATAGGAAATAATTGAAGATTGTTTCGACCAATGACCTTTCGCCATTGCAAACATAATAATAGTAATCAACTCAAATTATAATCTAATAAAAAACTAGAGCTTAATTAAAATCCTAATTAGGACAGACAGATTGGGGGAGAAATTTACAAGGAGTGAGGTTAGTGAGGGATAGGTAATTCAAAAAGATTTATATGGAAATATATAGGCATGAGTCTGAAGCTTAATATCCTAGTATCCCAAAACCATTTCATGGGAAATTATTAAAGTTCAATTGAAAGAGAGCAACCTCATTTTTGTGTTCTTCAGATATTTGTCATATTATTTATAAGTAACTGTTAGAGCACTGCTCGGACGAACTCGCATGCGTTGCTATCTCAAGCATTTTGTCAATGTTAGTGATCAAAACTATAAGTCTTGATTTCTAGTCTACTATTGCTAAGTCACGGACTAGGATAGTAAGTGTAGTTGAGCTCAAGAACTCCATGGCAATCATCATACAATACGAAGAACTACTCAAAGAACTGGTGGAACTTCATCGACTAAAAGGTATGTAGAGACTTGAACTTATCTATCACTCAAAAGTCTATCTACTCTATCTCTTATTTTGAGACAAAATTCATTTTGCTATATAGACTTTGATTATACACATTTTCTATTTCGAGCCGAGTTTATCTCGCCTATCTATTTCTCGAAATATGTGTTGGTAAGCTTTCGCTTTGACCAAGTTCATGTTTACCTAGTGACGAAAGTCATGTTATGTTTCAATCACTTTGAAAATGGCTTACTTTGACGAAAAATAGTTTGTGATATAATAACGTCCTCTAAGAATGTTTCAATGATTGAAATTGAGAGTTTAGATTACATAACCATTGTTGGATATAAGCATTGTGTGGAAACTCATATATGTATAAATCCTTTTTCCTTGAACCGAAGTATGCGTACTTTGTTGATCAGGAAAAACCGGAACAAGAGCTATGAACTCAGTCCGCGAACTTGCAGAAGTTCTAATCCCGAGAATATCTGCTGGAGTTTGAGAACTCCTTCCAGGAACTTAAGTCCGCGAACTAAGTCTGCGCTTAAGTTGGTTATATCTAAAGACGATTTTTTGTGAACTTATATTTATATTAACTAAGGAATGCAAAATGCAAACCGTGGCTATAAAGTTCATGAATCGATTCGAGTGAATCAAATCGTTTTTGCTTTGATTGTGTCTTGTGTAGTTACATAAGATTTATACAATTGAACAACTCTCTAACTAGTTCATTTGAACTAGTTATGGTGAAGAAGAATATGGTTTATATGAAAGTGCTCAGATGCCTAACCATTTGGTCATTTGTTGAACCAACAAATGTACATGTTTGGGTACGGTTACACAAACCTAAAATCGTGCATTTCATTTGTGTGTAACAAGCTAAGTTTTTTATTCAACGGTTGAAAGATATTAGCTTGAATCTAATCAAGTTTTCATCTAACGGTGAATATTGAATGCTTTTTTACTAAGCTAACATTGATTGCAAACCCTGATTTGAAAGACTATATAATGGAGAACTCTAGCAACTGGGAAACCTAATCCCTACACCTCCTGTGTGATACTAGTTATATTAGCTAGAGTCGATTCTCCTTTAACCTTAGGTTTCTTCTTGAAAACCAGGTTAACGACTTAAAGACTTCATTGGGATTGTGAAGCCAGACTGATACTACTTTCTTGTAGTTGTGTGATCTGATCTTGCTGATTCTATCATGTTGAGTACAATCGTAACGATTGGCTTGAGATTAATATCTCCGGTAGGAAAGATATAAAAGTAGTCACAAACATCTTCATCTCATCGTTTGTGATTCCACAATATCTTCTTTCGCCGCGTCGATTAAGATTATTGTGAGGTGATTGATAATACTAGGCTGTTTTTCGGGAATATAAGTCTGGGTCATCAATTGGGTCATGTTCACCTTGATTTATCAAAAGACAGAACAAAACTTGTAGGTATTTCTGTGGGATACAGATTTATATATTTCTGTAGACTTTTATATGTGATACAGATTCGTTTATTAAAGTCATCAACTTTGGGTCGTAGCAACTCTTAGTTGTGGGTTAGATCAGCTAAGGGAATCAAGTGCGAATTATCCTGCTGGGATCAGAGACTTAAGGAGCGCAAATGTACCTGGATCAGTGTGAGATTGATTGGGGTTCAACTATAGTCCAGACCGAAGTTAGTTTGTAGTAGGCTAGTGTATGTATCGGCTTAATACAGTGTGTGTTCAATCTGGACTAGGTCCCGGTTTTTTCTGCATTTGCGGTTTTCTTGTTAACAAAACTTCTGATTGAAATTGATTGATCCTTGAATATTGGTCTTTGGTACCGTTCAAGTGATTTCTCTTGCATTCAATTAGACTCGCAGATTTCTATTTGCTTGAGTAAGTATTGAATCGAGAAATTGAGATATGTAAGTCCTTGATATACTTTTTATTAAGATTGAGCCTGATTGTCTAGTTGATTCCCTTAAAAGTATATTGGAGTTTGTCCATACAGATTTCTAAGCGAAATATTGGGTGTGGTTGTTAGACCCCCGCTTTTTCACATGAGACAGTGTATTTATCCAAGATACTAAGTATTTGGTCGAAACAGATTATTCTCTTCAAGCGTAGTTGAGAATTTTCCTTTATCCGTTCTCTTAAGGATCTTACTCCTTTTGATGGACAACCCACACTTATCATAGAAATGACTATCATGAAGATAATTAGGTATTACCTTATTTGTTGATGAACTATAGAATTTTTCATACTCCTTTTTGTTTAGATCCATAGTCTTCTTTGGTATCCACTTCCATGAGTTTCTAGTCTTCAGATCTTCTTTCTTTCTATGATGAACATATCTTGCTGAGTTATTTGATCTAAGAAGGTCAGTATTATATATGATTTTTCTTGAAAAAGATCTCAAATTATATCCTTGACCATAAGTAGTTTGTCAGAGTTTGAACAAGATAATCGTTGACAATCTTTAACAACATGACCTTTGATTCAACAATGAAAACATTGTCTGTGATGATGCTTATGATGATATTGAAAACTCTGATTGAGTAGTTCATCTTGGAATTCTCTGAAAATACCAATATTCTTTTAAAATATGAAACTTTCTTTCGAGAGTCTTTAATGTCATTCTTTTCTTTTTTTTGAAGGAAATATCAAATCAGAATTATTGGATTTATCCGAGGAGGATGTAGCCAACTGACTTTCTGACATTAACGAATTCATTTCATCTTTTAGCCTATTGACATGTTCTATAACAATCTTTATCTCAGAATCATATAAGATTTTTAAGGCATTGTATTCATCTGCAGATGTTTTTGTTTAGATCTCGGTCCTCTTTTCTTGATCAATACTTTTCCTTAGCTTTGCTTTTAGAGTTTGAATATTTGAACATGATACAATCTTGAGGGATTCTAGATCAGTTTTAAGGGTGGTTAGATCAAGATTTAGTTGATCATTTTCAGCTTTCATATGATATAAGTCTTCAAGAAGCTTTCATTCTCTTTTTAGTGGAAGAGTGAGTTCGATTCCACATGAGAGGAATTATTTACTTAGTTAGTTTAGCTGAATTTTTTTTATATTCACATAATCAATATCTTCTTTATCATTTTGGAGTGATTCAGAATCTGAATCATTGATTGTGAATACAGGGCTTAACTTAACTTCTTCTTGGGAACATAAAGACATATTTTCATAAGAGCAAGTACAACTTGTAGAAGACGCCCCTTCTAAACATTTGCTAAAATTAAACCCATATAGAGTTTTACCCAAATCTTGTGGTATGTTAACTGAGTCTATTTTTGGCTTTTCCTTACGTTTTCGTAGACTCATTAACACAAATTGTTAGATCTTTTCGTGTTTTCCTACTCTGATACCAATTGAAAAGACAAGAGTACCCAAATACACCACAATCTTTATTTTATCCACCTATAAGTCCTCTTACCGAAAGTGATTGTCTATGGACAAAGTCGAGACAATACGACAAATCGGTGTTCACACTTTATGTAATCGTCTATGGATACGAGATTGAGACAATACAACAATCAAAGTGTGATTACTTGATAATAGGTTCGGACTTAACCAAACTCTATTGGATCACTATCAATTAATACGGAGTTAACGTTTATGTATTTTACTTTTAATTATAATTGACAACTATAATTGTGGAAATAGAAAAGTAAAAGACACAGCAAGATTTTATTAACGTGGAAACCACAAATGCAGAAAAACCCTGGGACTAAGTCCAGAATTGAATACTCTCATAATTAAGCCGCTATACAAAATCTAAACCAACTTTGTATAGTTGAGACCAAAAAACTAAACCTAGTTCACTTAGTTTCTTCAGTATCACTGTACTTCCGACATTCAATAAGTGCACGCACCGGAACAATTACTTTGGATCGTATTCTAAACAATAAAGGAACAACAAATCTGTTTTGTAACAACTCTATTGATTCTTTCTAGATAAAGATATCTCAAGTCATATGCAAAGGCTATTCCGTTTAAACTAATAAACTCCTTTTCCTGGTTAGATCAGTCCAATCTTCTTAGCTAAGTAATAAGATTCAGAATTGTAACAATCGAAATAGATATCAAGAAAATTATTAAGTGTTACCGATTCCAAGCAACTAACCAATCTAATACATATGATTCTAGTTGGATCCCAGCCGATCAAGGTTTGTGCTACACAAAGATATGAGAAACCAATAAGAAATCTTCTTCGTCTTTAAATCTTCTTTAATCTTCAATTAAACCTGCAAAAAAAAAAACACTTGAATCTCTTGTGATCAATCACGCATAGAACGAAGTCTGTTAACAATGGATTATCACGAGATGTCTTGGTAACTATTACTATAAAGGAGGAATTCAGAATAATAATAGACGTGAAACTTAGAAAATAGAACACAAGTAGTAATTCGAAGAAAATATCTTCTTTTAGATTATGAACAAGAAAATGATACCAATTCTCTCTTTGTTGCGCTCACAATCTTCTCTAAACAGTGGATTAACCTTAAACTGTTTGCTAAGCTTGCACAAGTATTGTCGTAAGATTTCTCTAGGTTTTCTGTGCCTATAGTATCTGTCCTTAGCTATTAGCCAAAGCCCTCTATTTATAGCCTTCATCGTACTTAGTCGACCAAGGAATTCTATTAGGAATCTATTTCCAAAACTAAGAGTATTGCCTAAAACAAAACTCTTCCCTAACTAGGAATTCTGCCTAAACAAGGATTCATGCCTAGAATAGGTTTCTTCTCTCAACTTAGCTTGAGGTTAAATAAGTTCCCTAAAGGAGTACGGATACACCTGTATCATGGGTCCCCATTTTAAGAACTTGAACTCCTGTGAGAGTTAAAAATGAAGGTTAGGGAACTCGAGAGTCCCTTTTTCCTTGTTAAACCACTTATCCTTGCTAGGAACTTGACCTTTACATCCAATCAGAAAAGCTTCTTTCTCTCCTTGGCGTGTTTTAGTCACTCTTCGCTCAAATATGCAGTCTTCCTTGAGTGGTTCCTCTCTATCAAACCATAAGTCTTCTACTCGTGGTAAAATCATAGTTTCGTCGTTGTCATCATCAAATGGTGGTTCAAACAACTTCAAGTATTCGACATTTATTACCGAGTACATCCCTAGATAAGGTGGCAGATCTAAACGAAAGGCATTGTCACCAATCTGAACGAGAATACGAAATGGTCCATACCTCAATGGTTTCAACTTCTTACCTTCCCCCTTCATTCATTCCTTACCTAGTTTTAACCATACCAAGTCACCAACACCGAAATTACAAGGTACAATATGCTTGTCATGCTTTGCTTTGTATTTGGCTTGTGACTTCTTTAGTTGCGCTTCAACAGTCGCATGAATTTGAGATATCTTCTCCAAGAACTTTTGTTCCTTTTTCCGTTCACTTCCTTCCTTCCCCCCATTGAGGTGTCACTAGAAAATACTAGATCGAAAGGACTAGGTGGTAAGTAACCATAACACGTCTCGAAAGGAGATTTCCCCGAAGAACTGTGAACTGCTCTATTGAAAGCAAACTGTAGATATGGTAAACTCTCATCCCAAGTTTTAGGATGCTTAGAATTATATCCCCTTAACATGTGAACCATAGTCCTATTGACCACTTATATTTGTCCGTCTGTTTATGGATAAAAAGTTGTACTCTTCTTCAACCTAGTGTCCATCATCTTCCATAAAGAATCCCAAAAGTGACTAAGGAATCGACTATCCCTATTAGAAATAATCGAAGTAGGTAAACCGAAATGCTTCCACACGTGCTCAAAGAAGAGCTTTGCTGCATCGGCTCACGTTACCGTCTTTGTACATGGAATTAATGCAATCATCATGCTGAATCGGTCGACCACAACGAATAAGTAATCATGACCAGACTTGGTCTTCGGTAACCGACCAAGAAAATCCATAGAAATACTCTCCAAGGCCTTGATGGTACTGGTAATGGTAGATATTACCCACGTTTTCTGTTGGAAGGTTTGGATGTGCTGCAAAAATTACACCCTCTAACTAACTTAGCCACATCATCTTGCATCTTCGGCCAAAAGACATAACGCCGAAGGTTAAGTAGAGTTGTATTCATCCCAAAGTGTCCAGCAACTCAGGAAGTGTGTGCCTCTCTCAACCACTCTAAAAGATCTCCATCTTCTGGTATGCAAAGTAACTGACCTTTGTCTAACAATCCATCTCGGAGTTCATACTCGCTTTTCAAACCATTCTTTACACCTTCTAGCACCTTCTTGAAGTCTTTGCTGGATGTGTATGACTCCGCATACTCTTGAGGGACAATTGGTTGAATTCTCATGGCCACCATTAATGCTCGAACTGGAGGCCGAGATAACATATCCGCCAACTTGTTTGTTACTCCCTTCTTCTACCTAATGAGAATATTGAAAGTCATCAAGTAAGACATCCACTTCATGTGCCGGGCTTGTGATAGACGCATTTATGTATCTATTTTGTTCTCGATTTTCTATATTTTTAGTACCCACTTATTTGATTATTTTATGTTTTTGTAGGTGTTTTTGGAGAAATAAGCTTTTGCGGGAAAATTGGCTCGGAAAGTGGTATTTGCGCTCGTGGGAGAAAATTACTATACGGACCTTCATTTGGATAAGGGGCGCTTCAATTACTAAGGGGTACACCATTGATAAGGGGCACCCTAATTGTTATTTACACCCCATGGCACTTCCAAAAGGCGTCTGCTAAAGGCACCCCTACTCTGGTTAAGGGGTGACCTTTCTTCAAC
Organism: Papaver armeniacum; assembly: GCA_023531295.1. NCBI lineage: Eukaryota > Viridiplantae > Streptophyta > Magnoliopsida > Ranunculales > Papaveraceae > Papaver > Papaver armeniacum. The sequence goes on from JAJJWW010013166.1 coordinate 422,280, forward strand.
TTTTCAAATCAAGAAATTGGCGGGAAAATGTGCTCTTCACATGGCAGATTAGGGTTCGGATTTTGGGAGATTTTGGACGAGATTCAATCGTCAGAACTGGGTTCAATGGACCTGTTTGGGCTTAACAGGGATGATATGGTCAATTTCTTCGATCCAGTTGGGCTAAATAATCCGGTGTTGATGAAACGGGAAGTAAATTCAATAATGCATGGAAGTTCACGTCTGCATGAATTTGTTGGATGGATATTTGTCGGATTTTCTCGCTGGATTGGATTGATATGGGCCTGTTAATGATAAACAGGATTGGTAATTGGGTAGGAATCGTAAACTTTGACTTGGAGTTAAACAGGGAAGTTATACAGTTCATGCCGTACGCAAAAATGGAAGTTTTCTTTTGATTCTCGAAACAGAGATATCCACGGGATTTCTGTGTGGAAGTTACGGATAGATTAGGGAAGAGTATATCTTGTTGAGATTTTATCTCCTTCTAGGGAGTTTGTAGTTAACAAGAACACGCGTGGAGGAGAAGAAATAAAAGGGAAATTCCGAGAATTGTGATGAAAGAAAGGAAGGTTTTGGTAAGATATTTCGACCCTGTTATGTATATATATCGTGGTTGGAGTTCCAGAGTGGGTAGTCGAGACTTTTGGGGGACGAACGGAGGCAGAGAGGAGAAGTATGGGAATTTGCAGTCAAGAACAAAAGCTGCAGGCGAGTACCGGAGAAGAAGAAGAAGAACAACACTCAGGGACAGTCGCATAAACCGTTACCTTTTCTTTTGAATTCCATAACTTTTGTAACAATTTCTCCAACAAATAGTTTAAGTTCACAACAGCTCTGTAACAGTGAGTTCCGTAACAGTGGTTTTGTAACAATTATCTCTGTTACAAACCATTTGCATTATATTATTTTCCAATAAAAACACCTTTTGAGCCATGTTTCTATCTTTTGGGTGTGTTTTCGACATGAGGAGCTAAACCCCAACACTAGGACGACGAAGGAAGCCACGTTTCACAATTGGTTGGTAACTATAATGATTCTTTATGACTTTTGCACTTGTTTTAATTGATTTATGATTTTTCTTGATTAGTTGATGCGCTATGCTTATGATTTACATCTAATTCTTTATAAAATCTATTTTCGGCTAAGAAAAGAGTCAACGAAAGAGCTAGAATTGTTATGAGTCATTATATGAACCAATTGAATGTGATTAATGGTGGAATCTGAAGTCCTAGTATCTCTCGATTTTTGTGACAATCCTTTGTATATATTTCTTTATTTTTATTATTAAGTCTAAAAACCAATCTTTACAAGTCTGAGTTGAACGAACTTTTACTACCACTTCTACAACAACATAAAAAACACATCAATTTTTGGCGCCGCCGACGCGGACTTGTATTTAGATTTGTTTTAGGTTTGTTTTTCTTTTTATTATTTTTTTTTTTTGTTCTCTTTTATGCCTTTGGTATTTTTTGATTCTTTTCAGATTTGGAGCGAAGCAAAAAGGAAAGAAAAAGTGCTATAAAAGGAAAGCATATTCCAAAGAAGGAGAGAAAAGAGGAATTCAAAAGGAGTGAAGAAGAAGATTTTGTATATAACTATTTTGTTATATTTTTAGAAACTGTAAATAGGGTTGTATTTTTGTAATTTTTCTTTTTATTTTTGGACACTTTTTGGACTTTATTTTTGGACTTGGACATTATTTTAAAACCCTAAGGAAGGGTTACAAATTAAATATAAACTGTTTGCAGGGAAGGACGACAGTTACGATACTGTCTTGGCCCCTCGGGTTCGTACACTGACATCGGAGTCGGTGGCCTGAGTCGACTTCAACGGTTCATCGCCCGTCTGGTACGGGAGGTAAGACTCATCCACCCACGAATCCCCTATCAGTGGGTTTTATTTTGTGTGACAACTCACACCCCCGTCATAGAATGTCGAACTAGTATTACAATAGACAATACAATGAATATCCGACTGAGTTTCAAAATGGACGTTACTACTTTGACCATAATGTGAATAGTGGTTGGGAACATCAGCCTTTTCAAGGTTATGGCTCATACCATGATGAGCCCAATTACTATCCATACGCCCACCGGTCATACGAGCAAAATTCCTCTCTACTAGAGTCCGCACGTAAGTTAGCGGAGTCAGCGCAAAAGATACTTAAGTCGACACGTAGTTCAGATGAGATGAATGACTTAGTTATGGACGAAAGCAATGCAACGTGTGAACCTTCTTTCCTAGATAAAATCAGGAAGTCATGTGATTTGACACAGAAAATGTTGTTAGAGGCCCAGGAAAGAACTGCTCAAGATAGTCTTAATTTCCAATATAGTGTTTCCAATAGTACCTTTGAAAATGAGGATAGATGATAGGTGTAGAATACACCGTATTTACTATGTAGAGTTTATGCTTTCTTTGCTATTTTTCGTGTGAAATATGTATCTTATGTTTGATTTTGAGTCTTATAGGTGTTTTGGGAGTCATTGGAGCATAAAGGAAGTGGAACTCGCCCAAATCTTGGATTCCTTCTCATCATGTCAAGAACACGAAATACGAGGTCAGTGGCGAAAGAACGATGTCATTCCGATGCCGTATGAGAAGGTTACGAGCGAAATCAACTGTTAAGCCTGTCGGTTCCCAAGGACTGACAATACAAGAAGAGTATTGGGTGGCCCTTATCACCTCTTGGGGTTGTTCAATAACGGTCTCAGGATATGAGATTTCATTTAGGTCGAGTTGACCTTCAGACCAACAACTTTGGTTCTTCTTTTACAACACGGACCAACACCAATGCAAACAAGTGTTCCGTCTCACCGCCGGTTAAATGGTCATGAGAGAGACGAAGAACAATATGGATTTGATATTGAAATCAAGACATGGAACTGATCAAGAACGGATGGGAGATTTGAGATTCCAGTTGGGGTTTGTGTGAATCAAAGATTGTGAGCAGAGAAGGAGTAGTTGCTATCATTAGTTCTTGTGATGAATGATAGTTGGGGTTGTCTATTCGATGAATGTTTTGAGTCTCAAGGTGATTACACAGCATGGGTGTGTTTCCAATTCGAAGTTGCAGGTAGAAAGAGAGTTGGTATGTCATCGTAATGTCTCGCCTCCGAGTTATCAAAAACCGCACACCGAGTGCTTGATAAAATGACCGAATGCACAAAGAATTGTTCAAGTTAACAGGGATGGTGGTCCTGAGTTACTGTGCAAGATATTGGAGACCAAGATTACAGATGTTGCTCATGGTGGTGATTCCAGGTGGCATTGATGGCTTGCAATGAATGATTCAGGTGGAGAGAAGAAGCACAGGATTTAATGGAGCTGCTAGGATTAGTGATGAAGTCGAAATGGCTCTGAGCTTGAGGATGGCTTGAGTTGCGGCTGATGATGTGTTGGAATTGAATGGCACTATGGATGATGCAGTTCAGGGAAGATGTTGCAATGATTGCAGAGTAATGGAGAAGTTGCAGGCTCTGAGTTGAATGTGTGACAAGGGAGCTGAGCTGTTAATAGCAATGCTGTTGCGCTGCCAGTTAGAGTCGCAACTGCAGGTGCTGGTGCTGTAGTGCTAGTGAGGCTTGGAGTTGATGTGCAAGGATGGACTAATTGAGCTAAAGGGAATTGCAGAATAAGCTTGCACAGATGGGAAATGAGCTGTTGGAGCTTAACTCAAATGCAGGCACTATTGGAGTGAGGGTGATGCTGAGATTGAGAAGTTGCTGCTGATTTGCATCCTGCAATGGACTGAGTCTAGGCCTGGAGATTGCAGGGGATTATGTTGCAGGCAGAGCTGGTTCTGTTGGAGTTGACAGAAATGGGTCTTTGGCCTAGGATTGTAGTGAAGTCGATCTTTATTACAGTGGTGGAGAATGAAGAGACAGGTGGGCCGTGCTCGGGTTGAAAATGCGTGAACCTGGGAAGTGAACTGTGGTGCTTCGATGGTTGCTGATGCTGCATACTAAGGCAGTGGTGATTTAGGTGGCGCTGTTGTTGGTGATGGACCTGAAAGAGGAGCTGAATGGAGTTAGTGCTGCCGAGAAGGTGGTGCCATGGTGTGTGGTCAGGTTCAGTTGAGAAGGCACACAAAGTTGGATAGAGTCTGTTGGTGTTGGATGGTATGTCTCGGCTTGAATGAGCTCGGGATGAGGTTGAACTAGTGGGCGGTGTGAATGAGACGGAGCCGGGAAGGAGTCTGTGTGTTGCCAATGGCGGGGAATAGTGAACCCGCAGGTTAGAATGAAATTGCAAGTGGTGCATTGGAGCCGAAGTGCAAAATGTATAGCCATCATGGTTTGGTGATGCACATTTGAGCTATGGGAGAGCAAATGGTGCACAAGAAACTTGTGGCCGGAGTTGAGTCAGCAGAGTATGGGTGTTTGCCTGTGTTCGAATCGAGAAGAAGAAGGAGCTGAAGGTTTAGGGAGTATTGCGGTGATGATGGCAATGATGAACCTGGTACTGGTATTTCAGGTGCGAAATGCGACAGAGAAACAATGAGGTGGTGCTATGTTTTGACTCAGAAGGTTGAGCTGTAGTTGGTTATGCTAATGCACTGGGATATGCAAGTGGTGGTGTTGCAGAGAAAAGATTGAGTTGGCCAGTACTGAGAGTGTTTTGAACAAGAGTGCAGCTGCAGAATTTGTGCGAAAAGTGACCAAAAATGGCGCACCGGTGAGCATAGTTCCGGTAGCCGGATTTCAGAGGTTAAAGTGTCGATCGTAATATTTCAGTGAATCGCGAGGGGGGTATGAGTCGGATGCAAGAATCGACGGCCGGACATATGATCTACGCATCACGCTTTTGGGCGCGTTTTCGCAAGAGACAAGGAATGGTTTAGATGGTATTTTGTGAATGTGTGGACTGCAGAGAAGCAGAGTTGAGATACTGGAAGTGTAAAATGTCTTGTGACAGCGTCAGTAGCCGGAGGCAAGTTCAAGCGGCCAGAGATGATTTTCCGACGGCCGGATTCCGGCGACGGTGACCGGATTCCGGCGATGACGTCAGCAATTCCGGCGACGCTTTTGGACCCAAAATTTCCAGAGACATATTTTTCACTCCTGGGCTTGGTGGACCAACTTGGAGACGGGTTTTGAGAAGAATCAACCTAATTTTGGGAAAGTATCCTTATGGGGAGAAAAGCATATAAATAGAACTTTTTCTCTAAACCAAAAGATATATCTCCATTAGGGAGACTTCTACTTGTTTTCTAGGGTTTCACATGATAGGTTCTTCTAAACTCTTTATGATGATTTCCAAAAACACAAGTAACTAAGTTTTTATTATTGGTTGAAGATGTAGTTGGATTTTGCAACCAAGTTATGATTTTTATGAATTAGTTTTCTCTCAATATTATCGTTTGATTTCTACGGGTTATAATAATTGCATGATTGATGGATTGCAATATGATTGAATGTTTGTTTAGTCGAGTCTAGAATTGATTGAACTCACATCCATATCTATAGCTATTTTAGGGTTTTCATCGAGCGATAACCTTGAATACTAGTAGCATGATATGATTAGGGTTTGTAGTGATACATCCTCGTAGTCATATGTAGAAATTGACCTTTGTTCGAATTGTTTGCGCAATGTATTACAATTGCATTGATTAGCCTATTTCTGAAACTTAATGCTCCTAGGAATTGAACTTGATTAGCGCAAGGCGTTAGGTTATTCTTTAGGTAGGTTTCACATACGCAGCCCTAATGTGTGTGTTGATAACTTTGGAAATTTACGGAGTATTCTTGCAATAAGGTATTCCATGGCTTTTGATGATAGCGAGATTAAATATGAATTCTATTCATATATTCATAAACTTGTTTACAATTGAAGATGAAACCTTTATCCAATATTTTCCCATCCTTGATTTGCATACTTTATTTGCTTTTTGTTTATTTTTATTTACACAATCGTAAATTCTTCCGGTGTTTTATATAGGAAACCATAACAATTCGACAACCTAGACCTCTCTCGTGGGATCGATCCTTTCTTGCCCTTGCTATATTTATATTTTGAGTAGTAAGAAAGTGTAATTTATTTTTGACGCTTACGACCGCGGTCAAATTTTGGCGCCGTTGCCGGGGAGGCAGCGGTTGTTAATTGTTTTTGGTTTCTTATTTTTGTATTTAGTTTTTGTTTTATTTTTTTTTATGTTTTATTTTTTCTTATTTTCTGGGTTTTAACCGTAGTTTTGAGAATTATTTCAGGTGCTTATTTCTATGGAAGGAGCATATTGGAGCAATCAATACGGGTTTCAACCTCAACAATATGATAACTACCAATTCCATGGGTATAATCAAAACCAATTCATTGGTTATGATCAATATTCCATGGAACCTTGTGGTTTTCCTCAACAACCTTATGGTGAGTATGTGTGTGAACAACAACAAGGATGGGAGGATTCTTATGCTTGTGAACAAAAAGTCTCTAATTTTATAGACCAAGTTTCCAACTTTTTAAAAGAGGAATTTCAAAAAGCAAAAGAGACTACAAACGAGCAACTCCAAGAACTTCGTGAAAGTATGACTATCTTGCGAAGAGACATTGATCAATACAAGGAAGATATGGATAATTCTAATGTGCATATGGTTTGTGATGAATATTTGATTGATGCTAATGTTGAAAAAGGCGAATCCTTGGGCACTTTTGTTGATAATTGTGTAGTTAACTCAACTCTTGATCGTAATAATGATCATTCACCTATTCAAAAGGATGAGTTAGAGATTAGCAACACTAAATTCAGCGAGGACCAATCTTATGTTGACTATGATAGTGACGGTGATTATGATACATTGCTTGAAACAACTCATGGTGACATCTCCGAGGAGTCTTTTGGGATCAAGATGAAGATGAAGAGGAATATGTCGACACTTGTGTAGATTACTCAAGCATTGATCTTAATAATGATCAAGAGCCTATTCAAAGGGTGGAGCTTGAGGATGATGCATTTACGAGTGTTCTAAAAAAGTTTCTTATGATAAAATTTGGATCCGCAAAAGAGTATGTGCCTTACAACAAAGAGGAGTGTGTTGAGAATGAGACCGTTATGACCAATATTATGGAAGACCCAATTGAACTTGTGCATGATTGTAATGATAATGTTTATGTCGAGACTTTGGTTAAGGCAGAAACGGACGAAGAATGGTTGCAAGGTTTGATAGAGGACCATGATGTACAAGAGGTGAATAATTCACTTGAGTTTTTCAAGGATGAAGAGGATTCCGTGATACAAGAGATTGTGAAAGGTTTATCTAACCCTTTGCCTATTGTTTCTTCTCCTTTACCTCTTATTGGTTTGAATGTATGTGCTTCGGGAGTATTGTTGAATGACTTTATTTCTCGTTTTCCTCCATTAGAGAAACTTGATTCTCATACTATGCAGGTCATGGAACCGGAAACCGTGGAGGTACCCGACTTCTATATTCTTTATACACTTCCAAGTGTAGACAAGAATAAGTGTGGGGGAAGCTTTTATCGGTTCATAGCTTCACTTTTGCTTTATTGTACTAATATTTGTGTGAAGCTAGTGTTTCCAAAACAGGTTATATGGAAGGATCCCCAACTTTTCAGATTATTGGTGTATGGGGAATGAATCTTACAAGAAGCTACGTCGGGCCGTCGACTTTAAAACAAGCGCTTAGTGGGAGGCAACCCACCGGTTTTGTATCTCTTATCCTTTTGCATTTTATTTTTGTTTCGTTTATTTATTTTTTACTGTTTTTATATCATATTTGCATCCCTATGTTTAATTTCATTGAGTCCGTAATCTATCTTAGAAGAGAATTATGACGAATACCTTTGTGTCAGAAAATTTCAGACTGCGCGTAGTCCAGTCCAGAGACCATAACTGTCAGACCGTTTATCAAAACACTGTGAAATTTTGACACTGTGTAGCAAACACGTAGATGAACAACTTTTGTGAAATGGAGTTTTTCCAAATTCCTTACCAATTTGCACAGTTTTTGCGTTTTATCTGCTGTTACGTCAGAATTCAGAACTTTCGGTTTTACACATTGAGGACAATGTGAAGTTTAAGTGTGGGGGAGCATTTATATGTTTGAATAGTTTGTTTTTGACACCATTAGTGGATGGAACCATTTTGAATGCAGGAGTTGAGGAACCAATTAACTAAAAGGGAAGAATATAGCTCAGAAATCACAAATTAACATGATAGTTGTTACCATATCTCGGAATATCACCATATCACATTCTATTTTTATTTTTCCATATTTATCTATTGTTCTCTAAGTGCTTTGGTGGGTCACTAAACATCGACGTGTTATTACTGCTAGGATGAAATAGAGTGGTTGAGTTACTAAAAAAAAAAAAAAAAAAAGAAAAAAAGAAAAAAAATATATGAAAAGAAAAGAAAAAGAGACCGACTAATTAGACCAAAACGGAATAAAAAGACACTTGGGAATAGCAGTATGTGTGAAACGTAGTCCCTGTCTCCGTCGCCTAAACAAGCGTGGAATGCAGGATCCAAGGCAACTATCAGGTACTTGCTGACAAGAAGCATGCGCTTGGATCCAGTTTGATCTAATCATGCCGTCTAAAAAAAAAAAAGAGAAATTGGATCCAGTTTGATCCAATCATATTAAAAAAAAAGAGAATAAATTATTATTGTGTTGAATAAAGTCACTCTTGGTTCCCTTGTATATGCCAATTGATTTGATGTAGCATTCAGCACCCGTAGCTCAATCCAATAGGATTAGGTTCATCTTAGCAGTGACCTTCAGACAGATATGGGAAACATCGAACACTTGTGAATATTCGCCAACATCTACATCTATATCCATCTTCTTAATCTTTTCATTGTGATTGTGGTTTGTTAGTTTCCGAGTATTGTGGCTTGTTCAACTATCTAATTAGAGTTTATTTACTAATAATTGAATTGAATTTGCAAGGTATCTCCTCATGTAGTCACTTTGGATTCGTTCATTGATTTGTCACGAATAGACGGAGTTTGGAATATAGGTTTTGTAGGTATATCTCTAGTAAACCTTCACGAGACTATAACTCGTCCACTAGGGACACTTAGTGGTTTAAAGGCTTGTTATTTATGCTAAAAGTGACCGTAGCCTCGACGACACGGAGTTGTATGTATTTTATTGTTTTGTTTGATTTGCTCGAGGACTAGCAAAGTCTAAGTGTGGGGGAATTTGATAGGTGTAGAATACACCGTATTTACTATGTAGAGTTTATGCTTTCTTTGCTATTTTTCGTGTGAAATATGTATCTTATGTTTGATTTTGAGTCTTATAGGTGTTTTGAGAGTCATTGGAGCATAAAGGAAGTGGAACTCTCGCCCAAATCTTGGATTCCTTCTCATCATGTCAAGAACACGGAAATACGAGGTCGTAGGCGAAAGAACGATGTCATTCCGATGCCGTATGAGAAGGTTACGAGCGAAATCAACTGTTAAGCCTGTCGGTTCCCAAGGACTGACAATACAAGAAGAGTATTGGGTGGCCCGTATCACCTCTTGGGGTTGTTCAATAACTGTCTCAGGATATGAGATTTCATTTAGGTCGAGTTGACCTTCAGACCAACAACTTTGGTTCTTCTTTTACAACACGGACCAACACCAATGCAAACAAGTGTTCCGTCTCACCGCCGGTTAAATGGTCATGAGAGAGACGAAGAACAATATGGATTTGATATTGAAATCAAGACATGGAACTGATCAAGAACGGATGGGAGATTTGAGATTCCAGTTGGGGTTTGTGTGAATCAAAGATTGTGAGCAGAGAAGGAGTAGTTGCTATCATTAGTTCTTGTGATGAATGATAGTTGGGGTTGTCTATTCGATGAATGTTTTGAGTCTCAAGGTGATTACACAGCATGGGTGTGTTTCCAATTCGAAGTTGCAGGTAGAAAGAGAGTTGGTATGGCATCAGAATGTCTGCCTCTGGGTTATCAGCAAACTGCACACTGAGTGCTTGATAAAATGACTGAATGCACAACAATTGTTCAAGTTAACAGGGATGGTGGTCCTGAGTTACTGTGCAAGATATTGGAGACCAAGATTACAGATGTTGCTCATGGTGGTGATTCCAGGTGGCATTGATGGCTTGCAATGAATGATTCAGGTGGAGAGAAGAAGCACAGGATTTAATGGAGCTGCTAGGATTAGTGATGAAGTCGAAATGGCTCTGAGCTTGAGGATGGCTTGAGTTGAGGCTGATGATGTGTTGGAATTGAATGGCACTATGGATGATGCAGTTCAGGGAAGATGTTGCAATGATTGCAGAGTAATGGAGAAGTTGCAGGCTCTGAGTTGAATGTGTGACAAGGGAGCTGAGCTGTTAATAGCAATGCTGTTGCTGCTGCCAGTTAGAGTCGCAACTGCAGGTGCTGGTGCTGTAGTGCTAGTGAGGCTTGGAGTTGATGTGCAAGGATGGACTAATTGAGCTAAAGGGAATTGCAGAATAAGCTTGCACAGATGGGAAATGAGCTGTTGGAGCTTAACTCAAATGCAGGCACTATTGGAGTGAGGGTGATGCTGAGATTGAGAAGTTGCTGCTGATTTGCAACCTGCAATGGACTGAGGCTAGGCCGGGAGATTGCAGGGGATTATGTTGCAGGTAGAGCTGGTTCTGTTGGAGTTGACAGAAATGGGTGCTGGCCTAGGATTGTAGTGAAGCTGATGCTGTTGCAGTGGTGGAGAATGAAGAGACGGAATTGGGCTGTGCTCAGGTTGAAAATGCAGGAACTGGGGAAGTGAACTGTGGTGCTTCGATGGTTGCTGATGCTGCATACTAAGGCAGTGGTGATTTAGGTGGTATTTGTTGTTGGTGATGGACTGAAAGAGGAGCCGAATGGAGTTAGTCTGCTGAGAAAGGTGGTGCCATGGTGTGTGGTCAGGTTCAGTTGAGAAGGCACACAAAGTTGGATAGAGCTGTTGGTGTTGGATGGTATGTCTCGGCTTGAATGAGCTCAGGATGAGGTTGAACTAGTGGGAAGGTGAATGAGACGGAGCTGGAAGGAGCTGTGTGTTGCCAATGGCAGGGAATAGTGAACCTGCAGGTTAGAATGAAATTGCAAGTGGTGCATTGGAGCTGAAGTGCAAAATGTATAGCCATCATGGCTGGTGATGCACATTTGAGCTATGGGAGAGCAAATGGTGCACAAGAAGCGGTGTGTCTTTGGAGTTGAGCTGCAGAGTATGGGTGTTTGCTGTGTTCGAATCTGAGAAGAAGAAGGAGTGAAGGTTTAGGGAGTATTGTCGGCGATGATGGCAATGATGAACTGGTACTGGTATTTCAGGTGCGAAATGCGACAGAGAAACAATGAGGTGGTGCTATGTTTTGACTCAGAAGGTTGATTTTGTAGTTGGTTATGCTAATGCACTGGGATATGCAAGTGGTGGTGTTGCAGAGAAAAGATTGAGTTGGCCAGTACTGAGAGTGTTTTGAACAAGAGTGCAGCTGCAGAATTTGTGCGAAAAGTGACCAAAAATGGCGCACCGGTGAGCATAGTTCCGGTAGCCGGATTTCAGAGGTTAAAGTGTCGATCGCAATATTTCAGTGAATCGCGAGGGGGGTATGAGTCGGATGCAAGAATCGACGGCCGGACATATGAGCTACGCATCACGCTTTTGGGCGCGTTTTCGCAAGAGACAAGGAATGGTTTAGATGGTATTTTGTGAATGTGTGGACTGCAGAGAAGCAGAGTTGAGATACTGGAAGTGTAAAATGTCTTGTGACAGCGTCAGTAGCCGGAGGCAAGTTCAAGCGGCCAGAGATGATTTTCCGACGGCCGGATTCCGGCGACGGTGACCGATTCCGGCGATGACGTCAAGCAATTCGGCGACGCTTTTGGACCCAAAATTCCAGAGACATATTTTTCACTCCACGGGCTTGGTGGACCAACTTGGAGACGGGTTTTGAGAAGAATCAACCTAATTTTGGGAAAGTATCCTTATGGGGAGAAAAGCATATAAATAGAACTTTTTCTCTAAACCAAAAGATATATCTCCATTAGGGAGACTTCTACTTGTTTTCTAGGGTTTCACATGATAGGTTCTTCTAAAATCTTTATGATGATTTCCAAAAACACAAGTAACTAAGTTTTTATTATTGGTTGAAGATGTAGTTGGATTTTTTGCAACCAAGTTATGATTTTTATGAATTAGTTTTCTCTCAATATTATCGTTTGATTTCTACGGGTTATAATAATTGCATGATTGATGGATTGCAATATGATTGAATGTTTGTTTAGTCGAGTCTAGAATTGATTGAACTCACATCCATATCTATAGCTATTTTAGGGTTTTCATCGAGCGATAACCTTGAATACTAGTAGCATGATATGATTAGGGTTTGTAGTGATACATCCTCGTAGTCATATGTAGAAATTGACCTTTGTTCGAATTGTTTTGCGCAATGTATTACAATTGCATTGATTAGCCTATTTCTGAAACTTAATGCTCCTAGGAATTGAACTTGATTAGCGCAAGGCGTTAGGTTATTCTTTAGGTAGGTTTCACATACGCATCCCTAATGTGTGTGTTGATAACTTTGGAAATTTCTGAGTATTCTTGCAATAAGGTATTCCATGGCTTTTGATGATAGCGAGATTAAATATGAATTCTATTCATATATTCATAAACTTGTTTACAATTGAAGATGAAACCTTTATCCAATATTTTCCCATCCTTGATTTGCATACTTTATTTGCTTTTTGTTTATTTTTATTTACACAATCGAGAAATTCTTAGGGTGTTTTATATAGGAAACCATAACAATTCGACAACCTAGACCTCTCTGTGGGATCGATCCTTTCTTGCCCTTGCTATATTTATATTTTGAGTAGTAAGAAAGTGTAATTTATTTTTGACGCTTACGACCGCGGTCAATAGATATTTGCATAATCAAGATGAAGAGGATAAAATTGGCAACACTACTTTTTTAGATGAGGTTCAACAATTTTCATGTTATTATAATGATTATGATGATGATAGTGTTGATGAAGAATTTGAAATAAATAGACATAGTGATCAGGAATTTGCTACTCCAATTGAGCTTTACAATGATAATATTATTTCTAGTTCAAATCCAAATAATTTTAATAATTATTCACCTATTCAAAAGGACGAGGATTTGACTAGAGATACCACCATTTTAGACGATGTAGTATTTCCTTATGATTACGAAGTCGATGATAGTTTAGAGGAGCGAGTTTCTTATGAGAATATTGTTTTAGAGTCTAGCGATTTAGAAACATTAGTCTTAGACAAAGAAAATGAACTCGTAGAGATGAGTGAGGATGAACCTGACTTAGAAAAATCAATTGACCATTTTCAGGAATCTGATGACCTTGAAATTAGGGAAGTTGTGACTAGTCTTTCTAGAGATACTGAAAACTCTAAGTTTGGGGGTGATTATCATTCTCCATGTGCCTTAACTCTTAGAAAGGTCCCTCACTTGGGACTTGACATATGTGCCTCAACCATTTTAAAAGATTATCTTCATACACGTTTTCCTGAACCTAGTGATGTCCATAGGGAAGTTCAGTTATTAGAAACCCATCCTCTGGTTGATGGGGTTTATCCAGGCTATGATACCCAGATTGACTTTGTTTTCCCACCAAATATTTTTAAACCAATTGTGGGAACGTATAAGTTTCAGATGTGTCAATTATTCAGTTTTGAGACTGAGCCTAAGTACTTTAGGAAATTAGTATCGAAACATTTGCCTAAAATTGACAGCTAGTTTCGTCATGGTCAACTGTGTGAGTCAAAACTGATTGACTTTAAGGATCCGCAATTATTCAGGTTATTATTATGTGCTTCTAAGTTCTTATTTGAGTTTTTACAGACTTTACAACCTGAACCGGATCTTAGCTTTGAGGAATTCCAGCCCATAAAAATATTTTATCTCGACCCAGTTATAGAGCCTGAACGTGAACCACAACTAGATGTAGTTGTCTTAAACAGGAAACTAGACAAGGGTGTTCTTCATTTGTTAATTTTCTTGGCAAGTTGCAGATTCCTTTTACTTGTGATAACTCTATTTGGTTTTGATGACCCACAAATATTTCGGCTATTACTTTATGATTTTATGAGGTGACTAATCCTTTCTTAGTCTGGCTGAAGACTTTAAACTTAGCACTTCTTGGGAGGTAACCCAACATTCATGCGACACGGTAATATCTTTCCTTAACTCTTTTACTTCAAATGGTAACAGTTTCTCCTTGTTCATGCTTTTAATTTTATCTTTAGAACATTGAGGACAATGTTAGATTTAAGTTTGGGGGTATGGGAGAAACTTTTTAGAGTAAATAAACTCTAGAGCCTAGAAATTTATGCTTATTAAGGATGGCACTAACCAATCTAAGTGGATGGAAGCATTTTGGTTGTAGGAGTTGAGGAACCAATCTGATTAGATGGAAACATCTAAAGAGTCTATTCATAAAAGCACATAGCTCAGGTGTTAGAAATAACATGATAGTTTCACCATATCTCGTTGAGTCCTTTTCACTTCTGTTTTTATTTTTATTTTATTTTTAAACTATGTTTCTCTAAGTGATTAGGTGGGGCCCATGAATCAAGTTGTTACCGATGCTAGGGTGAATTAGAGTGATTGAGATACAAAAAAAAAAAAAAAATACAAAAAAAAAAAAAAAAAAAAAAAAAAAAAGAAAAAGAAAAAAAAAAAATAATTTTTAAAAAAAAAAAAAAAAAAAGTTGAGACCAGACCATCTGACCAACCGGAATAAATTCAATAAAGTCGACCACTGGAACCCTTGTATATGCAGTTGAGTTGACCTAAAGTTAAGATTATCGACCATTTGGTTCCCTTGTATATGCCAAAGTGTGTTGATATTAGTCAGACTAGTATCTCAGTCCATTAGGATAGGTTCATTTTGGCGGAGGCCTTCAGACAGATATGGGAAACACTATTCACTTAGTAAACATCAAAACCATCTATGTTTTTCTCTATATCCATCTTCTTGATCTATCCATGTGATTATTTTTGACTCCGGGTATTGATGTCCATAGTGCGACTATCTGAGTAGAGCTCTGTGACTTATATATGAATTTTAGTATGCTTGAGTGCAAACTCGTGTACAACAATTGGAATTTCGCATCGGGGTACTTCCTCTTGTAGTCAATAAGTATGCCAACCAAGGAGATTCTTTAGTGCTTTCCAAAGTTCTACGTAGATAGTTAGGGTTTGGAGTAAAGGTTTTGTGGGTATATCTCTTGTAAACCCTCCCGAGACTATAACTCGACCACTAGGGCCACCTAGGGGTTTAAAGGCTTATTTCATACGCTAAATGCAATCGACGATGCCTGCGATAGTGAGTTAGAATTATATTTTCTTGATTTGATTTGCTCGGGACTAGCAAATAATAAGTTTGGGGGTATTTGATAGACGCATTTATGTGTCTATTTTTTCTCGATTTTCTATATTTTTAGTACCCATTTTTGTACTTATTTGATTATTTTATGTTTTTGTAGGTGTTTTTGGAGAAATAAGCTTTTGCGGGAAAATTGGCTCGGAAAGTGGTATTTGCGCTCGTGGGAGAAAATTACTATACGGACCTTCATTTGGATAAGGGGCGCTTCAATTACTAAGGGGTACACCATTGATAAGGGGCACCTAATTGTTATTTACACCCCATGGCACTTCAAAAGGCGTCTGCTAAAGGCACCCCTACTCTGGTTAAGGGGTGACCTTTCTTCAACTTTTCAAATCAAGAAATTGGCGGGAAAATGGGCTCTTCACATGGCAGATTAGGGTTCGGATTTTGGGAGATTTCGGACGAGATTTAATCGTCAGAACTGGGTTCAATGGACCTGTTTGGGCTTAACAGGGATGCTATGGTCAATTTCTTCGATCCAGTTGGGCTAGATAATCCGGTGTTGATGAAACGGGAAGTAAATTCAATAATGCAGGGAAGTTCACGTCTGCATGAATTTGTTGGATGGATATTTGTCGGATTTTCTCGCTGGATTGGATTGATATGGGCCTGTTAATGATAAACAAGATTGGTAATTGGGTAGGAATTCTAAACTTTGACTTGGAGTTAAACAGGGAAGCTATACAGTTCATGCCGTACGCAAAAATGGAAGTTTTCTTTTGATTCTCGAAACAGAGATATCCACGGGATTTCTGTGTGGAAGTTACGGATAGATTAGGGAAGAGTATATCTTGTTGAGATTTTATCTCCTTCTAGGGAGTTTGTAGTTAACAAGAACACGCGTGGAGGAGAAGAAATAAAAGGGAAATTCCGAGAATTGTGATGAAAGAAAGGAAGGTTTTGGTAAGATATTTCGACTTGTTATGTATATATATCGTGGTTGGAGTTCCAGAGTGGGTAGTCGAGACTTTTGGGGGACGAACGGAGGCAGAGAGGAGAAGTATGGGAAGTTGCAGTCAAGAACAAAAGTCAGGAAAGTAGTACCGGAGAAGAAAGAAGAAGAACATCACTCAGGGACAGTCGCATAAACCGTTACCTTTTCTTTTGAATTCCATAACTTTTGTAACAATTTCTCCAACAAATAGTTTAAGTTCACAACAGCTCTGTAACAGTGAGTTCCGTAACAGTGGTTTTGTAACAATTATCTCTGTTACAAACCGCTGCATTATATTATTTTCCAATAAAAACACCTTTTGAGCCATGTTTCTATCTTTTGGGTGTGTTTTCGACATGAGGAGCTAAACCCAACACTGGGACGACGGAGGAAGCCACGTTTCACAATTGGCTGGTAACTATAATGATTCTTTTTGACTTTTGCACTTGTTTTAATTGATTTATGATTTTTCTTGATTAGTTGTGATTTTTTCTGATAGCGTATGCTTAGTCTAAGAACTCTTGATGCGCTATGCTTATGATTTACATCTAATTCTTTATAAAATCTATTTTCGGCTAAGAAAAGAGTCAACGAAAGAGCTAGAATTGTTATGAGTCATTATATGAACCAATTGAATGTGATTAATGGTGGAATCCGAAGTCCTAGTATCTCTCGATTTTTGTGACAATCCTTTGTATATATTTCTTTATTTTTATTATTAAGTCTAAAAACCAATCTTTACAAGTCCGAGTTGAACGAACTTTTACTACCACTTCTACAACAAAATAAAAAACACATCAGCTTGTTGTAGTTTCGTCTGTGCATGTAAATACTCCAACGGTTTGTGATCTGAATGTACCACTACTTCTTTACCTAAGAGATACACTCGCCAATGTTTGATACATTGATATAAAGCATAAAATTCTTTGTCATAAGGTGCGTAGTTCTTAATAGCACTGACAACAATTCTGAATGGTACTCCTTTGGTTTACCATTACGTAAAAACACTCCTCCCAATGCATAGTTAGAAGCGTCGGTCTCAACTTCAAAAGTACGTTGTAGGTTAGGCAATGCCAACACTCGGTGCTTCGAAATCTTTCTTTTAGTAAATGAAAAGCGTCTTCATGGGTTTGCTGCCATTCAAACTTTGCCTTAGCTCCCGTCAAACCATGTAATGGTCCTGCAGTATTTGAAAAATGCCGGATAAACTTACGCAAGTAGGTGCAAGCCCCTAAGAAGCTAATGATTTCAGTTACAATACTAGGTCTAGGCCACTTAGTGATCACTTCAACCTTCCTTGGATCAATCTTCCATTTTCCACCACCAACAATAAATCCGAGGTACACTAAATCCTCCTTCTCAAACTCACACTTCTTTACGTTCAAATTCAGTTGGCCTTCATGTAACACTTTAAACACCTTCTCAACGTGAACGAGATGCTCTTCCCAAGTTCTGCTGTATATTAGGATATTATCCAAGTAAACAATCACAAAATCTTCTATAAAAGGTCGTAACAAATCATTCATCAAACGCATAAATGTTGCTGGAGCATTACACAAACCAAAAGGCATCAGCAACCATTCGAACAAGCCTTGTTTGGTTTTCAAAGTAGTTTTCCATGTATCATCTTCTCGAACTCTCATCTGGTGATATCCGAATTTGAAATCTAACTTTGTAAAGACTCGAGATTTTTCCAACTGATCCATCATGTCGTTTATCCTAGGTAAAGGGTAACGATTCTTGATTGTGATCTTGTTCAACGCTCTATAATCAATACACATGCGCCAGCCTCCATCTTTCTTTGGAACCAACAACACCGCTGATCCACAAGGTGAAGCACTTGGCACTATCATTCCTAATTCTAGAAGTTCCTGGACTTGTTTCTTGATCTCATTAGATTCCTCTATGGTCGTGCGATAAAGACCTACATTAGGAAGAGAACTCTCCCCGGTAAACATGATCTCATGATCCACACTCCTCTTTGGCGGTAATCCCGTGACATCTGAAAATAAATCCTTGTACTTCAACTTCAACCTTTCTAGGTCATCTTCTTGTTGTGCAGTCAAGGCTGCCAAGCAAACTCAACTCGGCTTCTCCTCAAGAGAACGGATTACAAGGAGAATGAACTTTGTGCTAGCATTCACCAACCGCTTAGCCTGAGTGGCTGTGATCAGACTTGCTCCCTCAAGAGGATACTCAATAGCCCGAATCACAAAACTTTCTCCATCTTTAGTAAAAGTGTACTTTTGTTCCATCCTGTGTAGAGTTTCATCTCTATCCCATAGGTAAGGACTACCTAGTACCACCTGACAAACATCCAAAGGAACTACGTCGCATGTAACTTCGTCAATATATGAGTCATCTAGAGCAAATTTGAACGTGCACTGTTGTGAAACTTGTAAGTCCCCTTCCTTTTGAAGCCAACCTAAAGGGTATGGTTTTGGATGTTTGAAAGTCTTCAAACCTAACTTCTGCACCAAAGAATTTGAAATTAAATTCGTCTAACTTCCCGGGTCAATAACAACATCAACTAGTGAAGTTTTAACTTGCATCTTCATTGTGAAGAGTTGCTCCCTAAGATCATCTTTTGAAGGTCTTTCTTTTGCCCCTGTCATAAGAGAAAGCTTTGAATTGGGTTCCGTTAGTCCGTGGTCTTCTTTTGGAGTTTGGGCGACTAGTGCTTCCTTCTTGGCTTCTTTCCTCTACAACCCTTTAGGCTTTAGATGAGGGTTCTTAACCCAACACTTGTCGACAATGTGACCTGTTTTCTTGCAATGAGTGCAAGACAAACCTTCCTTGTCACTAGATTTCCCTTCTTTTTTGCTCCTTTCACCTCCTTTCACAGTGGTACCTCCAGATTTCACCTTAGTATTTCCCTTTGAATCAGATTTCTTAATCCTTCCCTCAATGTTATCTACATGAAATATATTTCCGGGTTCCATGAGTATATACAGAAGGAGTTGAAGATGTTTTCGGTGGATACTATCTCCGAAGCAAGTATAAAAGCTAATGCCATTGACTTGGGGGGTTTAAGAAATCGATTCAAAGGGAAATACTAAGGTGAAATATGGAGGTACCAAAGGGAAATACTTGTGAAAAGGAGGTGAAAAGGTGCAAGGAGCAAAGAAGAAGGGAAATCTAGTGACAAGGAAGGTTTTCCTTGCACTCATTGCAAGCAAACAGTCACATTGTCGACAAGTGTTGGGTTAAGAACCCTCATCTAAAGCCTAAAGGGTTAGAGGAAAGAAGCCAAGAAGGCAAAGACTAGTCGCTCAAACTACAAAAGAAGTCCACGGACTAACGTAACCCAATTCAAAGCTTTCTTCTTATGATAGGGGCAAAAGAAAGACCTTCAAAAGATGATCTTAGGGAGCAACTCTTCACGGTGAAGATGCAAGTTAAAACTTCACTAGTTGATGTTGTTATTGACCCGGGAAGTCGGAAGAATTTACTTTCAAATTCTTTGGTGCAGAAGTTAGGTTTGAAGACTTTCAAACATCCAAAACCATACCCTTTAGGTTGGCTTCAAAAGGAATGGGGCTTACAAGTTTCACAACAGTGCACGTTCAAATTTGCTCTAGATGAGTCATATATTGACGAAGTTACATGCGACGTAGTTCCTTTGGATGTTTGTCAGGTGGTACTAGGTAGTCCTTACCTATGGGATAGAGATGCAACTCTATACAGGAGGGAACAAAAGTACACTTTTACCAAAGATGGAGAAAGTTTTGTGATTCGGGCCATTGATTCTCCTCTTGAGGGAGCAAGTCTGATCACAACCACTCAGGCTAAGCGGTTGGTGAATGCTAGCACAAAGTCCATTCTCCTTGTAATCCGTTCTCTTGAGGAGAAGCCGAGTAGAGTTTTCTTGGCATCCTTGACTGCACAACAAGAAGATGACCTAGAAAGGTTGAAGTTGAAGTACAAGGATTTATTTTGAGATGTCACGGGATTACCGCCAAAGAGGAGTGTAGAGCATGAGATCATGTTGACCGGGGAGAGTTCTCTTCCTAATATAGGTCTTTATCGCACGACCATATAGGAATCTAATGAGATCAAGAAACAAGTCCAGGAACTTCTAGAATTAGGAATGATAGTGCCAAGTGCTTCACCTTGTGGATCAGCGGTGTTGTTGGTTCCAAAGAAAGATGGAGGCTGGCGCATGTGTATTGATTATAAAGCGTTGAACAATATCACAATCAAGAATCGTTACCCTTTACCTAGGATAGACGACATGATGGATCCGTTAGAAAAAGCTCGAGTCTTTACAAAGTTAGATTTCAAATTCGGATATCACCAGATGAGAGTTCGAGAAGATGATATATGGAAAACTGCTTTCAAAACCAAACAAGGCTTGTTCGAATGGTTGGTGATGCCTTTTGGTTTGTGTAATGCTCCAGCAACATTTATGCGTTTGATGAATGATTTGTTATGACCTTTTATAGAAGATTTTGTGATTATTTACTTGGATGATATCCTAATATACAGCAGAACTTGGGAAGAAAATCTCGTTCATGTTGAGAAGGTGTTTAAAGTGTTACATGAAGGCCAACTGAAGTTGAACGTAAAGAAGTGTGAGTTTGGGAAGGAGGAGTTAGTGTACCTCGGATTTATTGTTGGTGGTGGACAACGGAAGATTGATCCAAGGAAGGTTGAAGTGATCACTAAGTGGCCTAGACCTAGTATCAGAATCGAAATCATGAGCTTCTTAGGGGCTTGCACCTATTTGCGTAAGTTTATCCCAAGCATTTTTCAAATATTGCAGACCATTACATGGTTTGACGGGAGCTAAGGCAAAGTTTGAATGGCAGCAAACCCATGAAGACGCTTTTCGATTACTAAAAGAAAGATTTCGTAAGCACGATGTTGGCATTGCCTAACCAACAACGTACTTTTGAAGTTGAGACCGACGCTTCTAACTATGCATTGGGAGGAGTGTTGTTCTGAGATGGTAAACCGGTGGAGTACCATTCAGAATTGTTCTCAGGTGCTATTAAGAACTACACAACTTTTGACAAAGAATTTTATGCTTTATATCAATATATCAAACATTGGCGAGTGTATCTCTTAGGTAAAGAAGTAGTGGTACATTCAGATCACAAAACGTTGGAGTATTTACATGCACAGACGAAACTACAACAAGCCCGGCACATGAAGTGGATGTCTTACTTGATGACTTTCAATATTCTCATTAGGTACAAGAAGGGAGTAACAAACAAGTTGGAAGATATGTTATCTCGGCCTCCAGTTCGAGAATTAATGGTGGCCATGAGAATTCAACCAATTGTCCTCAAGAGTATGCGGAGTCATACGCATCCAGCAAAGATTTCAATAAGGTGAAAGAAGGTGTAAATAGTGGTTTGAAAGGCGAGTATGAACTCCGATATGGATTGTTATACAAAGGTCAGTTACTTTGCATACCAGAAGATGGAGATCGTTTATAGTGGTTGAGAGAGGCACACACTTCCCGAGTTGCTGGACACTTTGGGATGAATAACACTCTACTTAACCTCCGGCGTTATGTCTTTTGTCCGAAGATGCAAGATGATGTGGATAAGTTATTTAGAGGGTGTAAGTTGTGAAGTACATCCAAACCTTCCAACAGAAAACGTGGGTTATATCTACCATTACCAGTACCATCAAGGCCTTGGGAGAGTATTTATATGGATTTTCTTGGTGGGTTACCGAAGACCAAGTCTGGTCATTATTACTTGTTCATTGTGGTCGACCGATTCAGCAAGATGATTGCATTAATTTCATGTACAAAGACGGTAATGGGAGCCGATGCAGCAAAGCTCTTCTTTGAGCACGTGTAGAAGCATTTTGGTTTACCTACTTCGATTATTTCTGATAGGGATAGTCGATTCCTTAGTCACTTTTGGGATTTTTTATGGAAGATGATGGACACTAGGTTGAAGAAGAGTACAACTTTTCATCCACAAACAGACGGACAAACATAAGTGGTCAATAGGACTATGGTTCACATGTTAAGGGGATATAATTCTAAGCATCCTAAAACTTGGGATGAGAGTTTACCGTATCTACAGTTTGCTTTCAATAGAGCAGTTCACAGTTCTTCGGGGAAATATCCTTTAGAGACGTGCTATGGTTACTTACCACCTAGTCCTTTCGATTTAGTATTTTCTAGTGACACCTCAATGGGGGGAAGGAAGGAAGTGAATGGCAAAAGGAACAAAAGTTCTTGGAGAAGATATCTCAGATTCATGCGACTTTTGAAGCGCAACTAAAGAAGTCACTAGCCAAATACAAAGCAAAGCATGACAAGCATCTTGTACCTTGTAATTTCGGTGTTGGTGACTTGGTATGGTTAAAATTAGGTAAGTAACGACTAAAGGGGTAAGGTAAGAAGTTGAAACCATTGAGGTATGGACCATTTCATATTCTCGATCAGATTGGTGACAATGCCTTTCGTCTAGATCTGTCATCTTATCTAGGGATGTACTCGATAATAAATGTCGAATACTTGAAGTTGTTTAAACCACCATTACTTGATGATGACGGCGACGACACTATGATCTTACCACGAGTAGAAGACTTATGGTTTGATAGAGAGGAACCACTCAAGGAAGACTGCATATTGGAGTGAAGAGTGACTAAAACACGACAAGGAGAGAAAGAAGCTTTTCTAATTGGATGTAAAGGTCAAGTTCCTATCAAGGCTAAGTGGTTTAACAAGGAAAAAGGGACTCTCGAGTTCCCTAACCTTCATTTTTAACTCTCACGGGGAGTTCAAGTTCTTAAAAGGGGGACCCATGATACAGGTGTATCCGTACTCCTTTAGGGAACTTAGTTAACCTCAAGCTAAGTTGAGGGAAGAAACCTATTCTAGGCATGAATCCTTGTTTAGGCAGAATTCCTAGTTAAGGAAGAGTTTTGTTTTAGGCAATACTCTTAGTTTAGGAAATAGATTCCTAATAGAATTCCTTGGTCGACTGAGTACGATGAAGGCTATAAATAGAGGGCTTTGGGTAATAGCTAAGGACAGATACTAGGCACAGAAAACCTAGAGAAAGCTTACTACAATACTTGTGTAAGCTTAGCAAACAGTTTAAGGTTAATCCACTGTTTAGAGAAGATTGTGAGCGTAACAAAGAGAGAATTGTAATCGTTTTCTTGTTCATAATCTAAGAGAATATATTTTCTTCGAATTACTACTTGTGTTCTGTTTTCTAAGTTTCTCGTCTATTATTATTCTGAATTCCGCCTTTATAGTAATAGTTACCAAGGTACAAAGATCATTACATATCAGTTTGGTTGTTTGTATATGTAATTAAGTAAAAATTATAGGGTACACCAATACTTTAGCTAATAAGGATTTGAGAATAATTAATCTAAAAAGAACACATAAACAATCTAATACTATAATAATAGTGAGATTAGTATTATTGATAGATTTGTAAATCACGTGGAAATTTACTCAACATATTGACTTATATGAAGAGTAAACAAATTATAATTACATAAATGTTAATAATATTTTTGGGATTTGATAATATTTGTAAGAGTAGTTAGAATAATGGTACAACCATCAATGATAATAATAAAAATATATTATAGTAGTAATTATAGATGATAATAAAGTAATAATAATTTTAATAAAGTAATGTTAGCATTTATCAATTAGTATCATATTGAATTTAACTTAACTAAAAATAAGGATATATAACGATAAAAAATAATAATTATGATTAAATAACTAATTATTTACGAATATCTACAATTAAGTTTTGTAAGTTAAACTAATTACAAATTATCTTTAATCTAACAAATGATCTAGTGGATCACTAAAATGAAACAAATATACATGAAATAGTAATAATAGTATTTTGATGCTTAGTGGAGTGTATCTATGTGCACCCCCACTAAACCAGGGGTGCACATTCCTCCTTCGTTTATTGGATATAACTATACTCTAGTTAATCGCTAAAGAACTAAATACCACATTGAAACCGGAAGATGGGAATAAAAAATAAATGGGCAAAAAATCATGTTTTCTCTCTCTTAAATCCTATCACTTTCTGATAAAACTCCGTTAAGAGAAGGAGATGAAGAAAGTATGTCAGACCTAGTTCTAATCCTTTTGTATCACTAAATACAATCATATTGGTAATGCCATTTTTTTATTCCCAAATTTCATCTTGAATTCGACATCCATCAATCCTTCTTCTTGGTGATATCTTTTTGCAGAAGAGTAAACCGATTTTTTGTTTTGAAAATGTACAATCAAGATCAAATTGATCAATCAAAAACAAAAACAAAAATTATAGATGACATTAATCAACAAAAGATAATTTTCTCGAAACACATCCTCTCGTTTCAGATTAAACTAGTTGGGAACATTTCCCTACTTACTGTTAAGGATCTGATTTTCTTATATGTATTGAACTGAGTGTGAGATATATTGCTCTGGAATATGTTCTGAATTATTAAACTTTGATTGCTTATGTAGAACAATATATTTACTGTCCATCGGCATAACAATTTATTACCATACATGATTTAGTAATACTGAACAATAAAATGGTGAGAAAAAGATGAACATC
The DNA here is from genome assembly GCA_023531295.1 of Papaver armeniacum. Taxonomy (NCBI): domain Eukaryota; kingdom Viridiplantae; phylum Streptophyta; class Magnoliopsida; order Ranunculales; family Papaveraceae; genus Papaver; species Papaver armeniacum. The sequence continues at coordinate 447,153 of JAJJWW010013166.1, forward strand.
AATACGTGAGTTTAGGGAATCATGGGCTTAACATTGAGTGAGAGAGAGAACTAGTTAATGATTAATTCTCCAAAACCAAATCAGCTGTTGTAGTCTCTTGTAGTCCGTAAATCATTATTCTCAAAATGACTTTAGACAAATTTTTTTTGATTGATCTGATCGGAGAAGTATAAACCAGGGTTTTTTTTTCTTCTTTTCTTCATTGGGTTGAGTTTTTTTTTCTGAAAAGGTAAATATGCTCGGAGAGAAGAGAGAAGTTCGGTACCAATTCCAATTTCACTAAAAACAAAATAATAAACCAGAGTTAAAGATAACCAATAAACAAGGGAGGAATGTGCACCCCAGGTTTAGTGGGGGTGCACATAGATGCACTCTGCTTAGTGTATGTAATTTTAAAATTAAAAGAAAATAAATATGTATATTAATAGGACACTTTACACTAATAGCAAAATCTAAAGACTATTAGGATGTATTATAATTTAATGCAGACTCAAATTTAAATCATATTAAATTACCAATGCCAAAATTTAACAAGATATAGTATATGGATTCAATATGAATAAATAAAATCTATTATATCAACTCTTACGTTAATGTAAAATTATACTTAGAAGATTAAGGCTTAATGTACCAACTGGACTATTAACTTAAGAATAATGAAAATGATAATTCAGTTAAGTCAATAAATTTTGATAAGACATGCAAATAATAATACTATATCATACTAATTAATATAAAATTTAGACATATTGTAAATATATTTTGGATAATAATTATAGGATAGGGATAGCAAAATGTAATTTTTGTTAATAGTACAACTTAAGGATTATTTAGCAATCATAAAAATTTAAGGAAATAAAATTAGATTAAATCAAATCTAGTATCAATAATAAAATAAGATGACTAAATTGTTTAAAATGATGTAAACTATTTATATATTTTACGAAGTGAATTTATAAGACTTAAACTGATTACGATAATAGTTTAGAGATTAATTAATCTTAATAAATTAATACTTAGTTAATCAAACACCGGAGAATAGTGAAGGTTGTGTTTTCTATGTTCGTAGGAAGGCATTGTTGGGCTTGGCCAACCTTGACAGTGCAACTGCATTCAAAGATGACCGATGATAGAAAATACTGTAAATTAATTTAGAAAACCAATAGATGTAAGTTCGCTTAGAAAGATTCGTAGGATTCTTCCTTGAAGTTAGAGACATATATCTTATAAAATAGAAATTAGTTAAGAAAAAAAAAATTAGACTTCATTCTTGGATACAAAATTAAATCAGCGTAGTTGAACCTAGATCTACAAATTTTAATCTTAGTTGTAGAAGACCATTTATGTTTGTGCTTTGTTTCATGTTGTTTTGCGCTTAGATAAGAGATGTGATTAATTTATAAGGTGGGGATTTTCTGACGAAGACAAAAGGATGGTTTGATTTTCGAGGAAGAAAATGAATAAGGTGTGGAGAATGTAAGGACTCGCAAGCTCATCAACGCTATTAGACCAGTCAAGTGTCGAATTAGCAGATAATAACTCGATTAGTTTAACACGAACGATAATTAATAGGAATTAATCTAACAACGATTTAGATACGAAACTAGTATCACTAGATAGATCTCGAAAAGTTATACGAATTAGACTACTCAAACGTGTCATTCGGAGACCGGACGCAGAATATATCATCAAATTCGTCTGATACTATTTTGCCTTAGATCGATCTGGCTGCCCTTATCCGAAGCCTGGGTACCTTAATCATTTATGTTAGCCTTATCACCACCAAACATGTCGAGGAGAATTCATTCTCTTATTTTCTTTCTCTTTCTTTCTTCTTCCTTATTCTTCTTCTCCTCCTCTCTGCCGATTTCATCTTCTGCGGTTTGAGATTAAATCTCTCGAGATTAGTTCTTTTAAAGCTTGTAGTCGTTGAATCTAGGGAGTAGGTATTGGTGTTGTGGATGATTAAGTATGGGCGGAGAAGAACTTGATGTTGTTGTAGATCAAAGTTAGGGTTTATGAAAGATGAAGTTTGATTGAAGAATTTTATGGAATTAAGTATGAAATCAACTAATTGAAGTGGGTTTTGTGTTTCGAGAGCAAAGAAGAAGAGTTGGTGTTCAATTCTCGATTTACAGTGAAGAAAAGGTAAATTGAAGATTTAATTTAAGGTTTCGGTTTTGATTGATTTCTTTTATGAAATTCAGTTTGTTTTGGTGAATTATTTTATGGGTTGTTGTTAACTAGGATAGAAAGAGTTGTGCAAGATTTAATTTTGGTTTCTTTAGGAAATTGAGTTACGGGTTAGGGTTTGGATAGATTGAAGATAAAGATTAGGGTTCTTGAGTTTGAATTAAAGATGAAGAAGTTGTTAGTGTTATTGATGCAGAGATGAGGGAAAGAAGTGATGGATTTATGACTATAGTGTAGGTATTGTTAAGATACAGGTGATATGAAGTTAGGTTTTCAATTGATGAGTTTAGCAGATGGTGTAGGTATCGGATTATGATTCGCAGGTGAAGCTATTGATTGTATGACTATGAAGTTGAGTTCGGGGATGATATCATTGAGAAGTTGATTGTTGTAACATGAGTATGGAGATGGAGTTTGAATGTTTCTTTATAGACTAGGTGGTGATGCAGTGTATGGCTGAGAATAGTATGAATGAAGTGTAAAGAGTTGTTGGTGTTGAAACTGAGCTTGGTTATACTCTACAGTTCAGGGAAGAGGCATGAAATGTATATGGATGTTGTTAAAGAGTTATGAATGGGTTATAGTTCGAGGTGTGGTGCTGTGCTGAGTTGCAGGGTGCTGAAGTTGAGGTTTATGGAATTGGCGGGGTAGTAAGAAAAGGGTGATGTTCTAAATGCAGGGTAATTGATAAAGATAGAATTGATGGTAATTGTAGAAGAGGAATTGTAGATTTTGTTGGTGTTTGTTGTGCATAGATGGAGCCGAGGTTGCAGTTGGTGTTGATATTATGAAGTATTGACTGAATTGAAGAGTTAAATGAATGTTAGGATATTATAGGGGTGTTTGAGTTGAGATTCAATGTGGAAAGAAGTTGATGTTGAACTGATACTAGAGTTTAGCTGAAGTGAATATGTAAGTGTTGTATTAGGAACTATAGTTATTCGCAAATGAGAATGGAATGGAAATGTAATCAAGATTGCAGTTAGAGTGATTGTGAGTTAGAACTGAGGAGTTGTATTGTTGACCTTGTTATTAGTGATAACATCTGTATGATTCATGTATCTTGAATTGTTGCATGTTAGTCATCCTAGTCAGATTGTCTGACTGATTCTGTGTTTAGCTGACTCAGTTCTGACTGAGTTGAATCGGTGTTGACTCATCGTGTTACCTGACTTGACTTTGACTAGGACCTTGACCTTGACTTTGACTGACATTGACCGTTAGTCAAATCAGTGACCGGACGTTGACCTTTAGTTGACCAGTTGGACCAGGCCTTGTGTAATGGGCCGGTTTAGTGGGCTGCACCGGATCAGGCCCTATGGGATTGGGCTTGGGCTTGGTGCCATGTTGTCTTAGTTTGATGTGTTGGACCCTTTATGGTATGATTTAACCTTTGGTTCCTTCTACAAGGTTGTATATGTAGTTGCAGGAATTCCCACAATACATCCCTCACAAGAATTTATAATAATCAACACATCTTTAAGATCGACAATCACACTTTTTATTAATTGAGTTAGAAGTTTTACAAGAAGGAAATGAAATCAAGAATACAACCGTTATTCTAGACTTTCTCTCTCCTCAAAACTTTCTCCACACTCTAAAAAGATCTCCCTCACCTTAAGCCTGTTCGGCTCTTTATATAGGACATTACATAGTGGGTGACAGCTAAGTTGTCCTTTATTTTCGGATCTGGCTTGCGATATTCTCGCAAGTATACAAATGTTAAATTTCGCAACACTCCTAAATCTCGCTAGGTTTCCACATCTTTCTCTTGCTTAGGCTATCGTCATCTGTCGCGTCATTTCTGTAACCAATCTGCGATATCTTCGCAGTGTGTTGTTCAAAGATTTCGCAAAGGTATTGATGTTGCGATATTCTGATCCTACATCTTGCCTCTTCTCATGTCTTCTCTGCGAAGGAGAGAATGTCATGAGAATTAGTGCTTCAAAATGCCATGGCCATTCATTTTTCCATATTCTTCTGTATTGACATGATTCTGTACTTTTATGCGGAATTTATTACACGTATCTCTTCTTCCCTCCATTTCTTGACACGTCCTTTTCAACCGCTATTTCTCAACCGTTCACTTCTACTCTTCGCATTAAATGTGTTTATCTTATCGAGAATTCTTCTTTCTATATATATTCTTCTCATTCTTCTCTTCTTCTTTTTTACTTTCCTTTTTATCTTTTCTGCAACTTTTCTTCAATTTTTTCTTGTTTTCTTGCTATAAATTCCGCTCCTGCTGCTGTAAATTTTCTTGTTTCTACTTCTTTTGATCTTTAATTTTTTCTTCATTCCCATACTGAAAATGCCTCCAGTTGGTCGTAAATATGAAACTTCTTTTGAAGGAATTCAGAAAGATCTCAAAGAGAAAGGTTTTACATTATCCACCATTCCCAATCAAGGAGCTAAATCCTTCTTTCTCGCTAAATTGTTTTCTCGATCATCATTGTGATGATAAAGAAATCATAGTTTCGCTTGGTCAAATTCTCGCTGGCCTTCCCATTCCTCTATATGATCCTAACCTTCCTTTGTTTTACGAAATTCTTGCTCATGCGAACTTCTCGCGAGCCATCTACCAATTGAGTGGGGTGCATTCGTTTAATTCTTGAATTCGCTAACCATGGTCTTTGGTAAAGGGTCTCTTTATCAAAAACAAGCTAGAGATCCAAATTTTAAAGAGTTGGAGATACTCACTGAAAAATATACAAGAGAGCTTCTTTGAAAATTATGAATTAATACCCATGAAGAAAGATAGTACTCGCTGGGGTGTCCGCTTGAAGAGAAAAGATAACATTGTTGATGACAAAGTACTTATGCAAGATATTGACTGGCATTCTTGCAAGAATAATACTCCTCGTCACTCTAAAGATGACAGATGGTGTGTCTTTCCACTTTGGTTTTGAAGGGGCCTTATATTTCGAGGTTTAAATGTGCTTCCCTGCGAATCTCACTACTTATCAACCTTGGGTTTTAAAGGTCTGTTTTCTTTTAGAGGCGGTGGATTTCGGTTGCGAGCCCATGGAAACATTAGGATTTGTAACGGTGAACTTGGTGCTAGATTTGTTCTTGCTAAAATAAAAATGGCAGGAGAATCATTAAAAGAAGAACAATATCGAGAATAAAACAACTTTATTAAGAAAGATCAATCATAAAATGATCAAATTGACAAAATTCACACAACTGACAAAATTTACACAAACCTCGGATGCCATAGAAACATGAGCAGGAAGAATGATAATAGAGAAATGATGAAGAAGATGATGAAGAAAAACAGGAGAAAAAGTTGGACAATGAAGAAGACGAAGTAAAAGAAAAGAGTAACTGGATAAGGTATACGCCCGAAGGTGGACATCCCTCACAAGAATTCATAATAATCAACACATCTTTAAGATCGACAATCACACTTTTTATTAATTGAGTTAGAAGTTTTACAAGAAGGAAATGAAATCAAGAATACAACCGTTATTCTAGACTTTCTCTCTCCTCAAAACTTTCTCCACACTCTAAAAAGATCTCCCTCACCTTAATCTCATTCGGCTCTTTATATAGGACATTACATAGTGGGTGTGACTAAGTTGTCCTTTATTTTCGGATACGGCTTGCGATATTCTCGCAAGTATACAAATGTTAAATTTCGCAACACTCCTAAATCTCGCTAGGTTTCCACATCTTTCTCTTGCTTAGGCTATCGTCATCCGTCGCGTCATTTACAGAACTAATCTGCGATATCTTCGCAGTGTGTTGTTCAAAGATTTCGCAAAGGTATTGATGTTGCGATATTCTGATCCTACATCTTGCCTCTTCTCATGTCTTCTCTGCGAAGGAGAGAATGTCATGAGAATTAGTGCTTCAAAATGCCATGGCCATTCATTTTTCCATATTCTTCTGTATTGACATGATTCTGTACTTTTATGCGGAATTTATTAAACGTATCTCTTCTTCCCTCCATTTCTTGACACGTCCTTTTCAACCGCTATTTCTCAACCGTTCACTTCTACTCTTCGCATTAAATGTGTTTATCTTATCGAGAATTCTTCTTTCTATATATATTCTTCTCATTCTTCTCTTCTTCTTTTTTACTTTCCTTTTTATCTTTTCTGCAACTTTTCTTCAATTTTTTCTTGTTTTCTTGCTATAAATTCTGCTCCTGCTGCTGTAAATTTTCTTGTTTCTACTTCTTTTGATCTTTAATTTTTTCTTCATTCCCATACCGAAAATGCCTCCAGTTGGTCGTAAATATGAAACTTCTTTTGAAGGAATTCAGAAAGATCTCAAAGAGAAAGGTTTTACATTAGCCACCATTCCCAATCACGGGCTAAATCCTTCTTTCGCTAAATTGTTTTCTGATCATCATTGTGATGATAAAGAAATCATAGTTTCGCTTGGTCAAATTCTCGCTGGCCTTCCCATTCCTCTATATGATCCTAACCTTCCTTTGTTTTACGAAATTCTTGCTCATGCGAACTTCTCGCGAGCCATCTACCAATTGAGTGGGGTCTGCATTCGTTTAATTCTTGAATTCGCTAACCATGGTGCTGGTAAAGGGTCTCTTTATCAAAAACAAGCTAGAGATCCAAATTTTAAAGAGTTGGAGATACTCGCCGAAAAATATACAGTAGAGAGCTTCTTTGAAAATTATGAATTAATACCCATGAAGAAAGATAGTACTCGCTGGGGTGTCCGCTTGAAGAGAAAAGATAACATTGCTGATGACAAAGTACTTATGCAAGATATTGACTGGCATTCTTGCAAGAATAATACTCCTCGTCACTCTAAAGATGACAGATGGTGCGTCTTTCCACTGGTTTTGAAGGGGCCTTATATTTCAGGTTCAAATGTGCTTCCTGCGAATCTCACTACTTATCAACCTGGTTTTAAAGGTCTGTTTTCTTTTAGAGGCAGTGGATTTCGGTTGCGAGCCCATGGAAACATTAGGATTTGTAACGGTGAACTTGGTGCTAGATTTGTTCTTGCTAAAATAAAAATGGCAGGAGAATCATTAAAAGAAGAACAATATCAGAATAAAACAACTTTATTAAGAAAGATCAATCATAAAATGATCAAATTCAGCAAAATTCACACAACAGCAAAATTTACACAAACCTGGATGCCATAGAAACAGTAGCAGAAGAATGATAATAGAGAAATGATGAAGAAGATGATGAAGAAAAACAGCAGAAAAAAGTTGCAGACAATGAAGAAGACGAAGTAAAAGAAAAGAGTAACTGGATAAGGTATACGCCCGAAGGTGGACATCCCTCACAAGAATTCATAATAATCAACACATCTTTAAGATCGACAATCACACTTTTTATTAATTGAGTTAGAAGTTTTACAAGAAGGAAATAAAATCAAGAATACAACCGTTATTCTAGACTTTCTCTCTCCTCAAAACTTTCTCCCCACTCTAAAAAGATCTCCCTCACCTTAATCTGTTCGGCTCTTTATATAGGACATTACATAGTGGGTGACAGCTAAGTTGTCCTTTATTTTCGGATACGGCTTGCGATATTCTCATGAGTATACAAATGTTAAATTTCGCAACACTCCTAAATCTCGCTAGGTTTCCACATCTTTCTCTTGCTTAGGCTATCGTCATCTGTCGCGTCATTTACGAACCAATCTGCGATATCTTCGCAAAGTGTGTTGTTCAAAGATTTCGCAAAGGTATTGATGTTGCGATATTCTGATCCTACATCTTGCCTCTTCTCATGTCTTCTCTGCGAAGGAGAGAATGTCATGAGAATTAGTGCTTCAAAATGCCATGGCCATTCATTTTTCCATATTCTTCTGTATTGACATGATTCTGTACTTTTATGCGGAATTTATTACACGTATCTCTTCTTCCCTCCATTTCTTGACACGTCCTTTTCAACCGCTATTTCTCAACCGTTCACTTCTACTCTTCGCATTAAATGTGTTTATCTTATCGAGAATTCTTCTTTCTATATATATTCTTCTCATTCTTCTCTTCTTCTTTTTTACTTTCCTTTTTATCTTTTCTGCAACTTTTCTTCAATTTTTTCTTGTTTTCTTGCTATAAATTCCGCTCTCCGCTTTGTAAATTTTCTTGTTTCTACTTCTTTTGATCTTTAATTTTTCTTCATTCCCATCTTGAAAATGCCCCCAGTTGGTCGTAAATATGAAACTTCTTTTGAAGGAATTCATAAAGATCTCAAAGAGAAAGGTTTTACATTAGCCACCATTCCCAATCAAGGAGCTAAATCCTTCTTTCGCTAAATTATTTTCGATCATCATTGTGATGATAAAGAAATCATAGTTTCGCTTGGTCAAATCTCGCTGGCCTTCCCATTCCTCTATATGATCCTAACCTTCCTTTGTTTTACGAAATTCTTGCTCATGCGAACTTCTCGCGAGCCATCTACCAATTGAGTGGGGTCTGCATTCGTTTAATTCTTGAATTCGCTAACCATGGTCTTTGGTAAAGGGTCTCTTTATCAAAAACAAGCTAGAGATCCAAATTTTAAAGAGTTGGAGATACTCGCAAAGAAAAATATACGAGTAGAGAGCTTCTTTGAAAATTATGAATTAATACCCATGAAGAAAGATAGTACTCGCTGGGGTGTCCGCTTGAAGAGAAAAGATAACATTGCTGATGACAAAGTACTTATGCAAGATATTGACTGGCATTCTTGCAAGAATAATACTCCTCGTCACTCTAAAGATGACAGATGGTGCGTCTTTCCACTGGTTTTGAAGGGGCCTTATATTTCAGGTTCAAATGTGCTTCCTGCGAATCTCACTACTTATCAACCTGGTTTTAAAGGTCTGTTTTCTTTTAGAGGCAGTGGATTTGGTTGCGAGCCCATGGAAACATTAGGATTTGTAACGGTGAACTTGGTGCTAGATTTGTTCTTGCTAAAATAAAAATGGCAGGAGAATCATTAAAAGAAGAACAATATCAGAATAAAACAACTTTATTAAGAAAGATCAATCATAAAATGATCAAATTCAGCAAAATTCACACAACAGCAAAATTTACACAAACCTGGATGCCATAGAAACAGTAGCAGAAGAATGATAATAGAGAAATGATGAAGAAGATGATGAAGAAAAACAGCAGAAAAAAGTTGCAGACAATGAAGAAGACGAAGTAAAAGAAAAGAGTAACTGGATAAGGTATACGCCCGAAGGTGGACATCCCTCACAAGAATTCATAATAATCAACACATCTTTAAGATCGACAATCACACTTTTTATTAATTGAGTTAGAAGTTTTACAAGAAGGAAATGAAATCAAGAATACAACCGTTATTCTAGACTTTCTCTCTCCTCAAAACTTTCTCCCCACTCTAAAAAGATCTCCCTCACCTTAATCCTGTTCGGCTCTTTATATAGGACATTACATAGTGGGTGACAGCTAAGTTGTCCTTTATTTTCGGATCTGGCTTGCGATATTCTCGCAAGTATACAAATGTTAAATTTCGCAACACTCCTAAATCTCGCTAGGTTTCCACATCTTTCTCTTGCTTAGGCTATCGTCATCTGTCGCGTCATTTCTGTAACCAATCTGCGATATCTTCGCAGTGTGTTTTTCAAAGATTTCGCAAAGGTATTGATGTTGCGATATTCTGATCCTACATCTTGCCTCTTCTCATGTCTTCTCTTCGAAGGAGAGAATGTCATGAGAATTAGTGCTTCAAAATGCCATGGCCATTCATTTTTCCATATTCTTCTCAGTATTGACATGATTCGTACTTTTATGCGGAATTTATTACACGTATCTCTTCTTCCCTCCATTTCTTGACACGTCCTTTTCAACCGCTATTTCTCAACCGTTCACTTCTACTCTTCGCATTAAATGTGTTTATCTTATCGAGAATTCTTCTTTCTATATATATTCTTCTCATTCTTCTCTTCTTCTTTTTACTTTCCTTTTTATCTTTTACGCAACTTTTCTTCAATTTTTTCTTGTTTTCTTGCTATAAATTCCGCTCCTTTTGTAAATTTTCTTGTTTCTACTTCTTTTGATATTTAATTTTTCTTCATTCCCATCCGAAAATGCCTCCAGTTGGTCGTAAATATGAAACTTCTTTTGAAGGAATTCAGAAAGATCTCAAAGAGAAAGGTTTTACATTAGCCACCATTCCCAATCAAGGAGCTAAATCCTTCTTTCTGCTAAATTGTTTTCTGATCATCATTGTGATGATAAAGAAATCATAGTTTCGCTTGGTCAAATTCTCGCTGGCCTTCCCATTCCTCTATATGATCCTAACCTTCCTTTGTTTTACGAAATTCTTGCTCATGCGAACTTCTCGCGAGCCATCTACCAATTGAGTGGGGTCTGCATTCGTTTAATTCTTGAATTCGCTAACCATGGTGCTGGTAAAGGGTCTCTTTATCAAAAACAAGCTAGAGATCCAAATTTTAAAGAGTTGGAGATACTCGCCGAAAAATATACAGTAGAGAGCTTCTTTGAAAATTATGAATTAATACCCATGAAGAAAGATAGTACTCGCTGGGGTGTCCGCTTGAAGAGAAAAGATAACATTGCTGATGACAAAGTACTTATGCAAGATATTGACTGGCATTCTTGCAAGAATAATACTCCTCGTCACTCTAAAGATGACAGATGGTGCGTCTTTCCACTGGTTTTGAAGGGGCCTTATATTTCAGGTTCAAATGTGCTTCCTGCGAATCTCACTACTTATCAACCTGGTTTTAAAGGTTTGTTTTCTTTTAGAGGCAGTGGATTTCGGTTGCGAGCCCATGGAAACATTAGGATTTGTAACGGTGAACTTGGTGCTAGATTTGTTCTTGCTAAAATAAAAATGGCAGGAGAATCATTAAAAGAAGAACAATATCAGAATAAAACAACTTTATTAAGAAAGATCAATCATAAAATGATCAAATTCAGCAAAATTCACACAACAGCAAAATTTACACAAACCTGGATGCCATAGAAACAGTAGCAGAAGAATGATAATAGAGAAATGATGAAGAAGATGATGAAGAAAAACAGCAGAAAAAAGTTGCAGACAATGAAGAAGACGAAGTAAAAGAAAAGAGTAATTTGGATAAGGTATACGCCCGAAGGTGGACATCCCTCACAAGAATTCATAATAATCAACACATCTTTAAGATCGACAATCACACTTTTTATTAATTGAGTTAGAAGTTTTACAAGAAGGAAATAAAATCAAGAATACAACCGTTATTCTAGACTTTCTCTCTCCTCAAAACTTTCTCCCCACTCTAAAAAAGATCTCCTCACCTTAATCTGTTCGGCTCTTTATATAGGACATTACATAGTGGGTGACATGACTAAGTTGTCCTTTATTTTCGGATCTGGCTTGCGATATTCTCGCAAGTATACAAATGTTAAATTTCGCAACACTCCTAAATCTCGCTAGGTTTCCACATCTTTCTCTTGCTTAGGCTATCGTCATCTGTCGCGTCATTTCTGTAACCAATCTGCGATATCTTCGCAGTGTGTTGTTCAAAGATTTCGCAAAGGTATTGATGTTGCGATATTCTGATCCTACATCTTGCCTCTTCTCATGTCTTCTCTGCGAAGGAGAGAATGTCATGAGAATTAGTGCTTCAAAATTCCATGGCCATTCATTTTTCCATATTCTTCTGTATTGACATGATTCTGTACTTTTATGCGGAATTTATTACACGTATCTCTTCTTCCCTCCATTTCTTGACACGTCCTTTTCAACCGCTATTTCTCAACCGTTCACTTCTACTCTTCGCATTAAATGTGTTTATCTTATCGAGAATTCTTCTTTCTATATATATTCTTCTCATTCTTCTCTTCTTCTTTTTTACTTTCCTTTTTATCTTTTCTGCAACTTTTCTTCAATTTTTTCTTGTTTTCTTGCTATAAATTCCGCTCCTGCTGCTGTAAATTTTCTTGTTTCTACTTCTTTTGATCTTTAATTTTTTCTTCATTCCCATACTAAAAATGCCCCCAGTTGGTCGTAAATATGAAACTTCTTTTGAAGGAATTCATAAAGATCTCAAAGAGAAAGGTTTTACATTAGCCACCATTCCCAATCAAGGAGCTAAATCCTTCTTTCTGCTAAATTATTTTCTGATCATCATTGTGATGATAAAGAAATCATAGTTTCGCTTGGTCGATTCTCACTGGCCTTCCCATTCCTCTATATGATCCTAACCTTCCTTTGTTTTCTTAAATTCTTGCTCATGCGAACTTCTCGCGAGCCATCTACCAATTGAGTGGGGTCTGCATTCGTTTAATTCTTGAATTAAGCTAACCATGGTCTTTGGTAAAGGGTCTCTTTATCAAAAACAAGCTAGAGATCCAAATTTTAAAGAGTTGGAGATACTCGTAGAAAAAAATATACGATGAGAGCTTCTTTGAAAATTATGAATTAATACCCATGAAGAAAGATAGTACTCATTTGGGGTGTCGCTTGAAGAGAAAAGATAACATTCTGATGACAAAGTACTTATGCAAGATATTAGTGGCATTCTTGCAAGAATAATACTCCTCGTCACTCTAAAGATGACAGATGGTACGTCTTTCCTTTGGTTCTGAAGGGGCCTTATATTTCAGGTTCAAATGTGCTTCCTGCGAATCTCACTACTTATCAACCTGGTTTTAAAGGTCTGTTTTCTTTTAGAGGCAGTGGATTTCGGTTGCGAGCCCATGGAAACATTAGGATTTGTAACGGTGAACTTGGTGCTAGATTTGTTCTTGCTAAAATAAAAATGGCGGGGAGAATCATTAAAAGAAGAACAATATCGAAGAATAAAACAACTTTATTAAGAAAGATCAATCATAAAATGATCAAATTCAAACAAAATTCACACAACTTGACAAAATTTACACAAACCGGATGCCATAGAAACAGATAGCGAGAAGAATGATAATAGAGAAATGATGAAGAAGATGATGAAGAAAAACAGCAGAAAAAAGTTGCAGACAATGAAGAAGACGAAGTAAAAGAAAAGAATAACTGGATAAGGTATACGCCCGAAGGTGGACATCCCTCACAAGAATTCATAATAATCAACACATCTTTAAGATCGACAATCACACTTTTTATTAATTGAGTTAGAAGTTTTACAAGAAGGAAATGAAATCAAGAATACAACCGTTATTCTAGACTTTCTCTCTCCTCAAAACTTTCTCCCCACTCTAAAAAGATCTCCCTCACCTTAATCCTGTTCGGCTCTTTATATAGGACATTACATAGTGGGTGACAGCTAAGTTGTCCTTTATTTTCGGATCTGGCTTGCGATATTCTCGCAAGTATACAAATGTTAAATTTCGCAACACTCCTAAATCTCGCTAGGTTTCCACATCTTTCTCTTGCTTAGGCTATCGTCATCTGTCGCGTCATTTCTGTAACCAATCTGCTATATCTTCGCAGTGTGTTTTTCAAAGATTTCGCAAAGGTATTGATGTTGCGATATTCTGATCCTACATCTTGCCTCTTCTCATGTCTTCTCTTCGAAGGAGAGAATGTCATGAGAATTAGTGCTTCAAAATGCCATGGCCATTCATTTTTCCATATTCTTCTGTATTGACATGATTCTGTACTTTTATGCGGAATTTATTACACGTATCTCTTCTTCCCTCCATTTCTTGACACGTCCTTTTCAACCGCTATTTCTCAACCGTTCACTTCTACTCTTCGCATTAAATGTGTTTATCTTATCGAGAATTCTTCTTTCTATATATATTCTTCTCATTCTTCTCTTCTTCTTTTTTACTTTCCTTTTTATCTTTTCTGCAACTTTTCTTCAATTTTTTCTTGTTTTCTTGCTATAAATTCCGCTCCTGCTGCTGTAAATTTTCTTGTTTCTACTTCTTTTGATATTTAATTTTTTCTTCATTCCCATCTTTGAAAATGCCTCCGGTTGGTCGTAAATATGAAACTTCTTTTGAAGGAATTGGAAAGATCTCAAAGAGAAAGGTTTTACATTAGCCACCATTCCCAATCAAGGAGCTAAATCCTTCTTTTCGCTAAATTGTTTTACGATCATCATTGTGATGATAAAGAAATCATAGTTTCGCTTAGTCAAATTCTCGCTGGCCTTCCCATTCCTCTATATGATCCTAACCTTCCTTTGTTTTACGAAATTCTTGCTCATGCGAACTTCTCGCGAGCCATCTACCAATTGAGTGGGGTCTGCATTCGTTTAATTCTTGAATTCGCTAACCATGGTCTTTGGTAAAGGGTCTCTTTATCAAAAACAAGCTAGAGATCCAAATTTTAAAGAGTTGGAGATACTAATAGAAAAATATACAATAGAGAGCTTCTTTGAAAATTATGAATTAATACCCATGAAGAAAGATAGTACTCGCTGGGGTGTTCATTTGAAGAGAAAAAGATAACATTCTTTGATGACAAAGTACTTATGCAAGATATTGTTGGCATTCTTGCAAGAATAATACTCCTCGTCACTCTAAAGATGACAGAAGGTGCGTCTTCCTTTGGTTTTGAAGGGGCCTTATATTTCGAGGTTCAAATGTGCTTCTGCGAATCTCACTACTTATCAACCTGGTTTTAAAGGTCATTTTTTCTTTTATAGGCGAGTGGATTTCGGTTGCGAGCCCATGGAAACATTAGGATTTTAACGGTGAACTTGGTGCTAGATTTGTTCTTGCTAAAATAAAAATGGCGGGGAGAATCATTAAAAGAAGAACAATATCGAGAATAAAACAACTTTATTAAGAAAGATCAATCATAAAATGATCAAATTCAGCAAAATTCACACAACATGACAAAATTTACACAAACACGGATGCCATAGAAACAGAGTAAGCGAGAAGAATGATAATAGAGAAATGATGAAGAAGATGATGAAGAAAAACAATGAGAAAAAAGTTGCGGACAATGAAGAAGACGAAGTAAAAGAAAAGAGTAGCTTGGATAAGGTATACGCCCGAAGGTGGACATCCCTCACAAGAATTCATAATAATCAACACATCTTTAAGATCGACAATCACACTTTTTATTAATTGAGTTAGAAGTTTTACAAGAAGGAAATGAAATCAAGAATACAACCGTTATTCTAGACTTTCTCTCTCCTCAAAACTTTCTCCCCACTCTAAAAGATCTCCCTCACCTTAATCTGTTCGGCTCTTTATATAGGACATTACATAGTGGGTGTGACTAAGTTGTCCTTTATTTTCGGATCGGCTTGCGATATTCTCGCAAGTATACAAATGTTAAATTTCGCAACACTCCTAAATCTCGCTAGGTTTCCACATCTTTCTCTTGCTTAGGCTATCGTCATCTCGTCGCGTCATTTCTCAGAACCAATGCGATATCTTCGCGGTGTGTTGTTCAAAGATTTCGCAAAGGTATTGATGTTGCGATATTACGATCCCTACATCTTGCCTCTTCTCATGTCTTCTCTGCTTGAAGGAGAGAATGTCATGAGAATTAGTGCTTCAAAATGCCATGGCCATTCATTTTTCCATATTCTTCTGTATTGACATGATTCTGTACTTTTATGCGGAATTTATTACACGTATCTCTTCTTCCCTCCATTTCTTGACACGTCCTTTTCAACCGCTATTTCTCAACCGTTCACTTCTACTCTTCGCATTAAATGTGTTTATCTTATCGAGAATTCTTCTTTCTATATATATTCTTCTCATTCTTCTCTTCTTCTTTTTTACTTTCCTTTTTATCTTTTCTGCAACTTTTCTTCAATTTTTTCTTGTTTTCTTGCTATAAATTCCGCTCCTGCTGCTGTAAATTTTCTTGTTTCTACTTCTTTTGATCTTTAATTTTTTCTTCATTCCCATACTGAAAATGCCTCCAGTTGGTCGTAAATATGAAACTTCTTTTGAAGGAATTCAGAAAGATCTCAAAGAGAAAGGTTTTACATTAGCCACCATTCCCAATCAAGGAGCTAAATCCTTCTTTCTGCTAAATTGTTTTCTGATCATCATTGTGATGATAAAGAAATCATAGTTTCGCTTGGTCAAATTCTCGCTGGCCTTCCCATTCCTCTATATGATCCTAACCTTCCTTTGTTTTACGAAATTCTTGCTCATGCGAACTTCTCGCGAGCCATCTACCAATTGAGTGGGGTCTGCATTCGTTTAATTCTTGAATTCGCTAACCATGGTGCTGGTAAAGGGTCTCTTTATCAAAAACAAGCTAGAGATCCAAATTTTAAAGAGTTGGAGATACTCGCAAGAAAAATATACGATGAGAGAGCTTCTTTGAAAATTATGAATTAATACCCATGAAGAAAGATAGTACTGCTGTGTCCGCTTGAAGAGAAAAAAGATAACATTGCTGATGACAAAGTACTTATGCAAGATATCAATCGGCATTCTTGCAAGAATAATACTCCTCGTCACTCTAAAGATGACAGATGGTGCGTCTTTCCACTTTGGTTTTGAAGGGGCCTTATATTTCAGGTTCAAATGTGCTTCCTGCGAATCTCACTACTTATCAACCTTGTTTTAAAGGTTTGTTTACTTTTAGAGGCAGTGGATTTCGGTTGCGAGCCCATGGAAACATTAGGATTTGTAACGGTGAACTTGGTGCTAGATTTGTTCTTGCTAAAATAAAAATGGCGGGAGAATCATTAAAAGAAGAACAATATCGAATAAAACAACTTTATTAAGAAAGATCAATCATAAAATGATCAAATTCAGCAAAATTCACACAACAGCAAAATTTACACAAACCTGGATGCCATAGAAAGCGTAGCAGAAGAATGATAATAGAGAAATGATGAAGAAGATGATGAAGAAAAACAATGAGAAAAAAGTTGCGGAGAGACAATGAAGAAGACGAAGTAAAAGAAAAGAATAACTGGATAAGGTATACGCGAGAAGGTGGACATCCTCACAAGAATTCATAATAATCAACACATCTTTAAGATCGACAATCACACTTTTTATTAATTGAGTTAGAAGTTTTACAAGAAGGAAATGAAATCAAGAATACAACCGTTATTCTAGACTTTCTCTCTCCTCAAAACTTTCTCCCCACTCTAAAAAAGATCTCCCTCACCTTAATCGTTCGGCTCTTTATATAGGACATTACATAGTGGGTGATGACTAAGTTGTCCTTTATTTTCGGATACGGCTTGCGATATTCTCGCAAGTATACAAATGTTAAATTTCGCAACACTCCTAAATCTCGCTAGGTTTCCACATCTTTCTCTTGCTTAGGCTATCGTCATACGCCGCGTCATTTTCAACCAATCTGCGATATCTTCGAGTGTGTTGTTCAAAGATTTCGCAAAGGTATTGATGTTGCGATATTCTGATCCTACATCTTGCCTCTTCTCATGTCTTCTCTGCGAAGGAGAGAATGTCATGAGAATTAGTACTTCAAAATGCCATGGCCATTCATTTTTCCATATTCTTCGTATTGACATGATTCGTACTTTTATGCGGAATTTATTACACGTATCTCTTCTTCCCTCCATTTCTTGACACGTCCTTTTCAACCGCTATTTCTCAACCGTTCACTTCTACTCTTCGCATTAAATGTGTTTATCTTATCGAGAATTCTTCTTTCTATATATATTCTTCTCATTCTTCTCTTCTTCTTTTTACTTTCCTTTTTATCTTTCTCGCAACTTTTCTTCAATTTTTTCTTGTTTTCTTGCTATAAATTCCGCTCTACTCGTTGTAAATTTTCTTGTTTCTACTTCTTTTGATCTTTAATTTTTTCTTCATTCCCATCTTGAAAATGCCTCAGTTGGTCGTAAATATGAAACTTCTTTTGAAGGAATTGAAAGATCTCAAAGAGAAAGGTTTTACATTAGCCACCATTCCCAATCAAGGAGCTAAATCCTTCTTTCGCTAAATTGTTTTTTCGATCATCATTGTGATGATAAAGAAATCATAGTTTCGCTTGGTCAAATTCTCTGGCCTTCCCATTCCTCTATATGATCCTAACCTTCCTTTGTTTTACGAAATTCTTGCTCATGCGAACTTCTCGCGAGCCATCTACCAATTGAGTGGGGTCCGCATTCGTTTAATTCTTGAATTCGCTAACCATGGTCTTTGGTAAAGGGTCTCTTTATCAAAAACAAGCTAGAGATCCAAATTTTAAAGAGTTGGAGATACTCGTAGAAAAATATACAAGAGAGAGTTTCTTTGAAAATTATGAATTAATACCCATGAAGAAAGATAGTACTCATTTGGGGTGTCCGCTTGAAGAGAAAAGATAACATTCGATGACAAAGTACTTATGCAAGATATTGATAGCATTCTTGCAAGAATAATACTCCTCGTCACTCTAAAGATGACGAGATGGTGCTTCTTTCCACTTTGGTTTTGAAGGGGCCTTATATTTCAGGTTCAAATGTGCTTCCTGCGAATCTCACTACTTATCAACCTTGTTTTAAAGGTTTGTTTTCTTTTAGAGGCAGTGGATTTCGGTTGCGAGCCCATGGAAACATTAGGATTTGTAACGGTGAACTTGGTGCTAGATTTGTTCTTGCTAAAATAAAAATGGCAGGAGAATCATTAAAAGAAGAACAATATCGAGAATAAAACAACTTTATTAAGAAAGATCAATCATAAAATGATCAAATTGACAAAATTCACAATGACAAAATTTACACAAACCTGGATGCCATAGAAACTTGAGCGGAGAAGAATGATAATAGAGAAATGATGAAGAAGATGATGAAGAAAAACAATGAGAAAAAAGTTGAGACAATGAAGAAGACGAAGTAAAAGAAAAGAATAACTAGATAAGGTATACGTAGAAGGTGGACATCCCTCACAAAGAATTCATAATAATCAACACATCTTTAAGATCGACAATCACACTTTTTATTAATTGAGTTAGAAGTTTTACAAGAAGGAAATGAAATCAAGAATAATCGTTATTCTAGACTTTCTCTCTCCTCAAAACTTTCTCCCCACTCTAAAAAGATCTCCCTCACCTTAATCTGTTCGGCTCTTTATATAGGACATTACATAGTGGGTGACAGACTAAGTTGTCCTTTATTTTTCGGATCGGCTTGCGATATTCTCGCAAGTATACAAATGTTAAATTTCGCAACACTCCTAAATCTCGCTAGGTTTCCACATCTTTCTCTTGCTTAGGCTATCGTCACACTGTCGCGTCATTTTACGGAACCAATCTGCGATATCTTCGCAGTGTGTTGTTCAAAGATTTCGCAAAGGTATTGATGTTGCGATATTCGATCCTACATCTTGCCTCTTCTCATGTCTTCTCTGCCGAAGGAGAGAATGTCATGAGAATTAGTGCTTCAAAATGCCATGGCCATTCATTTTTCCATATTCTTTCAGTATTGACATGATTCGTACTTTTATGCGAATTTATTACACGTATCTCTTCTTCCCTCCATTTCTTGACACGTCCTTTTCAACCGCTATTTCTCAACCGTTCACTTCTACTCTTCGCATTAAATGTGTTTATCTTATCGAGAATTCTTCTTTCTATATATATATTTTTCTCATTCTTCTCTTCTTCTTTTTTACTTTCCTTTTTATCTTTTCTGCAACTTTTCTTCAATTTTTTCTTGTTTTCTTGCTATAAATTCCGCTCCTGCTGCTGTAAATTTTCTTGTTTCTACTTCTTTTGATCTTTAATTTTTTCTTCATTCCCATACTGAAAATGCCTCCAGTTGGTCGTAAATATGAAACTTCTTTTGAAGGAATTCAGAAAGATCTCAAAGAGAAAGGTTTTACATTAGCCACCATTCCCAATCAAGGAGCTAAATCCTTCTTTCTGCTAAATTGTTTTTTGATCATCATTGTGATGATAAAGAAATCATAGTTTCGCTTGGTCAAATTCTCGCTGGCCTTCCCATTCCTCTATATGATCCTAACCTTCCTTTGTTTTACGAAATTCTTGCTCATGCGAACTTCTCGCGAGCCATCTACCAATTGAGTGGGGTGCGCATTCGTTTTAATTCTTGAATTCGCTAACCATGGTCTTTGGTAAAGGGTCTCTTTGTCAAAAACAAGCTAGAGATCCAAATTTTAAAGAGTTGAGATACTAGAAAAATATACAGTAGAGAGCTTCTTTGAAAATTATGAATTAATACCCATGAAGAAAGATAGTACTCGCTGGGGTGTCCGCTTGAAGAGAAAAGATAACATTGCTGATGACAAAGTACTTATGCAAGATATTGACTGGCATTCTTGCAAGAATAATACTCCTCGTCACTCTAAAGATGACAGATGGTGCGTCTTTCCACTGGTTTTGAAGGGGCCTTATACTTCAGGTTCAAATGTGCTTCCTGCGAATCTCACTACTTATCAACCTTGGGTATTTAATTGGCCCAAGAAAGAGAAAGAGACATGTAGTTGCAGGAAATCCTACACTACACCCCTCACTAGAATTCACACAACTAATCCATTTGAAGATGAATAACTATGAATTTTATTGACTATTTTCTTGAAATGTTTACAAAAGAAGATAGAATAGAGCCAAAGAAATTACAATCACTACAAATTTTCTCTCTCCTAATGACTTGCTTGACAATTCAAAAAGAACTCTCCCTTCACTCGGTTTGATCAACTCTTTATATAGGGTATTACATAATGGATGACAGCTAAGTTGTCCTTTATTTTCGGGAATGACTTGCGAAATATCGCAAGTGTACAAATATATAATCTCGCGACACTCCTAAATCTCGCTAGGTCTTCACACTTTCCTCATGTTCTAGCTGTCGTCATTCATTGGGTCATTTATATTATTTCCCCGCGACGCCTTCGCAATGCTGTCGTTTATTAATCTCGCGAGATATTGATGTTGCGATATTCTAATCCTACATCTTGCCTCTTCTCATGTCTTCTCTACGAAGAAGAGAATGTCATGAGAATCAATACTTTGAAATGCCGCCATCGTTTGTTTTCCATCAAAAAATTTTTGTCGACAAGATTCCGTGAATTTTGGAATAACCGTTTACACGTATTTAAAATTACCCTTTTTACCGGCACATTTAATGTCATCCGGTTACTCTTTTCCTGTCTATTTAAAGGAGAATTCCTTATCCAGTTACTCTTTTCTTTTACTTCGTCTTCTTCTTCATTGTTCCCGCAACTTTTTTCATTTTGTTTTTCTTCATCATCTTCTTCATCATTTCTCTATTATCATTCTTCTCGCTCTTTTGTTTTATGGCATCAAGGTTTGTGTAAATTTTGTGTTGTGTGAATTTTCTTTGAATTTGATCATTTTATGATTGATATTTCTTAATGAAGTTGTTTTATTCGATATTGTTCTTCTTTTAATGATTCTCCTGCCATTTTTATTTTAGCAAGAACAAATCTAGCACCAAGTTCACCGTTACAAATCCTAATGTTTCCATGGGCTCGCAACCGAAATCCACTGCCTCTAAAAGAAAGCCTGCGAATAATAAGGTATTTAAGAAACATTTACTTTTTTAATAACAATATTGTTGCCTCTGTTTCTTATTTAACTTGTAATTCGCAGGATGACAAAAATGTTGATACGTCCCCCAAGAAGCCTCGCTATTCAAAACCTGTCGCTCCAGCTGTTTCCTTTCCTTTATTCAAACTTACAACTCCTACTGCGAAATCTTCGCAAGATAATCTTACTGTTTCTTCTTGCGAAAATACCGTTGATGGTAACACTCCTATGCCTGAACTTCTCATAGGTCAAATCCCTCATAACAGTCCCATTGCGAATGAACCTATTTCTTCTTCCATTGTCAATGCCTCTACCATTTCTCCAATCATCAGTCTTCATGAGATTTCCTCTTCTCATGATATTCCTTTAACAAAAGATGACTCCTCTCTTCCTTCTTATACCGTCGTAACTTCCTTATCTGAGCAGATCCCCCTTACTAAAGAGAATTTGGAAGGAATAAATGTGGCCTTCAAAGTTCTATCAGATATTGTGAATGATGTCAAGAAGACTTCTGTCGATCCTATCAAATCTGATGTCATGAGATTTTGAGTAAACACCTTGGCCTTTGATAGAATTTGCAAACATCTTTGGAGCGAGGAAATTAATATTTTGAAGAATGATCTCCAAGCTATGACTGCAAAGTGTAATATCCTCCAACTTGAGAATCAAAAACTTCAAAATGTTTCGCTAGATCGTGATAATCTTCGCAAAAAGAATGAAGAATTGAAAGGTATACACTAACCCCCCCCTTTTTTTTTTTTTTTTTTTAAGAAGAAGCTCCATTGTTCGCCCTTCAAGCTTTAAACCAGAAGCGAAAAATGGAAATATACCAGTTGGAGTCTACTATTGAAGAAGTTCGAGTTGATAGAGATATTTGGATGGAGCAATATAACAAGTTAGATAATCTTCATACATATTCTGTTGATCAAATAGATAATCTTTCTAAAGAAAATCTTGAACTTAATACGAGAACGAGGCTCATTAAGTGATGAATTATCTCGCCTCTCTTACTCTTTGACTAAAGCTAATCTGAAGTTGGAAACTTTATCAGATGAGAATGGAATTCTTTATCAAGAGAAGCGAACTCTGTTAAACAAGGTAGCGATTTACTCGCAGTGATCGATGTTTGTCAAAAATTATGTAAAGAGCAAGAACAATCTCTTTGCTTGTTGAGAA